>QLNU02015360.1:25694505-25720579 GCA_006491805.2 Dysdera silvatica
ATTAGTTTATGGCCTCCCTCACATACATAATTTTCGACGAGGTCGTAAAATCCCAGACCAAAAAAATAAGTAAATACATACATAAATAAATAAAATAATAATAATAATAATAAAAATATACCGCATGTACAATGAAATCAGTTTTCAACAACTCTTTTTCCTGTATACAGGTATGCATACAGGGGAAGCATCATGTAGGGGCGATGCCAGGCATTCTCAAACAGTGGCAGTAGAGGCGGCAAATCTAACAAAATGTGTATGTTTACTACTAGAGGGCGCTATTGGGCACATGCAGAATTTACTTCTTTGCTTAAACTAATCATTCTTAACGCGGATGTCGTACACGATGGAGCCATTCACGAATTCTGAAAAGGCAGATAAGCATCTGGTGTATGGGGCTAGCAATATGAATGCAAATTCAGCTCAAATGTTATATTGTGAACGTTTCCTCACTAATCGAGTACCGGATCATAATTTTTTCACGTTTGCACAGGCAACTCTGTGAAACTGGATCATTCCATGTTAGCAGGCATGAGACCGGTCGGAGGAGATATTCAAGAACTGTACAACTAGAAGAAGACATTATACGAGAGGTTGGAGAAACGCCCAACACAAGCACCAGACATTTCATGTAGCAGAGGTGTAAGCCAAAGCACCGTATACAGAGTTTTGCATCAGGATCAATTACACCCCTTTCATGTACACAAACATCAATTTATGATAGCAGAGGATTATGCTCAACGTGTCCAATTTTGCCGATGGTTTCTGCAGCAGAGTGCAATGCAGCCGGATTTTCCAACACATGTCCTCTTCATGGATGAAGCCTCATTTACAAGAGAGGGCATGTTTAATGTGCACAATACTCATTTTTGGGCAAATGAGAATCCACATGCTACATGGCCAGGTGCTTTTCAGCAACGATTATCTGTAAATGTTTGGACCGGTATCGTGAACGACTTTCTGATTCGGCCATACCTTTTGCCAACTCGACTTGACGGGAGAAAATATTCCATTTTTCTGCAAAATGCCTTGCCATAAATACTTGAGGACATTACACTATCCATTCTACATAAAATGTGGTTCCAGCACGATGGAGCCCCAGCCCATTTCACTCTTCACTTGCGCAATTATTTGGATGCTGCTTTTGGACAGTGATGGACTGGCCGGGGTGGACCTGTGTCTTGCCCATCGTGATCCCCCGATTTATCCAGTTTGGATTTCTTCTTCTGAGGACACTGAAAACCATCGTATACGAGACTCCAATTAACACTAATCAGCCTTGCCAGAATTGTCGCCGCTGCTGCCACTGTTCGAGAAATACGTGTCCCGGCTCGTCCCCCACCTCCACACACACACACTAAGGCCGCCCCTGCCTAAGATATCTCTTTTTCCAAGATGTACTGCACTTTACGCTTTACAATTCCAGTGAATTTAACAGATTTTAGAAAGTCGCCAAATAGAGAGAGAGAGCCCGAGGTCCGTTGGCATTAAATAATTTTGGAAATTCTTTAAATGGCGCATTTTGCCATATGCGGTAACCTTGAATGCGCTGGATGCGAACACTAAATTCACTGTAGTGGCCAAACGACTAATTTTAGGAAAAAGTGACTAAACAAAAATTGTTTATTTTCATGTCCTCTACCTGCTGCACATACTTAGCAGTTCACAATTGTTTTTCAGTGTGATAAAAAATGCAGTTTTATGCTTATTTTCACTAAATCGCAACACAAATCAGGATCAGAAAAGGGAATTCTTGATTTGTTTGTCTCTGCTGTGTTATTAGGTGAATCACTTAAATTCTGTATTGAAAAAATATTTTAATTGATGTAATTGGTTACGTAGCAACGAGCTGGGCGTAAACAATAAATTGACTCTGCAGCCATACCCGTTCCGTTTCGAACATGGGGATAATATTAATGGTCATTGCTCTACCTTGCAAATTTTTCTCGGTTAGATGCCCATATTATGAAATTTTATTGCAGCTGGAATTACGACCACTATGAGAGTCCTGTCCCGAAAGTCGACGCAAGCGGTCGCAGCAATCTCGTTGTGACGGGTCTCGATAGTTACGTTTTTCCTACCGGGCGTCATGTCTACGAGAATGATTTTGAATTAGTTTCTTAAGTTCGAATTCTGAAATATTGATTATAATTTTAATAACGCATTTAAGTTTAGTATGCTTTCTCTTTTTTGAAACCTATTTGATATCCTACTCATTGCAACGCTGAAATCCAGTTTTATGGCATGCTGGAGGTTTTCGATAACTGACAGTTAGACCTTGAAGTATGGATGGCTTTTGAAAATTGTATTTGTTAGCTCTTTTTTTTCAAGCATTCAAGTGAGTACACTAAATTTTGAAATTTTTTGAACGTAGACGATAATCATTGGAACAACGTAATACTTTAGAAATTGCAAAGTACGAATGAAATTTATAAAAATACATTAACGAGTTAATTAGGGATATAAAAATACGATAGCTAAAGGTTCTATTTTAAACTCTATTGGAGGAGTTTCAGTTTTAATCTGTTCTAGAGGAGTTGCTGTTGAATTGCTGGACGTATTTTGTGTCTTAACAATTTGAAGTTGTTCTGAACGATTACTTTGAGAATTTGTGAATTGTATTTGTATTCGGAATATTGGCGAGAATTTTTATGCTAATTCAAAGAAATTTAGCAAATTAGAAGTGTGTTGAATAACGTTTGATTATTTGATTAGTGAAACAGTATTTGAACTTTTTGAGTTTTTTCGAAAGGCTTTTAACCGGCTTTTCTCTCAACTTTGTTTTATTGAGAACGGAAATTTTTTACGTTTGCACGATAGCTAACCGTTTTCAAGAAATACAGTGAACGAAAAATTAGGTACGATAAGTAATCATTTTCAAGTAACACAATGAACGAGAAATTAGAAGCATACAAGATAAGTAATCGTTTTTAAGAAAGTCAATGTACGAATTTTCGATTTTTTCAAGCAATAGTTTTTTTTTTTTTCAAATTTTGAACTGAAGATCTTTTATTAGTGATATAAAATATTTTTGTTAAATGATGACGATAACCATTGTAAAATTGTAATTATACTGAAAGTGCAAAGTTCAAGCGAAATAACAGGAAAGAACATTTACGAACATTTTAGTAATTCAAAAGTACAGTTACAGTGGTTTTCTGTAAACATTGCTTGAAGAGTTTCAGTTGAAGTGCCAGACGCAGTTTGGGTCAAGATAACTTTAAACTTGTAGTCTGCATGATTTCTCAATTTCTAGAGAATTTGGAAATTGCATTTACATTCTAGTCTTTAACAAGGAAAGTTAAAGCACCTTTAAAGAAATTATGTGAATACAAAGATTGATGAATTCGATTTACGTACGAAAAGTAAATAGCTTACTTCGAGCAATACTTGAAGAGTTTCAGTTGTAGTACTGGACGTGTTTGGAGCCACAAGGACTTGAATCTAGTGATTTAAACGATGTTTTAGTGTGTTGAGAATTTGTGAACTGCAGTTGTATTCTGATTGATAACGGAAAAATTTAATTTAAGTTCAATACAGTTTGTTGAATGAAAAGATCGAAGAATTTTGATAAGAAATCGGTTTAGAACCGAAAAGTTTAGAAACATCGTGATAGAACTTTTGAGTTATATAGAAAGGGTTTCAGTATAGGTTTATTTGGAATCAAACTTTTTTCGAACTACATTCGTACTCTAACTACTGACGTTAGAACTTTAATTTTAGTTTAAGAGATTTGTTTAGTAAAATGATTGACGAATTACGAGAAGTGATAGGTTTTGAGTAATATTAGTGATATGAACTTTGGCCCTAGGCAGAAAAGCTCTATATTATAGCAATATTATAGGAATACCAATATTATAGGAATACCTATATTATAGGTAGGAAGAAAGAAAAGGCTGTTTTCAGAAATGAAATTGATGAAAATCAAAATTAGGACTAGAATAACTGACGTCCACCTTGTAAACATTCTTAGGATTGCAATATCAAAAATAAAACCGGATATTGATAGGATTGTTAAAAATACGCAGTGCCAAAAATCTCGCCAAAAGGTTTGATTTCGCTTTACATATTATTGTGAATGTTTTTTGCTTCCATACGTATTTTGCATTGAAATATATATATACAGTGCGTTTGGTATTTTAGTGGACACTTGATAACAGTGCACTATCGTGAGAAATAATGCCAAATTTGAAAATGAAAATAAAGATACTACAATAAAACAGTATTCTGCAAAGTGGAAGATTAATAATCTTTATTAAATCATTCATAAATGTAACAAAATCAAGATGAGGCTTTCAATCTTGTTTGAAAATTTAATGGACACTTACTGAAATCGAAGTGTTTTATGTACATTAATACATGATAGATCCTCCGTGAGACAGACAGAGAGAGAGAGAGAGAGAGAGAGCAAAATTGTAGTATGATTGTGACATGTAGTACCTTCTAATGTAATATACATGAATACACATATCTAAATGTATATTAACTTGGACAAAGTTAAAGTTGTAAAGTAATATCACACAAGGTAATAAAACCAAGTAAATTAAAATAGTAGAAACATCTCAGAATAAAAATTGACATGTAGTAGTAAAAGGTGAAGAGGAGTAAAAGATTAAACAATACCAAGAATTTTGTTCTTCATCAGGGACCGCACAAAATCCCTGTTATTGGTTTGCTTTTTCTGACTACAATAATTGAGATTTGTGATCAATACTGAATAAACCAGCATTGACCAAAACTTAGCTAAAAACAGTATAAACCCAGAATATAATTAGTTTAACAATATTTTAGTAATTTAGAAGGGTCTCTTTATTAATACTGAGAACAATCTCAATTGTTGTGTGTTGTGTGTGTGTGTGTGTATATATATATACACACACACACACATACAGTCCAAGAGGCGAATCTTGAAAATATTTTTGTGTGGGCACGCAAAACTAATATAGGGACTTAAGGAAAAACTATCAACAAAGGCTGATCCAGGGGGTGCACACCTGAGCCGCCTTTGTTCAGTCTTAATATTGTTGATACCTTTGTATGGCCAGCGGGCCTACTGGAATACGCAAAATTGGCCCTTGGACTGAAAAAGGTTGAAGACCCCTGTCCTAGGGGTTCCATGAAAAAACCGCAAACGAAAAAAACGCACACGAAAATTGCGCACAGAAGAAACGGCAAAGTCATGAATGCGCACAAGAAAAAAGCGCACATGGAAAAAAGCGCACACAGAAAAATATGCACACTGAAAAAAGTCCATGCAGAAAAATACGCATACAGAAAAATACGCATACAGAAAAATGAAGGGGAAAAAAGAATCTTTATTACTTTTGTTTTGTCTGTCTGTTTAAAGTAATGGATTTCTGTAGATCATTTGATTAATACTCGGCTAATTAATGATGAGTGATTATTTAAGTCGTTATTATTGATTGGTTAATTAGTTCATTTTATAATTAAGTATTAATTAGTTATTGATCAATTAAATAATAGAAAATTAGGGATTTGTTGATTATTAGAAAATGGGGGATAAATAGATAAATCCCCATTTATTAATTACTAGTTAATTAGTGGTTAATCAATTAAGTATCAGTTAAATAGGGATCATTAGTTAATTAATGGTTAATACTTAATTAGTGACTAATGGTTAATTAATAATCAACCAAGTTGTTAACAATTATTATGTGATTAGTGATTAATCAATTTATTATCGATGATCAATTAATGACTAATTAATTAACGTTAAGTTATTAATCAATTGATTATTATTTATTAATTAATCAGTGATTAGTAACTAGTCAATTAATAAGAGACATGGCACAGGGTGCGCCAAGTAAAGAGAAACGCCAAATGGTCGAATGATCCAAGTGTTCCGAAATGTAAACAATCACTACATTATTATTATTATTCTTTTTGTATGAGTGGTTATTTTTTAGCCTTTCTAGACTGTAAACATCTGATGTTATTGGTTCTAAAAGATGTCTCTCATTATCCGGTTTGTTGACATGAAAAGCGACACTTTCCGTTGCAAAGAATATTTCATTGGGTTTTAACTGACATCGTGCATTTCTACGAGAGGTGGTTTGACAAAGTTCATTTTGAAGACTTTGTCCCATAACGGTACAAATATAATTATTTTGAAAGTAAGCAATATTTGGGTGGTAGGGAGGATGCCTCCTCTCTCAGAGTAACAAATTCATCTGTTTTAGGTCTCTACATTGCTTTTCAAGCATTACACTCCTGGAAATATTTTCTGGAACCGGAGCTTTCTCCTGCTCCATCCATCCTGTAAAACAGTTTTAGTTTTCTTAACATAAATCATTGTAGAATTTTGTCATAACTTCTTTTTTAATATTTGGTTTCTAAATTTTGCATTTCTTTTTGTATAGGACAATGGAAATTTTTCTCTAATGTTAAAAGTGCATTCATCATATGGTAGATGTTTTTAATAAACGTTTTAATTCTCCATCAAGCCTCCTGTACAGTGAAAGTAGTTTATAAAGTTTAGTATATACCTCTACAACAGTTATTGTAACACTGTCATAAGGATTTTTGTGTTTTAAATCTTACGCCAGTGTTGAAATAACCCTTTTTATGCAATCTCTTGGTGAAACTTTGTTTTGTTATACCTGTACAAGTTTTTGATGTATTATTTGTGTTAAAAGTTTGGTGACTGGTCCAACTGTGCACTTCCACCAAAATTTGTTTATTAATATTAAATGGATCAATGTGAATTCAGAAAAACGCTCCCCTGGCTCCTTTGGCCAAATTTTTGGATCATCGCCGAAGTGGACAGCAGCAACGTCTGCCATGATGAAAAGTTGTTTTCCAGGAGTTTTCTTGAGTCAGTACTTTTCTTGGCATCAGTGCAGATTAAAGGCTTGCCTCTGTCGCCAATTGCGCCAACTTCCTTCTCTGATTTTGCTGTGGTGCAATAATGTTTGAAGGATTGCTTTTGCTTAGGGAGGGGACCATGGAGTGCAGCACACTCTGCTATTAAGAACTTTACAGGAACATACTGATTTGCTAGTTACCGTTTCAGGAAGCGCACCATTAATATTATCAAAATAGATAGCAAGGGAGCAGCTCAAAGTGGGGGATCTCCCTCCACTAACCCTTCACTAATACATCCTTTACACTGATTCAGGATAATTGCAGGACTCAAAAACACTGTAAATGGCATGATGGTTTTGACTGCGTGTTTCAATGTCGAAAATTAATGGCTGCCATGGATCACCGATCTTTCTGGCAATGTTCCAAAACAACACGGATATGAAACAACTCTGATAACACTACGATAAGCTCGTGACCAAGAAATTTCCTTCAGCTCATTTTTAGATTATACGAGGAGTTTTGGCGACAAGCCTTTGTTTTGCACAGTTCGCCTTTTCTTGAATTAATATACATGCCTTGTGGTGGGTGCTCTCCCACCTCCCTACATACTAAAAACATCTGTAAATCATGACATCACAATCCCTTGAATTTGTAAACTTGGCAATAGCAAAAATAAATGTGACAGTACAGAACACGCTACCCACTTTTTACTCTGTCCTCTTGAAATCGTTGTAAGTTGCACTAGATGGGGTTGTCACGTGACATAGTGTGACATCACACACGTGTGTATGAATGAGCGAGGAGTGGTACGCTATGCCATTTTGTGTTGACTTCACGTTCTTTGTCGTTTTGTTTGTTTGTTGCAGCAAAAATGTCTGAGTATCTGAATCTTTTGTTTATGGGTTAGGATGCAAAGTAAGAAAAGTGTGATTGAGTAGGTAATGAAAGAGGGGTTAATTGCATCTGAGTGTTCGAAGTGCAAGAAGCCGATGAAAATGTATGCGTACTCGTTTTTTACTTTTTTAGGGTTGGGAGGGAAGAGGAGGGGATAAAGAGGGGAGGATTATTGTGCTTTATTTAGGGTTGGGCGGAAGAGGAAGAGAAGGAAAGGATTGAGAAAAATCACAAAAGTGCTGTAAACAACATGGCGGCTAGTCACTTTGTGCCGATTGCCAGTTTTGGAAACAGTGGCTAGAATTGCGTGGGTAATGTGGTGTCGTGCACTAGCACCAAAATAAATAAAACTTGTCTATGTTTGAATAACGGAGAAATCAGCTGTATAAGAAGGAAATATTGTTTTGACTGCATTTAAGAAGAGCAGGGACATTTTATGCGATGCATCCTTTTATTTATTTATTTTTTTGCACTTCCGTATGCACGTTGTTTACACTTCCACTGAAACTGATCATCCATACTCAACATAGCAAATTCATTTTGTCTTTACATTTCGGACACTCATATTTGTATGCAAGTAAACAGTGGTATGGGAAAGGGTGGGGAGTCAAGGCCCCACTTCCATTGGATATCAAAACACATTTTCTCCAAGGCTACATCACATAATCTTCTTTAAAGCCACTTGAGCCCTCCAACCACTTAAGCTTACCCTCTCAGGAGTTTTGAATTACTACCGTATTGGAAGCCAACCCTCTTTCGTAGCCCATTTTATGACGAATTTCTTATCTTTAGCTCTTAATCCATACAAAAAGAGTGTTAATTTAGATGTTCACTTATTTTCTTTCACTACAACTCAGAAATGCTGTCATTGGGAATGATAGCCAGCAGTACTAAAGAATTGGTGACTGAAACGTATATTATGAATGGCGAGATGTTACGATGTCCGAGAGAGAATGACATGATGCCAGAAAATTAAAGAGTGCAAAACAATCAGTAGATGCTACTTCTAATAGGAAAATGCCAAGGGGAATGTGTTCTTCACTAGCGCTTATGGATCAGTTTGATTTGATTCCTGAAAATGGCTTGTTCCCAGTAACCGTTTTGAACATTAATTATACATTCGACAAAACTTTAATATTTGTATAAAAATCTTAAATGTCAGAGTTGTTTCTTATATAATTATTTCAAAAGAAATACAGTTTAAATGTAGGAATGATCAAAGGTTTCTATGGGCAAGAATCTACCCCATCTTCTGGTTTGTGTTCTGAGAATTCACCTTGTATATATGTTAATAATAATATACAGTGTTAATTATAATGCAATGAAATCCCTCATAACGGACACCCTTCAGATAGAGTCACCCCTCTTTTATGGTCAGATAAAATTTCCCCGGCATAAACTGATTTATAAAAATGTGTTTCAAACTCCTGCATAGTGGTGACTCTCAGATACAGACGCGGACATCGTTTTCATGATTTGTTCCATTAGACTAAAATCCCGGTAGGGATAAAATCAAACTTCTACTTTCATGGTATTTCACACAACATGAAACTATCAATAAACAGGATAAGAGCTAAGGAGAATTTTCCTTCCCATTAATAAAAAGTGGCAATTGATTCAGATTTGATAATTCAAATGATCAATTGACTCGGATTCGCCGATTCAAATGACTAATGCTTAACAAAGACTTTTATAATAAATCACATAGTGATACACTGCACCAATAAACAATTATCAATACAAAACTATGGCAGTTCAACTTTATTATCGTTTACTCTGCTACCACATAGGCTCTGTAAGCGTAACGATGGAAAAATTTATATATAATAAAAAATATTGATTTCAAATTGCAGTATAATGATTCTTTTGTAGGTTTCAAGTTTTGTTGCTGCATTTCAGTATACTTCTGAAGGTAGCTGATTGATAAGTGATTTTCTACAAATTGCAATTTCCAAATTTATCAGACACCCCTGTAACCTACAGTGCCTGATTTACGCAAGGGCACGTGGGGCAGCTGCCCCGGGCTCTCGATTTAGAGGGGCCCCTTAAATCCTAAATTTAGTCCAGTACATTCGTAAAAATTTTAATATTTTATGGGCAGTCCAGAGACTTTTCAGGGTTTTAAAAAAATCCTCTTTACTGGCTTCTGTCTCTTAAGACCAGAAAAGCATACCTATATAATGTGTTATATCTGCCTTGGTCTTATAAATAAAATTCATTATCTCGTATGTATATAATGATAATAAGCATAGTAATAAGAAATCTGTCATGGATACAGGAGGGGTAGAGCCCCTTCATGACTATCTGCCCCGGGCCCCAGAATTTAACAATGGAAGTGTTTTAAGTGCCAATTGCACCCAGATTGGAGACTTAGAAAATTGGAAAGATCTACATTTTTGATAAATAAATCCATTGGAACCAGCGTGTAAAACACATTTTTTGATTTCTTATTCATTATTAAAAATATTTGAATTAGCGTATTTACTGACGTAGGCGAATGTTTAGCGCTAATGAATGGGGGTTGTAATCCTTCATTTTGGCGGATTAACTTGGCGCTTTCAAGTAACGAAGTTATAGTATTAATGTGGAAGATGTTTTCTCTTTTCATTCGGATTAGGCATTGCATTTAATGAAGGTGTATTTTTTTTTAGTATTGGAAAGTAATACTCTCCACGTAGATTATTCCATGATTTAAAAATATTATTTATATATAAGAAAAATTCAAGACGTTATTAATAATTTTTAGAAATAAAATACAGGGTACCAGGGAGGAAATTTACATACAAAAGGTTAAACACTGGTAAAATAGCAATGAAAAAGATCACTCAAGCTTTCGGACGCATCAGCAGCAGTCCTTCATCAGGTCTGTCAACAGTGAAAATGCAATTAGAAGTCGATTGTTTTCACGAAACTTTCGTTAAAATTCTGATAGCAGATGTCCGAAAGTTAGAACTTAGTCTTTAAAATGTTTTTTTCCATCAATCGATTTTTATTCTACAGCCCATTGTTTATAAGGAGATAATCTCAAAACTTTCTTTCACTACTTACGCGTGTGTGTGTGTACGCGTGTGTAGTAAATATAAATTTCTTTTTTTCAGTGACAAATTCAATATGCTTATGCTTCGTTATTTGTTTGTTTGTTTAGGAATTATTTAACTAACAGGATTAATACGTTCATATAGATGAGTTTTCTTCAATTATTGGACAAACACTATGCGGAATCTCTTAGGGACCTACTCTTGGTCCCTTGATCTTTATATTTTACATTAATGATCTGTTTTTCACTACAACCCAATCGGAAATCATCTGCTTTGCTGATGAAAAGAGTCTTTTTATAATAGCAGGGATTTTACAGAACTTTTCTCAACAGTCCACAATTATTTAAAAAAAGCTTTACCAAATATTTCTATAATAATCACTTAAAACTAAATACAGATAAAACTAAATTCTAACTAAACTCTTGTTTATTTATTCAAGGAACGTCAAGGATTTCTCCCGATACACAGTTCTTATTGGAAATAATCCAGTTCCATTAGCAAATGAAACCAAATTTCTGGGTGTAATATTGCAGTCTAATTTAAAATGGGACAGTCATATAAATTACGCGTGTTAAACGAAAAGTAGAAATATTGACGTTTTTTGCAATATCAGCTACTATCTCCCAATAAAAATAATTATTCATTTATATTATTCCTTTATTTTTTTTAACATTTTATATTGTCACTTAATCTGGGGATTTACCAAAGAAAGCAAACATAAGAAGAATTTAAACCATGCAAATAGATTTTAGACATAATAAAACTAAAACAAACATTGAGCATGATTAATTCTGAAACATTGAGCACACGTAACATCCTACCGATGAACCAATTATTAGATTATAAACTTGCATTAATCATGCTCTCATATTTATAAAATATCAATAATTCATTCTGTTTTGACATTCGACTACGTCAGCACCATTATTCAACCACAACTAGCAACAATTACAGAACACAGAGAGCTAGAATCAGCTTGGCGTGAAGAATAATAGGTCATGCTGGTACAAATTTATGGAACTCTCCGCCGCAAATTATCAAATCCTCTTTATCTTTAAAAAAATTCAAACACGAAATAAGAAATTTATTCAAGGTATAGAAACAACATGGGTTCTTAAGGCGGTTTTTTTTTCTATTTTAGACACATTGACAAATTATTAATCATGGCAATTTAATTTCATTACATTATATTATATTTGGAATATATTCATTATAAAGGTAAAGTGAGATTGTGGAAGGAAAAGGTGAGCGGATTTAATATTGTGATGAGTGAATGGAGAGAAAATATATGACGGATCTTCCTGACTACATATAATGTGTTTGTATCTATATTTGCTTGATAATAGTAATTTTTATATTTTGTTATGTATAATAACCCGACTTGTATCTCAATGGTGTTTTTTTTTTTTTTTACAATTTAAGTTACATTTCTTTGCAATATAAATAAAATATATTCTCTCGGGCAGCCTAAGCCTTATCAGACTTTGTCTTTACTCTTTGTTGCCCAGGTGGACATGAACTACGTATCACTAAATGTAACTACACCATATCTCTGTACAATTATTCATGATCTCTTCAAAAATAAAGTTGTTATTATTCTTAAATTTAGCACAACTTTGGAGTTTTTACTTTTCACTGAACCAGTAAATTACCCTCTTCCAGTAGGTAAGATTATATTGCGAATTATTTATACGCTATACATAAAAAGAAAACGCAAAGAGTTGGTGGTATTGTCTGCGGACAGCTACAGCTTAAATTTAAACGTATAGGGATTTCGGAGCCATATCTTGCATTCTTACATCCGAAATATTCTGTATCTCAAGCACTTCTGATTAGAAATGCTCACTCTGTATTATATATGTCACTGAATATCCATCGCCTTTCAGTACTTAATAGCATCGTTGGAAAAGCATCAACTAAAGCTACGTTTGCGTGTTGAGATAACTTCGTATCGCTTTCAAACTATTTTGTATAAAACAAAATTATTGACGGTGTTAGCTTTTGTTTTACAAATGTTAATTATTACAAAACTCTTATTAATTCCGAATGATAGTAATAATGAACTCGAATATACAGAAAACCCTCGATTATCCTCAGTGATAGGTGGCCCAACTACCACGAATAATTGAATTCGAGGAAAACCAGAAAATAATTGTAGAAATGCTAGCAAACATTAACATTTCGAAAATTACGATTTATAACTACAAATGTATACATTATATAATAAAATCTGAAGTTGTATAAAGAAAAAATATGTATACTTGCATCGTAAAAAATTTCACTGTGGGCTTTATGGCCTTTTTCAAATGGAATAAATGGGCTATGATAATTTGAAATGACATCAAAGATTTAAACAGGATTAAATTTTATATATAATACTTATAACTTGAGTATCACCGGCGGGATTAATCGGAAATCCCTCGTGGTGCGCAATTACGTTATTTTCAACAATAAAATAAATGCTCGCTTTTTTTTAATTATAGTTTTTTTTAATTCATGCTTGTTGTCCGAGCACAGGAATAATCCTCTGAGGGGTAATCGGGAGTTTAACGTATTTTATTGTATTTGATTATTAAAATAACTCTCCAAATACTTAGCGAGGTTATTATTTGCGATAAAGAATTTTCTCTTCTGTTTAGGTTTTACGTCCCAAAACTGCTTAGGTGACTTGAGACAGAACTTTTAGATTAAGTTGGCTTGTAGACCACGCTTGACCTTTTCCCTTCGAGACAGTGACGGATTAAAAAATGACAGGGCAGTGCCAAATGTATCAGCTTTATTGGGGGACTAGCAGAGGCGGATTTGTTATTTTGCCGCCTAATCTTACCAAACGTAACTTGAGATTTTGTCTCTTTTCTCAAAATCTTTATCTGTCGCCCCCGGCGGCTGTTTCAAATTCGTTTTTTTGTTTTGCAATTATTCGCGAAGTTGAGCCTCTCTTACGGTGGCGCTAGGGTGGTCCACGATAACATGGCAAAAATTCATTCTTAAAAGTTTCATGAGGCATGTTGGTAATTTAGTTCATTTTCTGCTAAAAACCATCTGTGTGAAAATTTAAGTCGATACTGTAATATTTAGGGGTCACTCAAGGTTATCAAAGAATCATGACCTGAAAATTTTCTAAATTCAAACTTAAAAAATGAAAGTGAAAATGAGGACCACTTTTCTGGATCCAAAATTCAGTTTTAAATTCGCAAAATTAGCTCCTATTAAAAAAAAAATGCTTCCCTTATTTCGCTTTTTTTTAAAAAATTAAAGTTAGGATTTAAATAAGAGAGAGAGAAAAAGGAAAAAAATCTGACGTGAAGGACGTATTTGGGAAAATAGCGCTTTCCCGTAGCTCCGTTCGACGTGCAAAAATATAGGAGCAGTTTAAAACAGCAGCTGTCTTGAAGAATTCCTTTATTAGTGAAATCGAGGAGAAGGATGCTTCATTAGTCCTTTACTGGAATAGAATGCTGTTATCTGACCTAACAGGCAAAGAAGAGGTCTTAAAGGTGAACGGTTTGCTTTCCTTATTCTGGTTTCCAGGCCAGACATCAAATATGAGAAATCAATCGTTGTACCGAAGCTGTTGTCGGGTACCGGAGTTGCCATGGCAAAAATAGACTGTCCGAGTTATTTGAGAATGGAAGTTGGAGGAACATGTTAAAGTTCTTTCTATGGACATGACTGCTGCAAGCACAGGGGTTTATTCAGGGTGTTGTCATCTTATTGAAGAAGATTTAGGTAGGCCTCTCCTCCACCTAGCTTGCAGACATCACATCATGGAGTTGATCATTGCTGCAGTTGTCAAATCTGTAATGTCATCCTCCTCTAGACTAGACATTAAGATATTCAACGTCGTTCAAAATTTAATTTTTTTTTTTTAATCTAAGGAGTGTGGTTATATTTTTTCGGCGTAGTGTATTTAGTACAAAATAAAAACAATGCACTTTGTCATTTATTTGATGTAATTATACCTTTTGTTAGATTGCATTATATAGCTCTCTTTTCTGCATGGCAGCGTTTTCATTGACGTGTTATTATTTCAACTTTCAAGTGGAACGTTTTTAATAACGTTACAACCACAACTACATTTTCCCAATTTTAATTTCGCAAGCTCAAGGAAATTTTTGGCCCAGTACGCTCATTATCAATGACATAAATTAAAGGGATGGTATCAAGGCCATAGCCAGGATTTAATTTCGTGGGGTGTCAAAAAATTTTACAGCATGTATTGATACAATCACAGCATGCAAGGCCGTACCCAAGTCCCATTAAAATTAGTTTCGGGGAGCATTCTAAGATCCCCCCTCTGGATCCGGGCATGGACCGTCTACACGAGGGGTCTTCAACACTTTTCAGTTCATGGGCTCAGGGGCGGACTGGGTCCTCTCAAAGGGCGAATACTTTGGATTACCGGAGGGGGCGAATCATATAGCCCATGAGGGCACACCGGCCATAGGGCTGGTGGCCCAGTCCGCCGCTGCATGGGTCAATTTTGTTTATTCTCGTTGGCCGGCGGGTCGCACTACTATACCAGTAATATTATGTCTAAATAAAGGCGAAACCATGGGTACCCCTGCGCCCCCCACTAGATCAACCTTCATTGCCGTTTTTTCTATAAGATTTCTACACTGGTTTTGTGCCCCCACCCGAAAATATTTTCTGAATCTGCCTCTCGGACTGAATATATATTACAATGTAAAATACGTATGGAAGCAAAAAACATTTACAATACTTTTAGTTGTTAATATGTAAAGCGAAATCAAACCTTTTAGTGAGATTTATAGCACTGTTTATTTTTAACAACCTGTCAATATCAGGTCTTATTTTTGATGCAACCCTAACAGTGTTTTCAAGGTGAACGTCAGTTATTCTGGTCCCAACTTTTGAGTTGACTAACTTCATTCTTGAAGAAATTAGCTGTTCACAAACGCACTGGCGTGCGCAAATGGGGAAGGGTTGATGGGGTTGCAACCTGGGCTGTCCTGAAGAAAATTATTGAGAGTATGCGGTGATGTCTTAATTAAAGAGTATTGAAATTGAGGGGTTACTGGACTTGGTGACCTCACAGCGCCGCGCTGACTGGCATTTGACTGGTCGTCTATCGTCTATCCAAGCCCAAAGTGGCGGTTGCCACTTTCATCAGTTTTTCATTCCTCTCCTGCTCCCACGCAGGATATTATTTTGAGGCTTGGGGGAGTTCAGGATGTTTTTCCTCATTTGTTTCCATTCAAGTTTGTAAATGACTAGAAAAAAAAAGAAAAAAGCCGAACTTTGTTGAAAGTTGCCCCAAAAACCAGCAAATACAAAAGTTTCCGTGAGACCTTGAGAGCACGCGCCGCGTACTCTGTATTTTTCAAAATTTCTTGAGAGAATGCGGCACACACAGCGCGTACCCTTTGGGGACAGCCCTGGTTGTAACCCCCTTACGATGAAATGTTGTATACAGGGTTCCTAGGAAAGACCGGATGCGGCCAATAACTTTTGAACCAAGACAGATATTGCAAAGAAAGTTAGGTATTAGTTAATAAAATGACTATGTACTATCAGACGAGATGAACAGCAGCGCTCCTGGTGGCGAATTGAGGAAGTTAAAAATTTTATTTCGAAAAATAATAAAGATAAGTAAATATTTTCAATGAGAAATTTGTAGAGCATCCTTCAGTTAGTAAGAAAAACATATGGCTCACATGCACTATGTACACGTACTGCCACAAAGTAAGGTGTTCCGGATGTTTCAATGCATAGCTTTCAGTTAATGCTTTCTGTGGTTTTAAATGTTGAGTCGAAGTTCGTATTGGGGGAAGATCACGGTTTCTTTCCTTTAAGAACTTCTATTCAACCTGTAAAGAACTAAAAAGCATTAACTGAAAGCTATGCATTGAAACTTACGCAACACCTCACTTTTGGCAGTACATGTAAATACTGCATGTGAGCCGTATATCTTTTCTTACTAATTGAAGGATGCTCTACAACTTTCTAATTGAAAATAATTCGTTATCTTCATTACTTTTCGAATAAAATTTTTAACTTTCCCAATTCGCCACCAGGAATGCTGCTGTTCATCTCCTCTGATAATACATAGTAATTTTACTATACCAATATTAATTTTCATTGCAATATAAGTTTTGGTTCAAAAGTTATTGGCCGTATTCGGACTTTCCTAGGAACCCTGCATATATATATAAATATATGGAATTGCAGCTCTGCAACCCCCACCATTGTAAGCCTGTAACTCACTTATGAATTTTATGCACACGCCTATGCGAAGATGTAAGCGCTTGCGAATAGCGACATCCGTTTTAGAGCATGCAGTCAGATGGTTGGGAAGATGTTCTTATCGACATATTTAGAATAGAATTCAACGGGTCCTAAGTTGAATTCCTTTAAAATCACTGTTACACTGCAAATAAATAAAACTACTCCTAATATCCATATAAGCCTGAGAACTAAAATAAAACACGATTGCGGAAAATCACGTACTACTTTAGTTCTCTAGCGTTTAAGATATTCATTTAGAAATGTGGACGGAATAAAATACAGAGTTAAGGTTCACAAGGAAACTTCCTGGACTGCAACGCATGGATTTTGATAAGAGTGGTACCATTGGATAGGTCTTGTCATGAGAAACAAAACATCCAATAGAACTACCCACCCGAATCCAACTACTCAGGAGCTACAAGGTGATTCGTACAATCCGTCCATCATACAATCATTCCACTAACAAAAAAAAAAAATCCTTGAAATGTTATTGTATTGCGTAATATTTTACTATATATATTGACTGGAGATGTGTTTTAAAGTGAATCAAATTAAATCACTATTTATATATTCTTCATTTGTAAAGTCGTAATAAAAATGTACCACGTAACTATAAACAATAATACAGACAATACGTATTAAATATACAGCATATTAGACTCTACAATGAAAGGTCCTAAGAAAATATCAGCAAGGGTATAACACGCCTGGGACCTTAAAATTATAGTCTGATTCCAAAGATAACACATAACCAATTGGGAATTATTCATCCTTTTAATACGTTTTTTTTATAATTTTTTGTTTTAGTTTCCATTACCCTGTATCAAATATTTTCTTAGACTTTTTTAAATGTTTATTTACTTTCCAATTTTTTGAATTCCTCTGGTAGTCCATTCCAAAGTTTTGCACCTTTATAATTTACATTATTCCTTCCAATTTCAGTTCTTATTTTTGGGAGTAATAGGTCATTGTATTTACGACATGTATTTCTCTCTTTTTTTTATTTTATTCTTATAAGTTCAGTGTGATTACGTTCCCTTATTCTTTCATACATTTTAACCAAAACACTGTATTCGTGTGAATATTCTATTGGTAATATATTATATTTCAAAAATAAATTTTTCAGTGTAATCTTTTATAACTGTTAATTTCATCGTTTTTTTTTCAGAATGAACGTCGATCGTTGAACGTCGCCAAACGTTGAATCGTTTTTTTCGGAATGAGAAACTAACTCCTCACCTGATCCTATGGGATGAAAAGAGGGCATGGGCAGAGCCTAAGGAGGCAGTTTTCTCAGGTACTCAACCATGGAGAATTATAGCAGCACCTGTGGCTTGCGTTCCAGGTGCGCTTGTTCAGGGGAGGGGGCACACATCCCTGTGACATGCGAAGTCGGGCCCAATCATGAAGGTGTCGTCGGTGAGCCTTCTGACTGTAATGCGATCATTGACAAAGCAATTATCAGCAAACTTTTTTGTGGTTTCCTTGTATCCCATTATGGACATCCCAGTTACATAAATATAGCCACAAGTCAAGAACAAGTTATTAGATCTCGCTTGTTCATGTATATGGCATAGCGATTGAATTATAAGAGAGAGTCCAAATTTATAATATTCTATATCAAAAAGCACATTTCTTTAATTGCAATATGCAACAAAACATTGGCTACATTAATAATAGTAGAAAAAAAACGGGAAAATTATACAAAATAATAATTCAAGGATAGTTTTTTGCTTGTTAGTGGAATGATTGTATGATGGACTGTATATTGATTTTATGGTAAAGTGAACGTCATCAAGCAGAAGCACATTTAAATTAAACACTGCTTTGTGGGTGGATGTCTGTTATCCCTGTAAAGAGTTGTTAACAACAAGGCCTTAACCAGAAATTTTTTTGTGGAGGCAAGAATTTTTTACAGCCTCGCTAATGAATAAGTATTGGTAGTAAAAACGTTTTGAAAGTGGGGCACTTGGGGCCACCCGCTGGCTACGACCCTGGTTAACAGTAGGCTGCCTTCCACTGGTATACTGTCCCCACAATATTTGTATGCTATCGGCTCCCATGATATTGTGGCACAGATGAAGAAGGACAAGAAGATGGAATGCGTTAAGTGGGTCCGTAAAGAAGACGCGGAAGCATCCAAGAGCCTAAGCGTTTTTGCTTCTTCCTCACCCTTGAGGTTTCTGAAGTCACTGCGCATCAATGAGACTTTCTTGCAGATGCCTCTTGAGCAGTGGGAAGGCAATAAAAATTTTCCGAAGGGAGGAAGAAAGACGGACAGACTCAGTTTTTAATGATGGGGCCGAAAGAGGAGTTGTCATAATGAGCGACCTCAATAAGTCTTTGACCAAGGACGGAGAGACTAAGAAGGCCTTACTCTAGGTGGTGGAGCAACACCATTGCCTTCACCCCTGATACAGGGGTGGACTGGGTCCTCTCAAAGGGCACATACCTTGGATTATCGAAGTGTGGTGGGGAGCGAGTCTTTGCCCTTTCGGAGGCGCAAATCCTATTGCTCATGAGGACGCACCGGTCCGAGGGCCGGCAGCCCAATCCGCCCCTTCTCTGAAATAATTAATAACAATGCTGAACTTTGTCTTTTTTTTTGTATCCAAGGCTCATTCATATTATTAGGTTTCATCTCAAACAAGCTAACTGTTAAGAGTGTTTGCATGTTTGATGTCAGCATTATACATTAGCATAAGACTTATGTTGAAATTTCTATAGCGTTGAGCGACCAGTAAATATGGTCGAATCGATTTGAATTTTTTTGGGGTAGTTTTTTTTTTTTGAAGATGAACAAAATAAATAACATGCCTATGAAAGATTTTAACTTTTTATATTTGGACCACCCTAGGGCACCCATGGCAACTCTCCCTTTGCCAATGCCTAGTTATGACACTGAGTATAACAATTTAAATTTAATAATTCACTTGGACACCAAAAATTCAGCTCCGCCTTTCAAGTATCTCAGAGACTAACTAGTCGTCGAAAATTTGCCGCCATAGGCTTTAGTCTACCTAGCCTGATAGTAAATCCTCCCAGGGCATCAGGAATTAAAGAGCGCAAAACCTAAGAGGCGCATCGAAATATTCATTCTGCCCATCGCATGAAAATACAAGCCGTTATTCGTTCTAGCTTCGAGTATTAAAACTGAAAGCCGGAGTAAAATGAAAGTACTTAATACAAGGTGGCCTTTAAGAGGTAGACCACAGTTTGAATCGCCATAACTTCTAGCGGAAGTGTATTTTCTGACAGGTTTAACTTGCACCATGTAGCAGAAGTCTTATATTGCAGTGTTCCAAAGTGCTTTTTTTCTTTTCTTTTTTTACGGGTTGAAATGGTGACTAGTAGGATTCCTCTGGAGCAACGAATTCGGTGTGTATGCCTGTACTCCACCCCACCAGATTATTTTCCTGTGGGGGGTATTTAAAGAATAAAATTTATTCCCGCAACATCAACACCCTATACGACATGAAGAATGTGATTTCTTTGGAATTTACTGCTGTTCCTCATAAACTGTGTGCAAAATTGTGTGAAAATGTGTCTTTGTGATTACAGGCCTGTATTAACGCTGATGGCATGCAAGTCGGAAAACCGATATTAAAGGGTGTTTGTGTTACAAAATAAGTAATTTTTCTTTTCATACCAACTCTGCAAGAAGTTATGGCACGTCAAAATGTGGTCTACTACTTATGGGCCACCCTGTACGTTAAGCCATCGTAGCTGTTAGGATAAAGAAATAACTTTGCTTCTTTATCAGTAAAAGAGAAAATATATGCAAATATTTATGTAAAAGGGAACTGAATATTTTAATACTGAAGGCAAAAATAAGAGGTTTTGTTAAAAAACTTACACGGAAATTTGTGTAAAAAATTTGCGCAAGAAGACGTTGAGTTTCGATAAGACCGAATTTGACACATTTATTAATAATTTTTCCATTGTTTTGTTCTCTTTTATAATTGTGAGACCTACAAATAGTTTTTTTAGATTATAAATATCGGAAGAATCTAATGGTCGCACGAAGTGCATTCCCATGACGACCAGCTATGTAGGTGGAGTGCATATTTGAACACACGTAAAACAGAAACGGTCATTCAACTTCTAACACTTACTTTTCTTTGGTGTGCTTTCAATAAATTTTCTTCTTATATTTTTCAAACAGTTGTCAGCACGACATGAGATATGAGAGGGCCCCTCAGGACACTTTCTTGAGACATATGGATTTTTTTGAACAAAGGTTCGCTTTTACTGGAATTGCTATCTAAAGAATAAATTTGCTTTCCAATATTTTGTTCCATTTCCTTTTCTTAATTCCTGGAAAATGGTTCTAAACAAATTATTCTTAAATAAGACAAAGAAAAAACATTTTATTAGTTCGATTTATTAAAAACTACCCGTAAAAAAGAAAAGACACGTGGTTGAATGCACATATCTACAAGTATTTATATACAGAGTTATAGTAATGGCTGAATCCAATTCATTAAAAACATGAAAAAATTATTTTCCAGCTGAAGATACTACCAGATGGTCCGAAGGATGCTCATTCGAATCAACATTAATTTTGGGTAATTGGAGTGTATATTGTAGAAGTTAAAGTCTTGCCGATGAAAAAAAGAAAGAAAAGAAAAAAAAACGAATAATTCTGGAATAAAACTATATTCCAGGGCAAATCATAAACTTATGTAATTTTAAGTAAATTTGATGTAACAATTAGATGATATTAACAGAAAAATTAATATTAAATATATATATTGCAAATGAAATAAAAAAAGAAACTTATCCAATAAATATATAGAGATAAATAATTTAAACCACAGGATTTACTCCTTAAGGAGTGATGAAAGTTCTAAATGCCTTCCTGCGACACATTCTATAAGGCATTCTTCACTTGTTCTCTAGATCTGCGACATTTTGCGGTGCCCGCATTTAGCAGCCTGCCATGTCCCATACATGTTCGATTGGTGAAAGGTCTGGTGACCTTTCTGGCCAAGGAAGAGTATCAACAGCACTGGGGTAGCTCACAGATATGCGAACCATATGGGGCCTGGCATTATCTTGTTGGAAAATGACTCCAAACTGTCGTGTCATGAAGGGTAACGCAAACGGCCACAGGATGTCATCAACATACCTTTGAGCTGTTAAATTTGTATGCAGGATGACTAGGGGTGTCCTGCTGTCGTATGAGATAGCATCCCCACTAGGGGTAATGGCTGTGTTCCTTTGTAAAACAAAGGGTGGTTGGGACCGCTGACCCTGTCACCTCCACACATTTATCCGATGGTCATCTTCTCCAAGGCTGAAGCGGGAATCATTGCTGAACACTATGCGATGCCAATCTGCTGGCAGCAATGATGATCGGCTACGACACCACTCCAGACGACTCTGTCGATGGTGTGGGGTTAAAAGCAGATATCTTAAAGGCAGTTGTGAGCGTAACCCCACCTCAGCCAAGCGTCGTGAGATGGTGGAAGGTGCCACGGGTGGTATGGAAGAGACTGTAGCACGCTGGATGGCGGACAATGATGCTGTTGTGTCAGCTCGAACCTCTCGCACAACCAACCGATTTTGCCTCGCATTCCTGCACCTTGGCCTTCCAGAGCCTTTGTTCAGCCGATGAGTTCCTCGCAGAAACCATTGCTGCCAACACATTTGCACAATAGTGTCCGTACGGTGCAGGTGGCGGCCTATTACTCGGTAGGACCAGCCCGATTCACGCATCCCGACTATGCGACCACGTTCGAAGTCATCCAATTGGCTATAAGGTCCTCGTCAACGTCGTAACGGCATTATTGGTTGCGTCTCCAGGGAACTGCAACGCTGATAACGAAAAAAAATAAACCGTTCGCAATTTTTACCTCTTTTATACGATGCCAGTTGCGCAGTAGAAATGCGCGCTATGATCGAAGTTAACACTCATTGGCTTTGAAAATTTAATCATTTGCATACTTGGTCTAAAGGAATTTGCATGCGAAATTTTGAGATGATCGGATAATTTTTTAGGGATATTTTTTTTTTTTTCAAAAGAGTGTATATGATATAAAATGGCATTACTTTCACAATATCTGTGTGCTTCCCATTTCTCCCATTCTGGCTGTTTTCGATATTGCATTTACTGTTCTAATCAGATTAATTTAAGATATTTTAATGATTTATTATACAATTTTATTTGTATAAACACATAAATTGTAGAATTCTAAAACATTTTTTTTATGAGACAATAATTGACAGTTTTATTATATATATATTTTTTTTTCTAGATATTTTCCCCCGTGAGTTATTTCAGCAGATTTTACGCCCCTCGTCCTGTGCCCCTGGTGGAGGCCTTCTGGGCCACCCTCTAGCTGCTACGACTACTTTGTAACCAAAGAAACAAGTCCAGGAAGTAAGGATGTTCGATAGGACTGGCTTATTTGGTAGAGCACCTGACCGGCAATCAGGAGGTCGTGGATTCGGATCCTACTCGGCGCCGGAAAATCATTCTTTTCTTTACGAGTAATTTAACCTCTATTATTACCACATCATCGGCTAATATGTGAAAAAACTGTTGCTTTAATAATACTTATTTGTGGAGCTAATTATTGTTCATCCGTTCGATCATCTTTATCTAATTATACTAATCAGTATATGTAGTGTATTTTCAACTTGTTTCTCTATAATTGGATCCATACTTTACAGACTACATGAACATATGTATAATGTATGACATGTGCCTGAATAAATAATATATGATAAAAAAAAAAAAGCAACATATTTAACCAAATAAGTTTCACTGTAAAGAACGGTGAGAACTATCCGTTACAAAGATCCTATTCTTTTTATTCGTTATAGATTAGTTTCTATTTTTATTTTTCTCAAATTTATTCCCGTTCTTAACCACGGTAGACATGCAGGAAAATCCCTTAATACATTGATTCGCACAAAGAAATCCCACCAAAAATATAAAAAAGGCGCTTCTTAGCAACTCACTGTAATTCGACAATGACAAGCGATCAGCAGAGAAACAAAGACTATAATTTTCTCTTTCGATGCATAGTGTCACGACCCATGTTTTCGAAAGCCGAAAAATCGTCCGTTGTATTTTGCAAGACTCATTCAAAAATCTATAGAGGGATATTTCATCCTTCGGCAGATATCATTTGTTTATTTGTAGACAAAAAACTACTCTGAAACGCTTTGCCAAAGTAGAGGGTTATTATGGAGAGGTAATTTGGTAACGTGATGGCAATGTTCGCACATGGTAGGTATTAAATACATTCCTTTAAGAATTCATAGTTATTTTTCGTTTAACGAACACTAACATTGCCATAGTTCTTTGATCTAACAATTTGAAACAATGGGTGAGTATTTCGTAATTAGTATTTTGGTGCATTACAAACTTTACTAATGACTTTCTGAAACACGTAATAAAAGGTTGTCTCTTTTACCAAATATTATGCATAAATAGATAAGATATATCAATGTAATAAAATTTGATATAAAATATCTGTTTCAGACTGCTATTTTGAAAAGTATTTATTTTTTTCAGATTCTTATAAAACTTTGATAAATTATGAACTTCTTCAAGTTTGAAAAAGTGCACAAAAAAGAAAAGAAACTTCCAGTTTTATCTGATCACATGTTGTCTACTTTCGATCTCCGTGATTTCTCAAATGACGTTAAGAAAACTGCCTGAAAAAGTGCAAGTTTAATTAACGTAGAAATTTAAAAAAAAAAGGAAGCTATGCGGTGAGTGTACTTCTAAGCTTTTGTAAAAATATGAGGCTTAGTTGAAAGGATACAAAATTACCTTCTAATTTTCTAAATTATATTTTAAATGATGACTCTGAGCCCAATGAGAATCTACGTGAAGGACTATTGATATCTTTTGAAGTTGTAGCAATACTAAAAAGCGAAGAATAACTGATTCAATTTCTCCAAGACCAGCAGATGAGTTAGCCCTAGTTGCTAGGCTCTTCAGATTTAAAATGTCTGAATCTAAATAACCAATATTTTCCTTGCTTGCTTTAGCAGTTTTCATGGATTTAAGATCTAGTTTTCGGAAATATAATATTATGGAAACAGTTATTAATTATATCAATTCAAATAAATATTTTATAACATTTACTATCCAATAAAGAAAACAGAAAATGAGCTTTCGCTGACCTCGACTGAAATTTCTGAAACCTCCGCCGAAATATATTTGCAGGAGTTGTTTGAAAAGCTGCAGAAATTCAATAATCAGACTTGTTAAAGATAACGTCTCCAAATATCTAACTTCAATATAGTATAAGTCAGAGTTTGGTGGTAGTTTGGTACATAATATTTTTAGACAAACGTTTAATAAATTACATATGACAAGAGGGAAATTTATTTAAAAAACTATTCATGGCATTATATGCCCCAGTTACTTTTCATAAGCCCGCAGCCTGACGTAATATCGTCCTTAATTATACCGGTTGTTCAGCTATCTCAGGACGCATTGGAAGGAAGGCATAAAGATACAAGGTATTACTGAGAGCACCATACGAAAAAAGCCTGTAGGTGTAATATCGATCAGGATCTCATGAAAATGCTTTTTGTTTTGTCAAATCATTACTTTTCTACTTTACAAAAAAAAAGGTTTAATAAAAACGGATGTCGGAACAAACTATGTTGGATTACTTAATCTTGACGGGTGAAGATTTATCCGCAACAGAAACAAAGTTTCCGGAACAGAGTGTTCTGATTCAACAGATTCCTTCTCAGATGAGGATAAATAAATATCAATTTAATGGGTTAACGCTATTACTATAAATAGTTAACATCCAAAACCTCCGGGGTAGTATTTTTATAATTCGTGGGGAAATTAACTGTGATGTGATGTTCTGACCATATACGTATGATGCTCAAATTAGAATTAAATAGAACTCACCATCGAAAGATTTGTAGGTTGTGAAAAAGAGAAAAACGCATCGTACAGGACTGGAGTTGAAGCAGATACTTCTTCACATAAACCGAAGCGTCATACCCAGTGGCGGTTTTAGCGGGTGGGCCGGTGGGTCTTGTCCTACCCAAATATTTTGGTTATTTTTTTCGTGAAAGGTAAA
>QLNU02015360.1:25733911-25765464 GCA_006491805.2 Dysdera silvatica
CTCAAAGACTGAAATCAAAATATCCTGCCAGCTATTTACGGTTTGTTGAACGACATTTGCAAGAGTTTTCTTCAGTCGGATCATCCTAATAGGACTTTCGGATATTTGAACGTCGATTCCCAGTATTGGCGAAGTTTGAAAAGAAGACAAAAAAAGTTTGAATCTTCCTTCGATAAATTTTAAAAGTCCATTTGAAAACATAGATTGTTGGAAGAAGTAGTCTGTTTGATTAGATTTCCCCGATGTCTAGACTCTTATAAATGACGAGACCAATTTAAAGAAAGTTTGAACATGAATAGAACAAATTTCCACGAATCACCGAATGAGACTACTGTTATCGAAATTATCATTTATCAAGTTAAATGCTACTCTTGTCAGATTCTTTCGTAAAACGGCATTTAATATAAAATCCATTTGATAAATGGGAACTGAACTAATGCAGTCATTAATCATTTCATGCTTATGTCATTTCCATTGATATATTTCTTTATCACACATGGTCAAATAAAAATGCATAATTAAATTTTTCATACATAATTATTTTTCGATTTGAAAAAAGCATCAAAACTCCAGGATATGATTTGTATACTCTTTTCCATATATTTTAAGATATCAAAATATATTTGTACCAAAATTAAAGCAATTAAATGAAGTGAGAGCACGTATAAACATGCAACGAAACATTCTATCAGATTTGCTTGTACGAAATTCTAATTACTTACTGCACATGGAAAGATTGGTATTCGATCATTAATTACAATGCTAAAGAACAGGGGAAGTAACTATGTCTTGAAAATTTTATGTGTCACGAAAGGTGCATATGTTGGAGTTGGGCATTTTGCAGTGTTGTTTCTACAGGTAATAAAATTTTGTGGCATTTTCATATTTTGTAAGCATTTTTATTTGTCGCTCACTGTAAATTTAAAAATAATTTAAAGACAAAATTACACTCCAAATTAATGTAAGCATCCAAATTAAAAAAAATGCTTCATAAGGGGCGTTCTTAACGCAACAGATTGAAAAATTGCATTTTTGCACAAAGGTCTATACCACTAATTGAGCTAATGAATATAAGGAGTAGTCAAATGTCAAAATAGTATTGTTAGAAATAAGATTCAAGGAGTTATAAATTTTTTATCTTTAATATTTTTAAAGTGATGTAAGTGTAGAATTTAAATAAATCTAGCTTTTTAAACTCATGTTTTCAAAAAAAATGTATCTTGACTATCTATTTAATAACATATTGCCTTCTTAACAGTAACTCCATTAGATTGCGGATTCAGGCCTTTTGTGCCCACTGAATGAAATAGTATCCCAGAGTTCGATGATTGAGCGAGACACGAGCATTGTCAGACAAATGTTGCATTGTAGTTTGTCACACAAGCGTTCCATGAGATTAGAGACAAGGGAATTTTAGATCTCGGAGGAGCATACAAAATACTTACATACGATTTTCAAAATACAGTGCTACTTCCCGCAAGGGACACCTCCGAAGAAGGGACACCTCTATTTAAGGGACAAAATGCCCGGTCCCGTGGGTGTCCCTTATTGGAAGGTAACACTGTATTCTTATTCAATTTCGACTTTGTATCTTAGAGCACAATTTTATTAAACGATTTCAATTCATCTAATGATACGATTAATATATAGGTAATACTTTCAGTAGATAGATCGGTTAGTGCATTTTTAATGAGATGAGAAGATTCAACTACAGCCGTAAAAATGAATTAAATAACAGTACCGTTGTTGTCATATTATTTTCGCTGTTAATAGTGAAGTATGGTTACATCGTTTCGATTCATAAAAATACATAAAAAGCTTACATATAATATAGACAAGTGTTCGTATACCTTGATAAAATAACCAACAAACACTATAACAGTCGAACCTCGTTAAGACGAACACGCTTAAGACGAATTACTTTTAATACGAACCGTTTTCTGAAGTCCCGTCAAATTGCATGGGAATCCACATGCTATTTTTTCTTTTATCACAAACAGGGTTAAGATAAAATACCGTTTACAACCCCTTAGAAAATTTCCTCCGCTTAACACGAATAAAACGCGCTTTATAAAATCAGAGCTTCTCATTGATAATTTTAACAGGCTGTAGGTATCAGATTAAACATGCTGGAAAAGTCGCCACGACTTTTATATACAATTGCATAACAAATATTTCCTGTTGGCATTTACATGTGATAAGAATTGAAAAATATGCCTCAGTGGACAACATCATGATGTACAGTGTTTGAACCAACGCTCAACATGACAAAGCCCTTGGCGGATAGTAATCATAATCACTATTTTTCGGATACTGATGAAGACATTGACAATTCTGCCACTTCAAACGAAAATCCTGCTAGCAGGATTTTCGTTCGCCACCTGGAGGTGGTGCAAAAGGTGCCCCCGCACCTGAGTGGCTAAATCCAGGGAAGGCCGCTGACCGTTTATTGTATTATATTATTTATGATCTTTGGACCAAAGGCAATATCCAGGTTTTTTGTTTTATTTCATGAAAATAAAAATTGAAAAATATTTCTCTCTTATTTGCATGATAAATATTTAAAAATACGTATATATAGATATAAAAATGAACACTTCATGTACAAAATTATTAATTTACTAAAACATTAAATTGATAAGGGCGGCAATATTGTTTTGCACCCTGGCAGTCAATAATGCAGAAACGACTCTACCTGTTAGTGTGATGAAGACTTCCACTGCATTGCAAACTGTGCGTCGTTTTGTGACACAAGAGGCAGATTCTTGTGCTTCTCTAGAAACTGTGGATAAGCTTGATGATTTTTGTGGATACTGGGACGACAGAAAGCGAAAACAATTTGCAATTACTGAGTTCTTTAAGTGTACTATTAAAATTTAAACATTTTTCTTGGCACAGTATGTAATCCGGAACAAATAAATATTTACTAAACCATAATATGTATATATAGTAAAACAAGGATTTTTCGAATCCATCAACTACACATAATATCTACGTAAAAGTAGCTATATACATACTATTGTTTTTGTTACAAAACGTATATGCTATAATAGGATAATAATATTGATAAAATACAATAAAATATAATAACATACAACAATAAATTATTGACCTATATAAAATAGCAAAATGTGCATATGGTAACTAGAGATCGGAAAAATAACTTAGTAATACGATCCCCCATTTATTACGGATAATACGAATTACTGTTAATACAAACAGATTTTCTGTTCCCTTTGGTGTTCGTCTTAATGAAGTTTGACTCTGTTTACAACACAAAATTATAACATCCGTAACACAGGACAAGCAGGACCGCGGTGATAGATTTAATTATATCGCCTTCTCATACCTTATCCGCATAAAAGGAGGTGGGAGCAGTCAGTGGCGGATTTATAAAATTGCCGCCCTTAGGCACAGCCTGTACTGCCGCCCCCTCCCTCCTTTACAAAGAAAGGAATATTTGTTTAAAAAAAACGCATATCATACTCTTAACATTTGATATGTAAAGGAGATTTTTCATATAATTATTCAAACTAATAAGATACAACTCGAAATTATTGCTACCATAATCTCCGACTTCGTGAATTCGAGACATTTTTTGAATCCACAATAATTTTAGTATGGATTCCTGGAGCCTCTGATGTTTTTGCGTATATTTTGCGTATTTGGGAAAAATACACGTACGCATCCTTGCATGAATTTTTTCGTTATCAGTTCAAGTTTTTCTTTATTCATTCATTTACTATTAGTATATATAAAAAGCGTGTTAAGCCTGGATTTATAAATGGTCACTCTGGGCAAATGCCCGGGGCTCAAAATTTTCAGGGCCCTTTGTCTTTCGATTCTGTAGTTTGTATTTGCAGGCAAGTTAAAGTAATCGCTTATATGTCATCGCTATTGGGGAAACAGGGCAATAATTAAAAGAAACATTATTTTTTCAACATTGTCAAGTTTGGACAATTTTATGTTTAAGCAATTTGATGCCGCCCCTAGGCCTGTGTCTTTTGTGCCTACTTAGAAATCCCGCCACTGGGGCAGTATTTGATAGCAAATTACATGGCATAATAAATTACATGAAAAAAAAATTCATACCGTAAAAAGAGCTGAATTATGCTGACAGAATAACAGTTGAGGAATTATCAATTATCGCCAAAAATCGAGCATCGTCACAAAATATATTTGTAGAAATTTGATCTTAGGAGTGAGAATGTGTTGGTTTAAATCATATGGCTGTCCTCTGATATATGAATCATCTGAGTATTAAAACAAAACATAAGAACGCGTAATCAATGGAAAGAGCTAAGAATTCCCCGATATATTCGACAATCGAATTGTTTTTAACGTATGGTCCTAAGTTCCGATTACGAAACAATACAGAGTTTCACCAGGAGATTCCATAACAAACAGTTATTTCGACACTGGCGTAAGGTTTAAAAACACGACGTTTCGGGAGCCAAAAAGAAGATCTGCCTTCACTTGTTAAAGAGGAAAACAGTAGCTCCCGAAACGTCGTGTTTTTAAACCCTACGCCAGTGTCGAAATAACTGTTGGCTAATGTTCGTTTCTTAAAATGCTAGATTATACCACGCTAGATATACCGAAACATGGGTGTCAAAATTAATTTCTAAGATCAGAAGCAGCCATTAGAAACACAGTAGCGTTAATATCTTAAATGTAAGAAGACTATTTCAGTAAAAATGATATCAATCTAAAGTCGCATTATCAAATAGATCTTGAGAACAAATATATTAAAGGATTTTTTGTGAACACAGCGTGCGTAAGAAAAGAGCATGAATCCCAACACTTATTTTTTATCAGTAAGAATCTTATGTCAATCTATTCACGTGATTTAATGATTAGAATCTTACAGTGCTCCGATTTTTTGCTGATGAGTTAACGTCGATGATCTTATGTTTGCCATATTTTTCAAAATTCGGTGTACAATATGGGGATAAATGAATGTAAAGTGCTACATAGGACATAATTCTACATAATTTCAATTAACATAAGGAAAATTCTCAATAAAGTAAGCGCGTGGTATATATTAAATGTGTAATATTTGCTATTGTTAATGTATTCTATTTTTTCTAGTAGTGCGTGAAACTTAACGCTGTAATGGTTATTTGCGAAATGCATTAATAGTAGCTTGATTTTTATTGTTGGTAAATCCTTTAGTTCGCGAGAGAAATAACCAAATTTTAAATCAACGTTGTTTTGAAAGAGTATTCGTAACCTATACTTCAATCCAACTCCAGTGTGGTATTAGTCGTTTCGGATTTTTAAGTGGGAGAAAAGGGTGGTAGCAAAGAAAGCCTTTGTGGTCCGAAAAATGGATCTAGAAATAGCCCTAAAAAAAAACAAAATCTCCGATTCTCAAAGAATTAAACGTGAAAAATTCAACTGCCTCTTGCGTTGCTCTGTTTTGCTCTCCAGCTTCCGTAAAAAAAAAAAAAAAAAATGTGGTGTTGCTTCAAAAAAATAATTTGTCTTTTGTATTACGCTAGCAAGAAGCCTTCAGGTGTAGACGAGCAACTCTGTTTATCTGGCTGTCTTTCGAAGAAATGGAAGGAGAAGAGAAGAAATTATCGATTGTGCACGTAGCAATCGCTAACCCCTCCCATCTACCCACTCTCTCTCTCAGCAGACACCCACGATTCGAGCTTTTCTATCCTCTCTTCCTCGTTGCCGTGGGCGCGCCCTATGTGGAGGGACGAAGCCCAAACGGCCAGCAAACAAATCCTAGCTCCATGGAAGTAAAAAAAATGACCAACAATTTTTCAGTGAGGGGTTAAGTTTCCGAATCTCCTTACTATTTCCATGTATACGTGAACTGGTTTTCAGACAATACTATAAATACTGAATAGCAGGCCGGTAGCCAAGCCGGGGCCAGCAGGGGTATGGCCCCAGTTGCTCCACACACAACGAGCTATTTATATATATAGAAAATTCCCCGGGTGCCCTGTGCCCAATATGCTCTTTGCCTTGCCCCAGTTGCCCCTTCATCCTGGCTACAGGCCTGCTGAATAGTTAGGATGCAATATTAAATAGTAACGTTACAGCCACTGGTTCTTAAAAGGCATTTTTTCTGTGATCGCATTCTACAGCCACCATAAACTGGTTGTGACAGCAGGTAACGAAATCTTGGCAAATATATTCTAATCTGCACAATCGTACAACAAAAATAATATTGCAAACAAGTAGCAATGATGCGCATTATCTCCGCCTAATGTTTAATCCTGAGACAAAGCTATTCTGAACGCCGTATCATTAAGATTATCATTAGATACCTATCTCCATGACAACATAATTACGTTTCAAATATAGTTCAATACTCATTTAGATTTCAAATATAGTTCAATATGCATTTACATTTCAAATATAGTTCAATATTCATTTACATTTCAAATATAGTTCAATATGCATTTACATTTCAAATATAGTTCAATATGCATTTACATTTCAAATATAGTTCAATATGCATTTACATTTCAAATATAGTTCAATATGCATTTACATTTCAAATATGGATTCAATATAAGCATCACATAAATATACAGTATATTGCTGCTATAATTATATAGTGTCATTATTAAAGCAATATCCATTGCTTTATCTGGTCGCAAAGATCGAATTTAAGAGCCCCTAGGCCAAATTTGCCATAAAATTTAAAAGGTAGAACAATGCTCATACAAAGTTTCGGTCAAAAGGTAATTTGCAATCAACCATAAAAACAAATATAAATGCAGAATCAGTATAATTTTTTATCTACATGTTTATTTTTAATATCTGAATAAATATATCAAATTAAAACTTTCTGGGTTTTATTGCTCCCTAGAGCTAGAAACGAGGACTATATTCGGATAATGATTTATCATCGAATTCTCCAATATGCCTAAAACTTCTATAATTTTAAAACTAAAAACTATCATCGTGAAGAAACTATTGATAGAAGCAATAGCCAGAGATCGATTGAGCGTTTCAAAAATAACGTTTTTGATATCAATGACAAGGTTAGGTTGGGTAGACCAGCAACCAGAACCACGAATAAAAATGCATGGCTTGTCAAAAAAATTATGACAGCTCTCCAGCAACGTAGATTTTTTAAAAAAAAATTTGTGTGTAGAGGGAGGGCAAGGACATATTATATACATTTATATATTACAATATATGTAAAATTGCAATTTATTTTAAATAATTGGTGTGAGGGGTCCCACGAGCCTATTTAAATCTTCGCTTATGCAACTGACAGAGCAATACAACATAGCAGATAATGAAAAAAGTTTTCAATTTCATCATAAGTTTTCGATGTTTTCAGAAAGTATTTTGCGCTTTAACTTAATTCTTTGATATTGAAATTTTTTTAAGGTGGGTGTCAAAACTTCTTTCATGTGAGATGAAATAATCAAGGAAAAAACTCTGCGGCGATCATTATATTATGCAACGAGGCTTGGGTATGTCATTAAGACTATTGTCTTAGGTGTTAGTTGATGCAATAGATCCACAAATTACCTTTAGTTAAGGAAAAGTTAAGGGCTTCTCTATCAAGTAACAAAATCATGATTATGGTCTTTTGGGACCAAGGTACCTTATCTTTCTTAACACAGGACAGAAATATCTATATCAATGAAAAAAAAGTACAGATAGCAGATCTTTGGAAAACTTTAGAATGCTATCGTAAAAGGAAAAGAAAAAAAAGGAAGAAAGATTTCACTTAAAGAAGTGCAGATTAAGTTTCTTCAGGATAATGCCAGGCCCCACGCGGCCCATCTGTCTCTTCGATAATTGCAAGATTTGGTTTGACTTTAATGTTCCATCCTGCATACAGCCCTGACCTGGTACTATCTGATTGTTTTGGTCGATTAAAGAGATTTTTATATGGACAAATATTTTATTTAGATGAAAAATAAATAAAAGGGTTCAAGTAATGGTTTAAAAAACCTACCATGTAATGAGAACTTGATTTTTCCAATTTTTTTTAACTGGCAAGTGCGCTGAGGCCCTACTCTGGTGCAGTGGTAACGCGTTCATCTAGAGTGCTGATAATCTGGGTTCGAATCCTAAACACTGAAAAAAAAACCCACTTATCGACTAACTATTCATTGTAGTGCGAGGATTGCTTCACCAGATTTCCGAGGACTGGATTTCTCGGAGAAATATAGATCTACTGGCATAGTGGTAACGCATTCGTCCGTCATAGCATTAACACCGGTTCGACTCTTATTGATATCGGAGCACGTGTGTCATTTTTATGCCCATCGCAGTTCGGGGTTTGAACCTGTGACAGAAGAGGTTTGGATTCTTGGAAAAACTATAGGTCCTGACGCATCATGACCATCATATCCTTGCGCCGTAAAAAAACTGAAAAAGCAACAACGCTGAAGGAAATGCGTAAAACGTGAAATGGATGTATTGATGTTTTGTTTGTTTGGATTTTTATGGCGCAAGAGCATCTGGGCTATACTGCGCCAAACATGGTAAAATCAAAGATTGTTGATGGACGTATTGAGCAACACCGATAAAGGATGTCTTGTACTACCTGTACCGAATTTTATTTTCGTGACTGCTAAATAAAAACATTTATAAATGAGCGTGCTCTATTTTTTGACGCAATCTTCTATTACAATGAAATCTCTCTCTCTCTCTCTCTCTATATATATCATCATCATCATCATCATATTCAACCATTATCTATCCACTGCTGGATGAAGGTCTCTCCAAATGCTTTCCACACAAGTCTATCCTGGGCCATTCGTTTCCACGTCACCCCAACCTGTTTTCTTATTTCATCCACCCATCTAGTTTGAGGACGTTTTCTAGGTCTTCGGTGGTCTCTTGGAATCCAGTTCAGAATTTCTGTTGTCCATCGTTGATCAGTTCTTCTTGCAATATGCCCAGCCCATCGCCATTTCAGCCCTTTTACTTTAACAATGATGTCCTCTACTCTAGTTTGCTCTCTCACCCAAGTGTTTCTTTTTCGATCTCTCCTAGTTATTCCAAGCATGCACCTCTCCATGCTCCTTTGCGTTGTCTGTAACTTTCGTATTGCTCCAACTGTTAGACTCCATGTCTCTGATCCATAAGAGAGGACTGGCAATACACACTGGTTGAAGACCTTTCTTTTTAGACACAAAGGCAATTTCCCCTTCAGGATAAAACTGTTTCTTCCAAATGCACTCCAGCCAAGTTTAATACGTCTGTTGAGTTCTTTCATAATGTTGCCATCCATTGAAATCAGCTGGCCAAGGTAAATATATGAATCAGCAATTTCTAGCTCAATGTTGTCAACTTGTATTTTTGTTTCCTCTACAAAATTATTGAACATGATCTTAGTTTTTTGTAGGTTCATCTTGAGTCCAACTTCTTTACTTCTAGTTGAGAGCTCCTGTACCATGTCTTGGAGTTCTGATGGGTTCGTTGAAAAAATAACAATGTCATCAGCAAACCGCAAATGATTTAAATATTCACCATTTATTTTTATTCCCTTGTTATTCCAATTTATCAGCTGAAAAATCATCTGTAAAGCTGAAGTAAAAAGTTTTGGAGAAATGGTATCTCCCTGCCTCACCCCTTTGCCAAGTTTGATAGTTTTGGTATCTTTATGTAACCGAAATTTTGCACTTGCATTTTTATACACACGTTTCACCATGTCAATGTACACATCCTCAATGTCTGTTGATCTTAAAGAGTTGATGACTGCTGATGTTTTAATAGAGTCAAAGGCCTTCTCATAGTCAATAAATGCAACACACAATGGAAGTTCATATTCATGTGTTCTTTCAATTAATTCTCTTAATACTTGAATATGGTCCACTGTACTGAATCCACTTCGAAATCCAGCTTGTTCTCTTGGTTGAGCTGCATCTAATTTTTTCTGCAGGCGATGTGTTAGCACTTTTGTGAAGATTTTATAAATAGCAGGTAACAAGCTAATTGGTCGGTAATTTTTCAAATCCTCTTTATCACCTTTTTTATGCAAAAGAATTACTGTTGCAGAATCCCATTGGTTTGGTATGTTACCGCTGTTAAGACATTTGGTAAAGAATTTTGCAAGTATGTCTTCTACATATTCTCCAGCTTCTTTTAGGATATCTAATGTAATACCATCATCGCCAGGGGCTCTTCCTTTCTTCATACTTTTTATTGCAAATGAAACTTCTTCTTTTAAGATTTTAGGAGCTGTTCCTTCGACTATTTCAGTGTCTTCGTTTAATCCACTGTTACTTTCATATAGTTTTTTGTAGAATTCTTCAACTCTTCTAAGTATTTCTTCCCTATTTCTTGTTACGGTGCCATCCTCTCCTTTTAATGCAATGATGTGTTTCTTCCCAACAGATAAACTTCCTTTAACAACCCTAAGGCTCTTGTTATTTTCAATGGCCTTCCTTACTAACTCACAATTGAATTTTCTTATGTCTTCTTTCATGCTTTTGCGCAGAGTTTTACAAAGTTCTATGTACTCAATCCTGGAACTGGTATTTCGATTGTCCACCTTCATATCTCTTCGCCTTTTCATGAGCTGTTTCGTCTTCTCAGATAATTTGCTATTGTGCTTTTTACAGGTTACACCACCAATTTCCCCAGCAGTTTCAACTATTGTCTTAACAATGTTTTCATTTGCTTCTGAGATGTCAACTTCTTCAATAAGTCCTTCCAGTGCAGAAAAGCGATTTTTTAATTCCAACTTGAATGCCTCGGTATTTACTTTCAGTTTCATTAGATCCACCCTCTTACTTACTTGTTTCCTAATGAGCTTCTGTCTGTCTGGAATATATATAACGATAAACCTCTCTATAAGGGTATTTATTATTTAGCGCGCTCTTGGCAGATTCCCTATACTATTAATACTTACCGAACTTACTGATAATTTGTTTTGAGTGAACCTTTATACACAACGGCAATTTTGGGCTTTTCGAATTTTGGCTATATGTTGTGTCCAAAATTTTTTTAAATCAATAGTCTTGGAAAATTCATTGATACCGAAGGATATTGTATATACAAAAGTAGATGGTTCTAGAACTATTTCTCGTATTTGTGAACAAAATGGGATTTCGATGCTTGAAATGACTTTTAAAAATCCTTCATTTTTCGTCCTTAACTGAAGAGATAAGTGGCCAACTTTTAGTTTGCTGTTAGTCATCTACATTTCTAACCTGTAATGTTATTTGATAATCTGTTTAACACGAAATTATTGAAAATAATGTTACACATCTAAATTAATAACTCCCATTATATAGTGTATATAATTCCACTTTGTCTATAATGATAAATCTTCTATAACGCTATCTTTCTCGGTCACAAGAGTATCCTTATACGAAGGTTTCACTATGTAAAAACGATAATTTACTTTTGTAAGAAAAAAGTGTTGCTCCTTTTTCAAGAATGAAATGTTTTTATATTCTTCTTCAAAAGCACCCATGGATCTAAACAATTCAAGGGATACAAATTGATATTATACTCCTTATACTATTTCATTATAAAGTTTCAAATATAATGCAACGATCATGAACTTCCATTTTTTAGGAGGAGGATGGCAATTTTCGTCCCTTTCCTTGCTTTATCTACCCCTCCCCCACTCTTTCTCGGCTGTTATTGTTATTTCAATGCTGAATAAAGCTATTTCAAGGCTGAATGAAGCTATTTCAAGGCTGAGAATGTGAAGCTATGTAAGTTCTCTGTTAAGGATGGGAATAAAACTATTTTTTTTTTACCCTTTTATGCATTCATGGTAGAATGTTTAACATAAACCCCACATAAATGAATTTTTGTGAGAAAAGATAGTTTTTTGCCACCTTCGACCTTTCAGTTTTTAGATCCAAATGATGCATTTTTTGCGAAAAATTAGTTTTAATACTTAATCCTTATTTTAGATTTTAAACTGATAGCTCTGAAAGGTTCTTGAGAGAGCATCTTTACTTAAAACATTCATTATCCATTCATTTAGTATTTTATAAGCTGTTAAAACCTATTGATATTTTACAACAGAAAAAAAAGTAAGCAGCTTAAATAAATTAGAACAAACACCAACAAAGCGTCCATTAATTATTAATTTTCGCTCAATTTAAGTTAATTTAATAGGAATAAATTAGAAACTTGTCAATTCTCTCCCAAAATAAAGTTTTCAAAAATCTGCTTTAAAGTACTTTTCAATACTATAATTACATTTTGTTTGCAACTGATCTTCGGTAAAACAAAACTAATTTTTTTTCCAGCATTAACCTTTATTCCTTGCAACTGATCGATTCATATATAAAATTGATAAATATAACACTGTTCAAAATTAAAGATTAGTATGCAAAACAATACATAGCTCGTCTCTAAGAAAGTAAATGCAATAAAAATGGATATATAAAAATTTATTTGTAGATGATTCATCAAATGTGGGAGAACGTTCACGCAATCATGGAATTTAGAAATATTGTTTCGTAGACACAGCAGGACGCAATATTTGTACTGTTCAATGTAAGGATATATGAAAGTTTAATACTCTATATGACCACCTCTGACAGCCATGCAGCTCTAACAACGATTCCTCATGTTGTTGACAAAATTTATTGATGACGTATTTGTGTAATAAGGCTCATTTCTCCGTATGAGCTGCTTGGAGTTCCTGAGGGATTCTTGGGGGTGGTTGGTGCGTTTCTCAAAGTATCTACCTAATGCATCCCGCAGATGCTCGATGGGGTCAAAATCAAGAGAGAGGTAGTTTGCTACCTCATTCATCTCATGCATGCACTTTCCAGGAAGTTATCTAACACATGTACTCGACGAGGTTAGGCGTTATCGTCTATAAAAATTAAATCCGGCCAACAGCTTTCCTGCAGAACCTGACATAAGGATCCAACTATCTATCTCTGTATCTCACAGTTGTTACTAAGCCGCCCTGTTTGAGAAAAATATGTAGATCTGTGCGTCCAGTCATCACGATCGAGTAAGAGGGGCACAAATCATTGGCTTTCTGGAATAATGACCCATCTTATGAGGTCTTCAGTACAGAGTTTATTGAGATATTCTCTTTCCTAGAGACTATTGCCAGTCCTTGAGTGATTTGCACTGTCATACGCAGGGCGGGAAGTGGGGTTGATGGAAGTCAAATCCTTCCCCATTGCGAAGCAGTTTTGCATATATATATATATATATATATGTGTGTGTGTGTGTGTGTGTGTGTGTGTGTGTGTGTGTGTGTGTCGTGCTCCCGCCTACATACACACAAATATATTGAGTTGTAGCTTGTAACCCCCTTGTAAACTTTCTACGCATGCTAATGGTAATTTGCTTCGCTGTCATCTCCCAGTGTCACTTTGCACTCCGATTAAGATCGGAGATATCTGTTGCAGTTATGACACGGAAAGGTTCAACACTCCTGGTTGCCGACAAATATGCCCTGTTTCTTGGAACTCTTTCCAGAGTCTCGAAATGACATTTTATATAACATCTAGGATTCTGGATACTTTTGTATAAGACTGGTCAGGTTCCATCCATTCGCTTTCCAACGTTAAAAATCGTTCATACAATTTTTTTGTGACATGATTGATTTTAAGTGTAACTCAACTGAACTTAGTGTTGCATCACCACCACCTGCGCTTGACATAAGAAGCAAGAAAACTGCAACGCTCTTCAAATTCATCTCTAATCTGCAAATTCGCAGCATGTCATGCATTTGCGAATGCGCATTTTCTTTTGCATTATCAAAATTTCACATATACATAAAATTTCATCACATTTCCTTTAGTAAATTATGCACAGAGTGAAAACAATTATTAAGAAATAAAAACATACGTATATATTGGAATAAATAAATGCGACTTTTTATTTTTCTTCCTTAATAACTATTTTTACTCAATAAATGTATATCATTCATTATAATATTATATATACAGTTTATATGCAAAATATGTTTCGAATGTTGTATAATATAAAATCTTAGAAACATACTTTGAACAAAATCATACTTCGAAACTAATTTTCTGGAATAACGTTATAATATTTGTAGGTATGAAAGTATAGTCTTTTTTAAGATAACTTGCAGTTTATCAGTATGTTAAAATGAATTTTGCTTATAGAATTTTATAGACCTTTTTATTGTTTAATTCTTTTCAAAATATATTGAGAATTGGGGTGCACACGTTTTAGTAAAAAGGTCGCTTTAATTTAATTATAATTGCTTCAAAACGAGGTATTAACGTAAATATAAATTGCGTATTATTCATGTTTAGCTTGGTGCAATTTTTAATGTTTCCAAAGCATTTAGTATTGCACAATTATGCATAAACCTTTTATGCATAATCGTGCATTTTTGCCAGATTCTCAACTCAGTCTCGATCGCCTATAAATGTGAACTAATCAACAGCAAAGCCATTAATCTCAATGTTCAACCGATCAATTCCATTTCTAAATTTTAGAGTAGTGAAAATTTTGTGATAGTCCCTTTTTAGATCTCAATACGAGCGTTACCATGGCAACTTCCCTGGCCGTCTGCGCAAGCGCATCTGCTCTAGGACTGTCAACAAAGAGGCTAGAAATTTTCCCGCCACCAAATTCAGGAATAGATCCATGATAGCCATGCACGCAGCCGTGTGGTCACAACCGGTCGTTTGCCACAAACTCAGGAGATCCGAAAGGACCACAGAAACTCCTGAAACCCTTTCTGGAAAAACTGTTCTAGGATGTGGAATTGCCTTGACCCTTTTGGGGGGTCTTCTTGGAGTTATGGGACTAACTGGGTATTTCATGAGAGGTGAAACAAAGTATTACATCGGATTTGCCACCCTTCCCGGTTTATCCAGTCTGATGGCTGGCCTCTTGGGTGTTAGATCCGTGGGTCACCGGAATGCAACACGTCGCCACTTTGTTTTTTTCATCTTACTCTCGGTTCTAACTACAATATCTGCGGCATCTATGGCTGCTTTGGGAATCTATGCTTTATGTAACGCAGATCTTGAAATCTTGTCATCCGTTATTGCGGCAACGGCAACCACGATAGCTTCTTTGATTGCACTCATCTCCTGTATGGCAGCAGTTGCAGGAATTTACGCCAGAAATGATGCACCAGACCCATGCGAAAGGCCTTCCAATCTCATGGAAACAAGGCCCAGCGACCCCATGACAAGATATCGCCCCTCTTTGCTTCCGTCCGCTTCGACTTCGCCTGACACTACGGTTTCACCCATCTCCGATCCGGAAGGGTAAGTTTCCTTGTTTTTTCTATATTTTAAATTTCGATTACCTATTTTGAATAGTAGCATAATTTTACATTAACGTATTATTATGCCCTGAATGGAAATTTTTAAGCCACGGGAATAATATAAAGTGTTTTAATATTTTTTTTTCCTTGCGGACATAAAAAGGTTTTATAATCTCATCAACTTCTATTTATTTTTAAAATTTAAATTGATAAAAAAAAATAAGGTATGTATTATCAAATTGAAAGTTAAAAAAATATTATTTTTTTATTTTAGGACGAACCGCGGTGTTTTATGAACGTCCAGGAAAACTGTGACAGTTCAATTGTGTTCCATTCCGAAGAAATGCGTCAAACATGAAAAACACAGGACTTCTTTGTCCATGCAATCCAATATTTCTCCATTGGGAACTAAAGTTTAGTAGTTTGATGGATAACAAGAGGACTCTTTTCAGAATTTGGAAGGTTCACCGAACCTTTGTACGGTAACTTCTTTTATTGTAACATTAACGAATCTGAAAAAGAAGAATATTTAAAAGAATCAAATCATTTGAACTGTTTAAAACAGAAAGGTATATGAAAGAATATTCCACATTGGAGATATTAATTTATCTTAGCACCGGAACTACACAATTAATTGCCACAGTTGGACAATACTTATTAAGAAAGTAAATCTGATACAACTAGATACAAAAAGCATATATTACCCTTAGTCAAATATGTATTGATTTCTTATTTCTATTATTATTATTATTATACTATTTTTTTTAACATGTAAGTTTTGCTTTCCAAAAGCTTTAGTATTCTTTAAAGCTTTTACATATGAGAAGAATGTGTCAAATGCCCTATGATTCTCTTTGAAAAACAAATGATTACTTTATCTAGTACACTTTCTTTGATTTCTTGAATTTGATAGGGTAATATTGCTGATGTAGCTAGTTTTTCAACTGAGCATCGGTTGTGAATGAAGTATTTGTCAACAGTAAATATCAGGGATACAATTGAAGGCTCTTCAACAAACAACAAGTTGTTGATATCTTACTGATACGTACTTCTACGTAACATATTTTATATATGGGGCATTTCCTTAAACTGTGCATCGGTCAAAACTTTTTCATGTCCGTCCTTCTCTGTACTTTAAGCAATGTTTTACTGCAAAACACACACTCGTTGTGATTGCAACTGTTTTGTTACTGTCACGACTGACCGTTTAAAACTACATGAGTATCTAAAACTATTTTCAATATATTTCATCTCTCATTTCAAGTTGGCTGTTTTTATGCGCATTAAACAGCTACATCACTTCAAGCGATCCATCTGACGTTCTCGTGCAATGCTTTTTTTTAGTTTTTAAACTGTTTCCATAATTAAATAAATAATCTTTCTACCAAACTACTACGATTAGATTTTCCAATTTCAATTTTATCGTAAGAGTGTAATATAGGGAGAAACATTACACAATGGGAATAGTATAACTCTGTTCATTATAGTGATATATAGAATGTTTACAAACAGTGTAGATTTCTTAGGTAATTACATCTCTCTCTCTCTCTCTCTCTCTCTCTCTCTTAGACATATCTGTTTTGTTACTCATTTTGCTCTTTTGTATACGTTTCTTGCAGTGGCTGGTAAAGGTAACGTAATTTGTTGTTCATTTGTATTTTCATCTGCAGAGTTATGTATTTTGTGTAATGTTACCGTTTTCATGTCACCACTAGTTTATCAAAGGTATTTGTCGTTAGTAGCCCATATTTATATAATTGTTGTAATTATGTTTATTTGTAGGTAAAATACAGTGGCCCAGTATAAATCATATGATAGTTATATTTTGTGCTATCATTTTCGGCTTGGAAACGGTTAAGGAAAATTGAATATTTATTAATATTACATCACTATTACTTTTATTCCTTCGCATAAATACCTATGTGTTATTTCTAAATTTATTTTTATGGATACTAGTGTTGAACCTATTTAATAAGTATTATCATGTACAATCATGTATGCGTACATGCATAATTTTGTGCTTAATAAATACGTTCAAAAAGGGGGTGTTAGCAAAAAGAAATTTTAATAAAATTTAACATAATATAAAAAAGTATATGGTGAATTATTCCATATTATGACTGTCGTTATATAACTAACACTGACTTTTAGCACATTTTTCCTCCCTTCATCTGATTTGGTTATTGTATAAAAATACATGCTTCCAACCTTCAATAACGTACAAGATTGTTCGATTGTTCTTGAAGTTCATAAAATTATTTTTAAAAAAATTATTTAGTCATACTAATCATGCACAAATTAATATACACAAAAATTGTAGACTTCATGACGATTCAATGTGAGGATCGGAAGCAAATACTATACCATACTATATAAATAATGTACAATACTATGCAAAGATAATACAATATTATGCAAAGAAAATACAATATTATGCAAAGAAAATACAATATTATACAATACTATGCAAAGGAAATACTATATTATACAATACTATAAAATGGCCAATACAATATTTTACAATACTATATAAAGAGAACACAATTTTATACAATACTATAAAAAAATGCAATTTATGCAATGCTATAAAATGCAATTTTATACAATACACTGTATACAATACAATGCTGCACAAATACTACACAATTACTATACAAATGCCATACAATTACTATACATATACCATATGTTATTACTAATACTTATTTATAATATTATAAAATTATTATATAAAATTATCATATAAAATTTTTATGTATAATTATTATACATTTATTTTATTATTATTGTTATTATAATTTTTTATATGTAATTATTATAAATTTTATATATATAATTTTTATAGAGTATTACATAAATTATATTATATATGAAATTATATACTTTATATACTGACTTTATATATTTGTTGGCACTGCATGTTTATCGGTTTTAATCTGTTAACCATGAGGAATTAAAAATAGTAACTGTGAAGCAGGATAATGCTTTATGTAGCAGACTTAAAAACAACGAATTAATCATCTAAATAAAATTTCAAGGAAAATTTATATAATTATTTAATTTAAAATACATAAAAAAAACCTAAAGATATAGTGCGAAAACAAAAGTAACGAATGAATCCAAAGAAACATTTTGTTTATAAAACAAATTTGAAATAACGATTCTTAAAATTATACCTTGTGTTTTCAATTTAATTATATTTTAGGGCAATTTCAAAATCAAATTATATAGATTTTATGTATTTTGAAAGTATAATTGCCCTTTAAATTTTTATTTAATTGCTCTTTAAATCGTACATACTTTGTAATCAAAGCGTATCTTTATTTGGCCAATGACCAAATAAAATCGAACATTGATGCAGATAACGTTCATTATCCAAATAATTGTTATTTAAATTTCTAAATACTAACTAAATTTTGAGCATACATGATCCAAAAGTCGGATTATAGGCTACAGTTAATTGCTTAATATTTCTTCATGCTATTTTCAAGATAACCAATAACTGATGCGTACGAATTTAGATGTAATGAATAAATTTTGTGAAGTATCGTTGGAGTAGATGTATTTAAAAGATTTAACTTAAAATGAAGACCTTTAAGAGCCATTCTCTAGTCATAAAAGATAATCTTCATTGGGAGCATCTGGCCAAAATATGCAAACTGTGTAAACAAGAAACATGGTTTACATCTGAAAATAATAATATGCTGACCTATAAATTTGTAATTGTAAATTTGTGAAAAGAAGTTTTCGAGTACAGACAGTGTAAAAATATTAACTGAGTTTAATTACTCAATGAAATTTCGTGAAACTATTTATAATTTTATGCTTATTAGTGTAGATTTGTAATATCATCTGAATCTAAATTTATTGCGGAAATTTTCTACATCTTTGTGTTTTTACTGACCTATGAATTTAGAATATTGTCTTCTCAACATGAGAACTTCCAGAAAAACATTCTATATATATCTTTATACTATCCGTTCAAAAGCACAGTCACTGTTTTTACACTCGAAGAGCAAGTTTACAGGTTAAAATGGAATGTACTTATAAGTTCAAAGAGAAAAGAGGTTGTTTGATTCAGCTCGAGGTATTAATAGTCGTGAATTAACTTTTAAAGTCGGATTCTTTTTTAATTTCCTAAATTATAATACAGTAGTAGCTTTGAAAGGACGGAGCAAAAACGTCGTTAACCACAAAAAGACATTAATTAAGACGACATTGTTGAGAGATATCACTGTACATATGTTGTAGAAAACTATAATGGTAATATAACGACAGTCACTGAAAATTAAGGTAATCGCTGATGAATAAAAGTATTAGCGAAGGAATATATATAGAGGGAAAAATGTTTGGATGAGCTGTTTCTGAAGTGCAAGCAATCGATTTTCAAGTACTTAAGCAAAAGAATTGCAGATCGATGTTGTATTTATGTCAATGGCATGACATTTGAAAAAGAGAGCTTTATAAATTATTTACACCGTGAATAATGCATGGATTAGAACAGCTAGGCCATGACAGTTACCGAATTTATGAATTTTTGTACAAATGCAAGGAAATGGATAATGTATTAACAGTTTGTTAAACTTCCCGGTTGTTCGTTCAGTACTGCAAAAATTAAGAAAGAATGAGGAATCGAGCTACAAAAGCTTCACGAAATCCCTCCTTTCCTTTCGTCCTTATTGGAAATACACGTTGCTGTAAAGTAAGACTCTTAGCAGTGGAACGTATGTTTCCTGTTTCCATTTCGTTCGTAATATTTGTATCTAAGTCGTGTGAATAACTTGCTGTTAAGAAACTATTTATAAAAGGTGAGCCATCAATCGATTAATGTACGATGTTGTCTGGATGTTGTATGACTATATATTGTTGGATAAAAAAGTATGTCAGCTATGATGGGTACGCAAGTTTAATTTTTTAACACCAATTTATGCACATTGTCGATATATCAATTAGTACGATCTGTAGAAATCAGTTTTCTACAAAAGTATATACGATCTTTTCACAGACTGTTAACTGATGAATCAAAAGAGTGACAACATGTGTTAATAATACCAGAGAAATAACTATTTTTACCACAACTCTTGCTTTTATATCAGTCGTGTGTGGCAAACTATTTAAGAAATATTGGTTTATATTTTTCCAAATGTTCTTGATCTTTATACGGCAATCATATATTAGATCTAATATTATATATACTCCTATAAAATACTAATTAAATGCCTTTTTTGTACCTACTATTATACTAATTAAATACTGTGTAAATACACTCTATGTGTGTTAAATGCATAATGTGCGTTAAATGCACCTTAATAACAATAGGAAATATAGGGTATAAAAAATTTAATATTTGAATAAAATGGATAATTTTCAAATAATGTTTTTTCACCTACGATAACTGATCTTCATTGTTCTGAGTTTGTATACAAAACGTTTTTAGGAACCTTACGACTAGTTTAAACTGCGCCTATAGACATATCTATAGATACCATGGAGTAATCTGATTTTTTAAACGCGTGTGCCTTTGTTTCGAAAAAAAAAGAAGGAATTGCAACGCATCTAAACTTTTATCAAAGTAGATGCATAAATGGTCTCTTGGAAAGTATGGATAGCCGAAAAATTAAAATACCTATTATTTTAAGATACTGATATAAGGTCTGTGTTTGTACATGGTGAGGATTTTTACATTCAAGATATTTGTATAATAGCTTAATAATCACTATTTCATGGCAGGACATTTTACCAATTGCTATCGACTTTTCTATTCTGCATGTAGCATGTGATAACTTAATAATCTACCATAACATATCGAATTTTTAAATACTTCACTAATATCTATAAATATTTATCAAAGTCTGAATTTTCACTTTAGCTACAAAGAGTTACATATGTATCGTAAAATGGCCTAATGGTATCAACGGGCAATGTACTTAGCAGTGATAGCCAGGAATTAGAATACGAGAAGTCCAACCCACCACAAAAATTACATTTAGTGGTGATTGCATTCATTATGATATTATGTATACGTGTATAAAAGAAAAATATTTGCTTTTATGCAGTTTGTGTACAATTTAATATTATCTGCCTAAAATGAATAAAAGCATTGTTTATTCAAAGAAATGAGTCTGATGTGCATAATTGAAATTAATGTTATTCTAAAAAGTGTGTGTACATTTTGTTTGTTTTATATAAAAAACAAAACAAAAAACACGTGTAACTATTGATCGGCAATTAACGTGTTGTGCTACTAAATAACGCTTCGAAGTATTAAATACGTATATTCCTTGATATAATTTGATAACGACACTACACACTATTAAAATAATTGAGAAAGTTAACAAATTAACACAGTTGAATAATAAATTTAATCGTTTACAGCTGTTTCAATAGCCCTGGGCTATTTTCGTCAGAACGGCCACTTGCCACACCAATGGAGCTATTAAAACAGCTATAAAGGATTAAATTTATTATTCAACTCTGTTAATTTGTTGCCTCCTCAATTATTTTATACGTATATTACATTAATCGCATTTTCTATTGAATTTAACAACTCCTAAAATATAGACAATACCATTAAATAAGGGGAGGGCAACACTATTTACATTTGTCTATCTAAAAGATTAATGGTTTATGAATACAGCAATATAATATATTATATAAATATATATATTTTATATATACATCCAATAGTCATATTATCAACTTAATAGTATCGAATTTACCCAGAGAATTTATAAACATATGGGAAATGTACATTTCTTAAATTGCCTTATTAGTATGTCAATTAAATATGAAGTTATAAATGCATAATATCTCCATTCTAATATAATGGATTCATTTTTAAATAGTAATATACGAAGAGAGCTCTGCTTCTAGAGGGTAGCCAGTCTAGAAAGTGATTTGCTGACTAACTACTCACTGTAGTCCGGGGTTTGGTTCCCCAGGCCTTAAGAGGTTCGGATTCCTCGGAAAACAGTAGGTCCCGGAGTAGCATCACTCTTACTGCCCTTGCGCAGTAAAACAAACAAGCACAATCTAAACAGTAACAGTGCATAGAAGCTCCTGCATTGGGTCTTAACTGATTTTCTTCTAATGCAAACGTTAGGGCAAAAGTAGTTGGGGAGGGAGGAGGGCAAGAAGCAATTTGCCCCTTCCTAGAAAATAGAAATACACGTGAATTAAACTGTGTAAATAATTTGTATTTATGAACTATCATCAGTTTGCCCCTATTTGTATTTTGATATATGGCCGACAATGACAACAAGAGGTTGAAAACGGATCGCAAAATACAATTAACTGGTATGTTCGAAAATTCTCTGGTATACATAATTATTATTATATACAGTGGGGGCGAAAGTATGTTTACACTGGAATGTTAACACTTCCCACCCGTATAGCAAAAAAAATATTAACAGTAGAATTTTTCAAATTTAATGGAATAAGTATAAATCATGTTCCTTTATTTCTTGAAAATTACAAACTTGTAACACAAATTGGTTTCATATATTTAAACAACATTTGAACCCTCTCCAGAATATGAAGAGCAAAATTAAGTTTACAAATAAATAAAACATCAAAAAAGTAAAATTAAAAGCAAATTTCTGTGTCCATGTAATTTGCATATAATCTAATTTGCATAATCACCGATTCATGAGAATGTGTGAGTCATGGGCTGATAAAGGGTAGAGTGAAAATGGTGAAAACACGGGAACTATCGGTGATTGAAAGAACAGCCTTAACTAAAGACAGAGTGGATGGCAAATTATCCTACAGACAGTTAGGAGAAAAGTATGAAATATGTGCAATGGGAGCTCAGAAAATAGTGAAAAGATATGAAACCAATGGACACGTTGTAAGCACCCAAAGGACAGGTCGAAAACCAAAGTTCACAGAAAGGGAGCGCAAGACGATTATGAGAATCATAAACAAAAATCCATTTACATCAAGAAGGGAAATTCAAGAAACATTTCAAGATCAATTCAAAAAGACAATATCACGGAGACAAATTTCAAGGGTGTTAAACAAGGTGGGATATAAAGAAAGAATTACACGTAAGAAACCTTATATCTCTTCCAAAAATAAACAAAGGAGTTCAAAATTTGCAATTCAACATGCTGATAAGCCACTCAAATTCTGGGAAAATGTGATGTGGAGCGATGAAAGCAAGTTTGAACTATTAAAACAACAGAAGAAAATAGTGTTTAGAAAAGATGGAACAGCGTTTAATGTCAAGAATTTGCAGCCAACAATCAAACACCCATCATCAGTTATGGTTTGGGGTTGTTTTGCCAACAATGCAACAGGAAATCTGGTATTCATTGATGGCCTCATGAACTCCCACAAGTATAAGGAGGATACCCTAAACGATTCATTCTCAGAAACTGTAGACCCAATAGTACATCTTTAAACAATACATCTCACACCCGCATATCTATTCCATATATTCACGGCATTTCCGAAACAATCTCTCGCATCCTTAAAGAGGCAAATATCAAAACATTCTATTCCCCTGTCACAACACTTCGCAAACAACTTACAAAAGTTAAAGACCCAGTTCCACCAGAAGATCTCACAGGCGCCATATACCAAATACCATGCAAAGACTGCAACAAACATTACATAGGACAAACAAAAAGAATGATCAAAACAAGAAAAAAAGAACACAAACAAGCACTCGCGAAAGGAGACATAGCCTCACGTCTGGCAGAACACGCTTTACAACACGGACACGAACCCGACTGGGACTCAACAAAAATACTACACCGTCACATCACAAACAAGAATAGTAGACTCTTCTTAGAATCTTGGGAAACTTACAAACTACACGGGAAAGCCATTAATACATCACAACCACTTCCAGAAACTTATAAACAACTCTTACTCTGAAATGTATGAGACATCCCCAAATTAGGTAACCCGCAGTGTGGGTTTCTCATTGGTCCCTATTGGGGTTCTTCCATGATTCTATTGGAGGCCTCCCATTGGTTCTCATTGGGTTTTCCCATTCTGCGGGACTACTCTGATGAAGGGTTTTCCAGAAATTTCAAGTATAAAAAAGAGACAGAAACATAACATCGTCATTACTCCTGATGAAGGACTGCTGCTGATGCGTCCGAAAGCTTGAGTGATCTTTTTCATTGCTATTTTACCAGTGTTTAACCTTTTTATGTAATTTCCTCCCTGGTACCCTGTATTTTATTTCTATTATAAGGAGATTTTGGAATCAAATTTGGCTCAATGAAAGATGAAGTTCGGATTGAAAAGGGGTTGGTCTTTCCAACAAGACAACGACCCCAAACATAAATCTCGTATTTTAGTTGCTTATTTTGCCTCCAAGAAGATAAAGGTGCTCGAATGGCCCATCTCAGCCACTGATTTGAACCCCAGTGAGCATCTTTGGGGAATTTTAGACAACCGTGTGCCATTATCATGCCGCACAAACATCTCTGCATTCAAGATTGCATTGCAGGAAGCTTGGAGCAGCATCCCACCAAATGTTATGACTAACTTAGTCCACAGCATGCCTTAACGGCTTCGTGAAATCATTCGGGCCAAGGGAGGCCCTACCAAGTACTAGATTTTTACTTGTTTTGATGTTTTATTTATTTGTAAATTTAATTTTGCCCTTCATATTCTAGAGGGGGGGGGGGTTCAAATTTTGTTTAAATACATAAGATCAATGTGTGTTATAAGTCTGTAACTTTCAAGAAATAAAGACATTTGATTTGTACTTATTCCATTAAATTTGAAAAATTCTACTGTTATAGTTTTTTGTTAAACGGGTGAGAAGGGTCAACATTCCAGTGTAAACATAATTTCGCCCCCCACTGTATATACATTACTCCTGATGAAGGACTGCTGCTGACGAGTTCTAAAGCTTGGGTGATCTTTTTCATTGCTATTTTACCAGTGTTTAACCTTTTGTATGTAAATACACCACTATTGTTAATTTTTTAATTATCTTCGCGTAAGTGAATATGCATAACTTAACAAACAGTTATTTCGACACTGGCGTAAGGTTTAAAAACACGACGTTTCGGGAGCCAACTGCTCCCTTTGTCAAGTGAAGGCAGAAATTCTGCCGTCACTTGAATCTCCTTGTGAAACTCTGTATTGTTTCGTTATACATAACTTAATGGGTAGATCTTCTTTTCTAAATATGAGCATTTGATAAATGAGTATATATATTTTTTTCTACGCAAAAATCAAGCATATAATTAACCTCGATGTTTAGTTCGCCTATATCGATGCGTTTTACTTAACACAAAATTAGGAAAATACCTGTTTTTTCACCGCATATTTAATTCTGAATTTCAGTGCTCTTCAAAACTGGCTCTTCAATACTAGAAGAAAAAATGCAGTAATTTTAAAAATTTATGTACTATCATCCTTCCTAATTTGTTTTCTTCCTTTCCTTCCTTTACGTTGTTGTACCTCTTTTCGAAATATGGAAAAACAATTTTGTTCATTAAGACTTTTTATTAAAAAATGTCTACATATAAATATTTGATTAAAATTTCATTTTAATATCTAAAATAAGGGTCGTTTTTTAAGGTAACTATTAGGTTGCAGAGGAGTTCATTTTGGTTAGGTCTACTTTAGTGTGAGTTACATAACCTGCGCCCCAAAATTCATTTCAATTTTATCGCATAATTGCATTGTGATTGATGTATGAATGTTTCAAGAGTGCATGGAGCATCAGTAATCATCTTATTGGTGCAATGCAATCAGTTGTAGGCTAACTTTGAATATTTCAATTCATTAATTAATCTAATTTTAAATGTGGAAAGTACAAAAGTCAGATGAACAATAGCTATGCTTCAGACTCGCCGTATATGTGAGAAGTGGATATTACCGGGAAATATCACAGAGTAGGATACGGATCATTTATATTTTGCTGTATTTTTTAAATATAGCCGTATAAGGCGCACAAAAATTTGGAAACGTCCAGGGATTCCGAGGGGGGGGGGCAGCGAAGCCATTTGGTCCGGGCCTCGCTTTATCGGAGAGCCTCAAATTTTGTCTTTAAAAAAATTTAAAAATACATATATAATTTGAGCTGTAATTAAAAAAAAAGACCGTGATTTTAATTTTTGTTAGCAAGTAATTGTAATCGTGTTTTTTCATATGTGCATTCATAATCGTAGTCGTAATCGAAAAATGAAAATTGAAATCGTAATCAAAATCGTAATCTAAATTTTGATACTTAGGTAATTGTGTGTGTGTATAATCGTAATTATAATCCTACTATGATAATAGTAATCATAATCCTACTATAGTAATCGTAATCGTAGTCCTATTATGGTAATTGTAATCGTATATACGGATTGTAATCGTTCCCAAGTCTGCTACGGACGCTACTTTTTGACGAAATATCACGTGAGCGATATGTCACTAGTACCCTATGCCCAGAGCCTATTCCTAGTTGCCTACCACGTGCATGTATTGTTCGCTGTGTTTTCTTCTTGATTTTCACGGTTTATTGTTCCTTTGTTTATAGTTTTAATAAAACTGAAATCATTCTTCATTTTTCCAAAGGTAGATTTCATTAGTAATTTTTTCTCATTTTTGCCTCAAAGAGCAGGCCCATGGAAAAGGGGGAAATACCCAGGGGCCCCTATATCATAAGGGGTCCAGAGCAAAATTAGTTTTACTTTTTTTAAATTACTATTATATTAAATACATCTAAACGCAACACGAAAAATTATCATCGAGAAAAATGGACAGGGTTCGTGTATTGGGGGTCCGACCACTAAACTGTCTAGGGGTTATAAACTATTGTCTCCGGCCTGTCAAATGTAAGGGGGCCTCACCAAAAGTGGTCCGGGCCTCTTTATCCTCTCGGAAGGCCTGGAAACGTCAGCAAGTTCGACCATGATCATACTGTATGTTCTATCTGAAAACGAGGCGTTCAGTATATCGTTAGCACTGTTTCCCACTATAAATATGAGCAAAAAGTTATAAATTATTTATAAGAAATGAAAAATATACTTTAAACTCTGGTTTATATCAGTGTCATAAACACGTCAATTCACACTTCGCGCTCGCAACGTAGAAGAAACTCAGAAAACAACAGCAGTAGTTCATGACAAATAACAGCGTTCAATTCTGGATGCCATTGCCTTGGGGATTCACTTGAATTATGGTGACCTTTTTTTAATTGGGAGACTTTTAATCTTTTTATCAAAATCATATAACAATTCTTATCCATACTATAATCTCTTCATGAAAAATCCCATTTTTCTAATTATTTCAGATAGAAAAAGAAGTATTAAAATTTTAATGCAAACTGTATCAAAGTTTACGATTTCAATAGTCATCTGTATGTGTTTAATAATTATCTCCCTTTGAACTTCAAAATACAAGGAATAAATTTCATACTAGGAGCATTTCAAAATTGAAGTATTTACGACATGTTTCCGTTTACTTTAATTTTAGCAATGTGAGTAAAAATGTAGTTACGGTAACCTGCGGATCATTTAATATTTATAAATATAAATTCTTATATTGCATTACCTTTACAAAAATTATTTTACGGCTTTCTTCGTTGTCTTTTCCGAGGCGAAGTATATAGTTTAAACGACTTGGGAAATTTAATAAAAACTTGTTCCAAACGTTAGAAACTCCTTACCTGAATTCTTCTCAGAATCTACGTGCCTCTCAGTTTCCCATCTCGAATTTCACATTTATTTCAGCATGAAACTTTGATAGATAGCAAAAACCTGCAGCAAATTTATCAATATTTCCTAAATTTCAATCTATTTTTTATATTAATTATTATTTATGCCTGTTACACAATGCCTGTTATATTTATTGAAAGCGATCTGCATGTATTTTTTTCTCTTCTTTATGTATTTATTATTATTATTTTATGTGTGTTCTCTCACTTGGCGGATCAAGCTTAAGACAGGCAGTGACAAGTTCTTAAGTCTCCCTTCAGTGTGAAATTATTTTTTTTTATTATAGTAGATTTGTAAGAACAAGAAATATAAATTACTTGAAAAGATACAGAAAACTAAGAAATCAAATTAATACACTATTAACCCAAAAGAAAAAGGCATATTTCGAAAGTCGTTTTAAGTCTACAGATAGTAAGAACAAATGGAAAATAATAAATAAGATGAGAAGAATCAAGGAAAAAAAATAGGAATTGAGAAATTAAAAGAAAAAAATGCTCTATTAAAAAGCCAAAAAGAAATAGCAGAAATTATGAACAGGTACTTTGCAGAAGTTACTGAGAAGGAAATCAACAGAAATGTGGGAAAAGAGGAGAGATACAGTCTTTTTATATGGAAGAAATATGCAAAGAAATAAGGAAATTAAATACAAGAAAGAGCCCTGATTTAGACCAAATTACTGCATTGGACATTAAAGAGTATGTGTGATCACGGGTAAATCCGCTTTGCCAGATATTTAATGATATTATAGAGAGAGAGAAGTTATATCCAAAGAGCTAAAAATTACAAAATAATACCGATCTTTAAAAAAAGGCACAAAAGATCTAAAAGAAAACTATAGACCAATTTCATTATTACCAATTTTTTCAAAGATTTTCTAAAAACTGATCCACAAAAGATTAAAAAATTTCATAAATAAACATAATATTTTGAACAAATATCCATTTGGGTTTAGAAAGTGACAATCAACAGGAACAGCTCTGATGAGAACGTTGACTTCTTAGAAAACTTATTAGAAAACAAAATGCACGGGATAGGTTTTTTTTCGATTTAAGCAAAGCATTTGACATAATAAATAGGGATATATTACTAGAAAAAATGAAAGTATATGGATTTGGAGGGAAAATAAATAATTTATTAAATGACTATTTAAATGATAGAATGCAAATAGTACTTAGTAACGAAAAACAATCAGATTTAAAAAGAAAAACTATGGCATACCACAGGGGTCTCTATTGGGACCGCTATTGTTTTGTCTCTATGCAAATGATATTTTTAATGCAGCAGAGGAAGGGGGAATGACTCTTTGCTGATGACACAAATACAATAACATGCGATAGAGATCAGGAGAGGTTGCTGGATAAGACAAGGAAAGAAGTTGGAAAAATAAAAGAATAGTTTGCAAATAATGAATTAAAAGTAAATGGTAAAAAAAACCATACTGATATTTAAAAATAAAACACAAACTGGAACATGGATGGAATATATCAATAAATGGTGAAATCAGAAGTATAATTGATAAAATAAATTTCTTGGGAGTAACAATAACAAGAGACTTTGCATGGAAAAACATATAGGCAAAATATCTAAGAAAATAAGTTGAGGTATGGGGTTAATGAAAAAATAGCAGGAGTATTACCCAAAAATATAAAAATTGAATTATACTACGCATTTGTTCATTGTTATCTTATGTACTCTAATTGTATTTGGGGAAATATGGGGAAAGCAAATCTAAAATTAATAGAAAAAATTCAGAGTAAATTCCTTGCAGCACTGTATAGCAACCAGGAGTGGGGTTGGAAAGTCATATTGGAAGAAACTTGTATTATTCCAGTAAGCAAATTAAACGCATATTATATACTGAACAAAATGTACGAAAGAATCCAAAATTAAAGATTTGACGAAATAATAAATATAACATATAGACAATACTTGAATGAAGGATTAATATTAAGAGCAGACAAAATATTACATGTACCTAAAATAAGAACAGAGAAAAGCAGCAATAACATAGAATACAGAGGACCTAAATTGTGGGATGCCTTAAGCGAGGAAACAAAAGAAATAAAAAGTTATAAAGAATTTAAAAATAATTTAAAAAGGGAAATGATTGAGGAAAAGCTGTAGGAGCAATGACAAAATTTCCTAAAGAAGGTGATTTAAAATTTTACTGATGAGTCACTCAAGTGTTTATTTGGTTTCTGCAGGATCTAGAGCGGGTTATGCTGCAGTATTTACTCGGGAACCACATGTGTAATATAATACTTTCAATTCTGTTACTGTGTGTATTAAATATGTACTATTGGGTTTTCCTAAAAATTCCTGCCGATTTTGAAGGAAAATTGAAAAGCAGAAGATTTAAATTTTAGTACACATTTATTAAATTTGGTGGATTTTGACATATTTAACATTCCTGTTAATTCACGTGTCGTATAACGTGGGTTATTCTCGAGCAGTGTTTTAATCTGATCTTCATCTGTGGTGGAGGGCCTACCCGGGCGATCTTGATCTTTAAGGTTGAAATCACCAGCTTTAAACCTAGCAAACCACTTCTGCCCAGTTCTTTCAGCTACAGCACCTTCGCCAAAAACAGCGCATATCTTGTTTGCCGCTTGTGTGGCATTTTTGCCTTTCTGGTAAAAGAAAAGCATTAAATGCCTAAAATGCACTTAGTTTTCTCCCATATTCAAAGGAGGTATATAAATATGACAAAAATTAACGTATCGTAAACAATTTTTTTGCCAAATATGCCTGAAGTACCTTCTTTTACGATGTTTACGCATGCCATTTGTTTTTAATCGTTCTGATATATTCAGACCTGTCCTTACGCTACCTACCAAACATCGGCACGGACTTTCCGGACAACCCAATACTTTACATGTATAAATAAGTTCTCAGTTTTAGTAAATATAATCTAATTTAAAATAAAAAAAAGTTCGCATACAAAATAATAATCGACTATTCTTGAAATATTACGAAAATTGATGACGTCGAAAGATATTTTTTACAGCCAGGTTTGCTTTTTTTTTTGCAAATTTTCAAGAAGTTTATAACGCGGAAACTGGCAACAGATATTTCCGAAACATTGCCAGTTTAAAATATACGGCAAGTTTGAAAGGGAACGTCGAAAATTATGTTATCGCCTTCCCCTGGCTTAATGTGTTGCGAAGAAAATAATCATGAAAATATTTATCGGGCGTAAAAAATGTAAAAAAAAAAAATTATCTAAATTTATGACACGTGATGCTCCAGCGGCAAAAACGAAGTTAGCTTGTATTTCCCGCCGACGCGGCAATAAAAATCACATTCAAAGTAGCGGGGTAAAACTGCAAACTAAATTTTTAGTAAACTGTTACGCCGACCGTACTCGTAAATGGCCTAATAAGGTATCAATTCCCAACAGCCTCTATAGTAATGACTTCTTAAAATAAGGGAAAGGGTTTTTATGGGTTTTGGTTTGCGTAGCACGGCTCCATTTACTTTGGTTTTACCGCAGTTGAACTCATACTTTGGGCTTTGGCCAAGCTAGTAAATAAGGTTTATGGCAAAGCAATAAAGTAAAGGAGAAGGAATTTCTTATGGTTAATACACATAAGAATTTGATACAAGCTTTATTTCACATAAATCTTCCTTAAAATCTATAACTTTCAACGCTAACTTAAACTTAATATCCTGCATTTTGGAAAGCCTTGGTCCTC
>QLNU02015360.1:25797684-25815992 GCA_006491805.2 Dysdera silvatica
GCGTATTAAACTATTTCACTTTGTATGTTGATAATTATACCATTTGGCCGTTTTAATTGTGTAATAAATACTGCATTTTAAATTGGATGAATTTCAGCTGGATTTATTTCATGGCTTTTTAGTTACTCAAGCTAGTAGTTCTTTAATCCGCTACACATATTTCATTTCCTCTTGAAATTTTTCGTTAACACCAATATATTTGTATATTTCCAGCAACACACCTACATTTATATTTGCACATTTTTTTATAATTTTTGGATGAATATCGTCAATTCTTGAACCTTTATTTGAGTTTATGTTATTAAGTTTTATCAGAAGCTTATTTCTACTTACATGTTTTTCCCCCAAAGATGCCCCCATATAAATATCATATTTATCGCTATTGCTTTCTGATATATTAGATTCCTTCGCTATTGTATTCACGAAGTATTTATTGATAACATTAGCTATTTCTTTAGTATTTTTTATGATTTCTTTTATTTATAATTAATCTTTTCAATCTTCTATTTGATCTATTTTTCTTTCCCAACATTTTGTTTATTATAATCCATTTTTTTTTCTTTTTGTGTTTCCCCTTTTTAAAATTTTTGCAGTAGATTTCTCTTTTACTATATATTGTTCTGCCACTAATTTAGTTTTTTAATTTTTAAATTTATGTGACAATTTTATTTTCCCTTTTCTAATAAATCTCGTGTAGATTTTACTTATTTTTTATATTTTTATTATCAGCTTCTTATTTACTTTATCTATTATATTTTTCCAAGTAAAAACTTTTTCCATATAAATGTTTTATTATAGATTTAAATGCTTCATATTTATAATCACTGTTGTTAAATCCTTTACTCCAAACCAATAATACGTAAGATACTGCTCAAATTCCCGCCTTTCATTTTCGTAATAATTTCCAATCCGTATCATACTTTTCTTTCTTTCATTACTCACAGATTCAATTTTAATACTAATCTCTATCTGAATGCTCAAATAATAATTCACTATTTGAGCCCTTATGCTATGTATATGAGTAAAACAGAGATCGATTATGGTTTTAGATTTCTCATTTGTTTAAGTATAATCATTTATTGAATCCTAGGTTTCCATTTTGTCGATCAATAAATTGCTTTCGCATATTCTTTTATTTATGTCAACTTTAAAGTCACTCACGGTTACTATTTTTCTATTTATTACTATTTCCAATTGTAACTGGACCATTCCAATTGTTCTGTAAATTTTCCCTCTGGAGGTTTGTGAGTTATTCAGATCTTAATATTATTATTTTCAATTCCTATCATTTTGCAATTTACATTGATTAATGAAATCTCATCCTGTTTTTCAAAATTATGTAGCGAATTTTTATATTATATGTCGAAACTCCTTTTTTTCTCCCTTAATTTTATGCTTCATCGTATGATAACTGTAATTGCCGTCTGTTTCCATATCATCCTCTTTGGTCCATGTTTAACTTATCCCTAAAATGTCGAAATCTATTTTATTAGCATACAATAATATTTCTAATTCGTTCATTTTATTAATAATGCAACGTGCATTGACATAAATTATATATAATTCTTTTCATTCTTTAGTAACACGCTTTGATCTGTCTATTGATAATATGGTTTTCCGTTTTGATGTGTTATGTATTATGTTTCTGATATATTAAGCTCTCATTCATAATTAGGGCCGGCGCAAGCGAATTTGCGCCGCCCTAGTCGAACGACTTGTGCGCCCAATCACACCGTAAGAAAATCGATACCCTAATATACCTTATAGCAATCGAAAAGGGAAAAAATACGGTACGTTCTGCTCTCCCACTACAAGTTGACAACAACGTACAAAGATTGACCAGGGCTTACCATAACTAGTAAAATTTGACACTGGTCGGAATATACGAAATACAAATGAAGAAGGTAAAAGACATTTACCATCTGCAAAAATATTCGCAACGTTTCGAGAACTACTGTTCCCTTCATCAAGCAAAAGTGTCGAGGAAGTGTAGGGGTTTGGTATTTATACCCCAACTTTGGTTTTTCACAAAGCTATCCCGCACTCGGGACCCCCCCACCCACGTCTTAATCTGGTTTTCCCCATCTCCTAGCAAAAATGCGGTAAGGTTCAGGCATCGATTTTGCGATGTTCATCGCCTTAATCATCGTCAAATGCGAAGTAAGGCGATGAACATCGCAAAATCGATGCCTGAACCTTACCGCATTTTTGCTAGGAGATGGGGAAGACCAGATTCAGCCGGGAGTGTTGGGGGGGGGGAGATTACCGAGTGCGGGACAAACCTTAGAAAATCCAGATTCAGACAGGGGGGAAAACCCGAGTGCCGGATAGCTTTGGGAAAAAACAAAGTTGGGGTATAAATACCGAACACCTACACTTCCTTGACACTTTCGCTTGATGAAGGGAACAGTAGTTCTCGAAACGTTGCGAATATTTTTGCAGACGGTAAATATCTTTTACCTTCTTCATTTGTATTTCGTATATTCTGACCAGTGTCAAAATTTTACTACTTATAATTTGGGTTAAAACGAAATAGGATAAGCACAGCTTATCTCGCAATATAATAAATGATCAAAAACAATCAAAAATGATCTGAGATTTTGCTGTTAAATGACAAAATTGTAATTCTCAATGCCTTGTATTTAATAGTGCACAAAGGTATAAAAAGAAAAAGCGCCATTCAAGCTCTAGTGCGGCAGCGTTGCTGCTCGCACCATTGAAAGGTTTAATGAGAAAATATTATGAGGAGCTAAGTAAATTTGTTAGAGATAAATTCATTAATGCAAGAAAGCAAGAAGTTGAGAGTAAAGAAAAAATGGGTAAGAGAAACATGTATAAGTAAGAGTAAATATTTGTGAAGGCATTCGATCGAAAATAATCCATTCAGTTTCATTTATTTATTCCCAAGTTCATCTTAATCATCCTACAGTATTAAATACCTTTAAAAAAAGCAATCTGTCGTGATGCCGTCCTAGGCTGCCGCCTAGTTCGCCCATATAGTCGCGCCGGGCCCTGTTTATTGTACTACTAAATTTCATAATATTATGATGATAATCTGTACCGCAAACGATAGCTTTCTTTTTCTATATATGGGCCCCAATACTATCATTTCCAGTATAAAAAATTCCATCGCCCTCCTGACAAGCAATTTCAAATATATTTAAATGGTCGACACATGCATGTAATTCCTGATTTTTAACCTCATTTTACCCCCTTTGTTATGTTAATACTATCATCAATATTATATATAAAGATATTATCTCTCATACTTTCAGTACTGGTGGCACTCACTCACTCACTCCATATGTCCATTAACAAAGGCAGTCTTAGGGTAAGGCAAGTCATGAAACCGCCTAGGTTCTCGCGTCATTGGGGGCCGTGCGCAATACTTCATCAGTTGCATTAATTTTTCTAAACTTCGAAAAACTACATGAAAATTCAAATATTTTTACATTAAAAAATAAACAAAAAATGAGTTTATCAGTGATAATTTCAAATAGTGTAAATTTTCTTTGTTTAAAAGAAAGCAGGGATTTGATACAAAATATTATGTCTTTGCAAAAAAAAAAAAAGATTTAAAATTTATGGCCTCTGAATGAGGGAGAAGGAGCCTGACAGTTAACGTGAAAAGGAGACAAATTGTAAATAGGGCAGGCATATGGTTGACAAGAAGATATTTTTTTGGGGAATGTTTCCATATTGTCACTAAATTGAGTCTTTTCAGTTATAACATGTTTGGATTGATTAATTGATTATTTACGAATTTCAAAATAACTTTGGGGATGTAAAAATAGTTATAATAAATATTACTGATCCCGATATTAAAACCTACGTTTAAGCCTAATTTATTTGGTACTTCCGTACTATAGTGGCCTCTGAAATATGTCGCCAAAATAGAGGGTAATTATCGCCAAAAAGTCACCAAAATCCCCTAACGGTTTCTTATATGACCATCGTATTGCATTTTTGAACAGGTTTTTTTTTCTAAGCTTCGTTTCGTAGGATTTTCGAAATTACATTGCTTTTTAAAATAGTAATATTAGGTTTTTTTGCGAAATATGCGGTTAACAATATTTAATAACAGGATTTTTAATAATAGGATCTTTGATAATAGAAAATATGGCCAATAATGTAAATTATTTGTATAACGATAATTAAAAATAATTTTAGGATACAATATGGGAGTATTTGTCTACTATTTTTATTTTGGTGATTTTGGCGAAATAAAGTCGCCAAATAACAACGGGGGCTGCTATAATACGAAAGTACCATTGAGATCACGTTAAGCCATCAATCCCATCCTAAATTTTGGTACGACGCCATTGGTAGTCTAATCCGGCAGAACGTCACAACAGACGAATCCGTTACCACTATAGAATGGCAGGGCAGTAGACCGACATTTTTTCAAGGAACCCTGACTTCTTAAGGAACCAACCTTCGGACTAAAGTGAGCAGTTAATCGGAAAGCGTTTTTTTTTCCACTGTTGGTAGTTAAACTCGGAGATAAACAGCTTGCTAAGTGAACATATTACCACTGCGCCACCGCAAAACCTCTAATGCAGCGGCGGCGCGTAGCCAAAATTTAGTGATGCAGGAGTTAAGCTAATTCACCAAAATACATTAACTTACACATTTACTCAGTCACTGAAACCGGTTTCTTGGCGAGTATAGACCGTAATGTAACTTATTTGGGTGAATTAGCCTAGTTCTGCCTCACTAAAATAGCGCCAGAAGCCGACACTTCTCTATGGTTGTCCATCTCTCTCTCTCTCTCTATCAATTTATCATTTTTCAATAAATCATAAAACTATTTTCTTGTAACCAGAATTACATACGAGGACGAATCAGAAAGTCTTTGCCCCTATGCCCTTATTTTTTTAGTCAAATTACGGCTGTAAATGCGAAGTCAACATATCCATTCCCAGCCTTAGACCTTTCTTGGACGGGCCCGGCCTTATCTGCCGGTAGCTCCGCGGCACGGCGCTGCTGTCAGTTGTTGAAAATGGCGGTTGTGCTTCACACGTCCACGGTGTACGAGCAACGAAGCGTGATTCGTTTTCTATGGAGCAAGGAACGAACGCCCATCGAAATCCACAGGGAAATGCAGCTCACGTATGGGGAAAAGTGTCTCGCTTTGAGAAGTGTGAGGTGGTGATATTGTGAGTTCGCAAAAGGCCGTGAAGACTTGCATGACAATGAGCGTTCGGAGAGGCCGCGTTCATCGATGACTGACGACAACATTTCCCACGTGGATGCAATGGTGAAAGCGGATCGGCGTGTGCACCTCAAGGACATTTCCCGGGAGCTTGGCATTTCCTATGGGAGTGTTTACGACATCGTTCACGGGTTCTTCGGGTTCCGGAAGATTTCATGTCGGTGGGTGCCAAGGCAGTTGGACGACATGCTAAAAGGCAAGCGAAGGATTGCTTCACTGAATCATCTACAACGGTATGCCGAGGACGGTGGAAGTTTCCTGGACAGTAATGTTACTGGCGATAAAACGCAGATACTGCATTTCATGCCGGAACCAAAGCAGCAGAGCATAGCGTGGAAACATCTGGGTTCGCCTGCGACAAAAAAATTCCGTTCAGTGCCATCTGTTGGGAAAGTGATGTTAACGGTCTTCTGGGATCGCCCTGAACCGATCCTGCTGGATTTCATGCCACAAGGTGCAACCATTAATGCCGACAGTTATGGTTCCACACTGTCACGTCTACGGGCTGCCATCAGGCGAAAGCGCTGAGGGATCCTCAATGTGGACAACATGGTTATCCTCCACAACAATGCGAGGCCACATGTGACAATCAGAACCGCCGACAAGCTCCGGTCATTTCACTGGGAGAGTCTGGACCACCCACCATACAGTCCGGACCTCGCCCCTAGTGATTTCCACGTTTTCGGTCCGCTGAAGAAGTTCCTGGCAGGACAGCGATTCACGTGCAACGATGAAGCCAAGACAGCAGTCCGACGGTGGTTCCACAGTCAGCCGGACGAATTCTACCACAGGGGCATCTCAAATTTAGTGCTGCGATGGGACAAATGTCTGAACCGGTGTGGGGACTATGTGGAAAAATAGTGTAAGGTACGTAGAATAGTACGTATATTTGTAATTACCTGTATGTACCTTATTTTGGCTAATAAAAAATAGGGGCAAAGACTTTCTGATTCGCCCTCGTACATAATTTTGTAAGGTATATTTTATAAAAATAAACGTGTCGTTTGAATTGCGATGTTGAAATATATTTATTCAAAAAGTTACGCAATTTTGCAGATGCTCTTAAATATTTATATCAAACCAACTAAATTTTCATTAAACTAAATTTAGATTTATTATGTATACTTTGCAATGAAAGCACAAGAGCTATTGCTTCCACGAATTATCAATTACAACGCATTCCTTTCCTTTCACATAGCAACCAAAACGACGAGAAGTTGTGGCGCGAAATCGCTCCTGTTGTGATAGTTAATAAACTCATAAAGCAAAACTATCTACACATGTCAAGTAGACGAATGATCGGAAATTGGCTACCCAAGATTATGTTAACAGCATTCCTATATTTAAAAAAAAATGAAAATTCCCTTCACACAACCAACAATTTCAAAAGCATTACCCGCAATGGCAATCGTTCGTTCATTATATTTGCACCATGAGATGCCAATATATGTTAAGGCTTCTTTAAATTTTATTGAAAACAATTTAGAAAACGGATTTTTAAAAAGTACGCGAGAAAGCAAATGAAAATTACCGATTTTTCGGAAGTCATTAAAATTATGAAGATAATACTATGCTTATTGCTCTGAAAGAAAGTTTACGTAATGTTTTATTGGTCATTTGTTTTTTATAATATATACTGTTATATTTTCTTCAATTTTTTCATTTAAAAAAATTCATTGTATATTTGGTGTGGCTATCAATATATTTTAATATACACAGTAATTAAATTTATTATAATTAAGTATAATTTTATTTTAAAAAACCAACAAGTTTTTATAATTTTTGCTATCAAAACAATCTATAAAACTCTAACATGTATTACTGGACCATGATTTTAAAAAATATCGTTTATAACGACCCAATTTTCGCTGCCCTTCGGAGGTCGTTATAACCGATTTTCACTGTATATATATTATTAAACATTTATACCAAAACCAACAAAATTTACATCGAGTTTAGATTTACTGAACTTTACTACATTATTACAGATAAGTACCGATTATAGTTTCACGTAGACTTTCACAGCGCATTATAATAATCAACAACAAATTTTCAGGTAGTCAGCTGTATAGCAAAACGATTATTTATTGCTAAAACTTTACGTTTCGATTCGAGCTGTGCGAATCATCATCAGAAGAGGTTAAATTACATGAAAAACTTTTGAGAAAATTGTAGAATATACATAAGTTGCGGAAACAGTATAAATACGTTGAAATAAATTATTATGAAATTTTAGAGACGAATATAAAAGCCAAAACAGAATAAAATTAAATCGATAAATAAAAACTGACATTTACACGTTACAGTTTTGTTAGAATGGGTAGCCAAGCAACGGGAATGGTTTTTGCATCGTCTCTATTAAAATTATTAGGATGCTTGATGATCCCTATTGCTTCTCTGTATAATCTGGGCCAAAAATTAGTTGATTTTGCGAGAACTTTAGTATGGTCAAAAAGGATTAAATGGTTATTTAAAATTGAATGTTCTACTTGCCGATTTTGTTATCTGTTTATTCCTCACGAGGCTTTCATGCTCCCGTTTTCGGCACGCAGTGGATCGACCTGCTTGCCCGATGTATACCTGTCCACAAGAACAAGGAATTTGTATACACCAGGAATTTTCTATGGACCTAATTTTCTAATTTTCTATGGTTCTTTAACAGAACGTAGGAAACTAAAAATCTTGTTTTTTGGAATAAATACTGTATCAATATTGTCTCAAAAGTAAACGGCCAATACGGTCAGTGATATTGTTCATAAACAGAAGGAAGGCTTTATGCTCATTTCTTTTAAAAGAAATACGGTCAGATATTAGGTATGAAAAATGGGCTTCAGTTTTGGACTTGAACACTTGTGAATATAATGTTGATTGTAACCATTTTCTTCCAAAATGTCACTAAGAAAATTGAGTTCATTCTGTAAAACTGTTTTGTTACTGCAAATAATATTGTCTCGTTTGAACAATATGTCAATGACCGTTTTTGGGAAGGGTGATGGTGCGATGTAGCATGAAGGTATCTGTTTGTATGCGTAGGATTCCTGTAAACTGAAAAAGTAGGTCATTTCTACACAGTTGATTACCTTAAAATTTGTTGTTGATTAAGTACCGATTATACTTGACCCATAATTTTCATCATGCTTAAAGTATAATTATTAATTTACTACATTGGACTGACTAATTTTCATTTGATGGTTGAGAAAATGATTTGTACCTCCCGAATATCATATTTTAACTCAAAAGATACTTCGGGGCTCTATATTCATTTCCAACGTATCTTTTTAAGAGCAAAAGAAATTTAAATCGAACAGAATAATACTAGAATGACTTATAAAAATAACCATCTATTAATTTTCATAATTCAAACACTATAGGCCTTGGTTTCTTGACGATTGGTAATATCAGCATTTTTACTCAGCAAGAGTAATAAATCGCGATAATAAATTCATACGATCATTTTTAAAATCACGTTACAATATTATGAAGAAAGAATATTTAAAACTAAAAAAAAAAAAAGTTGGTGTCAGATTTTGGTTCTTAATCTACTTCATTTTAAAAATATTTATCTTCGGGTTTTTAAAAGGTTGCAGAATTTTAACCAATTTGGAAATTAAATATCTGCAAACTATTTTAAAAAATATGCAAGTAAACAGGCGACTTAAAGCTAGCAAAAAGTCCTTAATGTCCTACTCCTTTTTCATAAACTTATTATCGTATGTTGCTGTAAAAGCTCCAAACTGACGACACAAAATATAGATTTAATCCCCGTCTTCATTCTCCAACGCTTCTACATAATTTAAGATTAAATTTATTTTAGAAGTTTTGAATTATGTAAGTCAGATTTCAATTTTCCGCCTAAAAATGAAGATTGAATTTGTGAACAACTTTTCAAAGGACATGGAAGTCATCATAAATTCTTAGTGTTGATGTAATTTTAATTTATTTTTATTGATTTGAATGACTTTTTCTAAATGTTGGTTACACATCCTCTTAATTGTGTTATTAATTTATTTATTATTGATCCAAAGTTAAATACAGTATACTAGTAAAAGAAAGAATAAGCTGATCAATAAATTGCATTAGTTAAAAGCAACTCATTAGTTAATTATAACTAATGATTAAATTTAGTAGACTCATCACAATAAAAAAATGGTTCTAGTTTTTAATCCATTTAAATTAAACAATTTTTTACATCAGATATTTTTCAAGGGTTTTTTTGTTTTTCCTCGTGGATTTAGTAATGGATTTCCAAAAGTTCATAATAATTAAAGGTATTAAAGAATTTTTCAACACTAATAATGTGTTGAATTTTTTATATTTTCAAAAGTTTACTCAATTACTAAAGGGAAATCTCTATACTTAGCACTGTATCCTATGTTAATAAAAGGGCTTTATTATATGATGCAAACGAGTCCAGGTTTTGTCTAATTACCATATCTGTTTTCAAATATGCAATATTATCTATTATTGAATTAACAAATTTGGCACAAAAACCTCTTTTCTCATTTTCTAAAGTTTTTCGGCTTAAAGTTATATACGGAAATATTAACCTGAAATGATCGGATATCATATTTATTATTTCTTGTGTTATCGATGATATAAGAACTGTATTATTAATTATCGGTATATTTTTAGGTGTTATCTCTACTCATTTATTTCACAACTTTAGCAGATTTTAATAGAAATTTTACAAAACTGCAACAGCTTAAACTGTAATGTATAATTGAGTGAGCAAAGTACTTTGCACGCATGTACTGACGACGTAGCATGGCAGTGGTAAATGTCAGATTCGAAAACTGTTTCTAATAGAATAGAAATTCTATTTCGGTGTATGTTACGTAAACTTGGATTGATTTGAGTCATTTCAAAGCTGACCTCTACAGGAAATGAGACTAATTGAGTAGGAGTAACTTAACGCTCGATTGCTTAAAGTCTAACTTAAGATCTATCATTAAAAACTCTACAGAAGTTATGGGTCGAAGTTTTTCTAATAAAATAAATATATATAAATTTGGCACAAGTTGAATTTTCTTCAAATTTCTCTAGTTGCATTTTGTTTTGGTTTGTTTTTTTTTTGAAAAAGCGAAGTTTTTATTCTTAAAAAAAGTTTAAATATGATTTTATTAGAATAAAACTCCGTTCCTTATTTTTCTTTATCATTAAATTGTCGTTCCGGTTCACTCAAAGCAGGGGCCTCTAGCTTCTTTCTCATTTGGGCGTAAAGCTTTTAGCTGATAACCTGTATGAATTATACCGTGTCTCTCTCTCTCTCTCTCTCTCTCTTTTTTTCTTTTTTTAGACCTCACGCTTTGTTTGAAGCAGAAGTTCGCGGGAAATTAAACAATAAACTTAAATTTCAGTATTATATAAAATAAAACACATAATCTCAGTTTAAATTAATAACACGGTTGATAGATATATCGGAAGCACTTTAGGCTTCCTTCTTCAGAACCCTAGTTACACTAATGTGACACACGTGCTAGAAAAACTATCGATGCCAAATTGCTAGTCCAAAATTAGTTCGGGTAAACCAGTTGTGGGTCCGTAGCCGCGTCTTTTGCTATGGGACGAATGAAGTTTCTCCAAATAGAGGACATGGAATTGAACGGAAGCTGATCGTTAACAGTAGAAGAGGAATGCGAAAGAATATGGAAGGCTTCAAAGAAATTGAGGTCGGCTGGTGAAGAAACTTTCTCTATTAGATGGGCCTTGTCGAAAGAAAATTTGAGACTATCCTCGGCCATGGTGTTTTTCAATCTAGTTTTTTTTTTATGTTACATGTGTAATTTTATATCTGTATTTCTTATGCGATTACTCTCGATGTACGTATCAGTGACCTATCGAGTTTTAAATAATTTTTTTATTATTTTTATAATTAGAACCCGGAAAAATAAAATAATTCTCACAAGTTACTTTTATAAGTTCACTATTGTCTTTATAAAGTATATTTTTAACAATATATTTCATCACAGATATGGGAGAGCACAAGTTATTTTAGGAAATCCTTAAAATATTACAATTAAATTATCTTTCAGTAGATTATATTGTATATAAATATATACAATATATAGTAGATATATATATAGTAGATTAAATTATTTTTTCAGTTGAATCGAAAGGTATTTTAAAAAATTAAAAATCTTTATATAAGGGAAAAACAAGATGATTAAAGTTCCAACTTTAAGTTTAAATAAAACGAATTTTTTAACAAACGCTTAACATTACCATGATCAGCCAGATTTTCAGACCTCTCACCAATCGAAAGCAATTGCAACGATTGCGAAATTTGAGCGAACTAGATCCGCAGTTGTAGAGTAATAGACAAAATCCGCCATAGGACAACATTAAACTGTTGTCAGACTCCATGAGACACCGTATGAAGGCTTTTATCGCTATCAGAGGATTTACTAGGTATTAATATATGACCGTGATAATGCCACTACTCTCTAATAAAAAGTTATTTTGTGCTGAAACTATAATGATTTCTTTACCTTTATGGTAATCATCCCATTATCATTACGTATGCGAAATTTCATAGCAACAGAACACTTTCTTCATAGCAGGTCGTTGGGCTTTTTTTATTGTTTTTGTTTTGCAACGAAGTGCTTAGCACACTATATCATCATATAAAGATAGTGCTATGAAACGATCGATATATTGTTCTGTACTATTAATATAAACAAAAACTAGTACTGTTCTCGTTAAATTCGCTTACCTGACGTACTTCATCGATCGTTTCTATCGATTATATTTTCGATCGCAGATATCAACTAGCGTGCCAAAAACTGGTAACAGATATTTTTTGGCATGAAACATGCATGATTCCAGACATTTTTTCACTGCGTAGTTCAATTGCTGAAATTAATTTACGAAACATACATATTGGATATAAATTTTTACTTCAACAATGGAACTTATTATTGGAGCTGAGCTGACATTCCTATTCTATATTGACATTACTTTCTAACGCTAATTCCACCTAGAGATGTTGTATTCGTAAAATATCTTTAACAATTAATAACTTTCGAAAAATCTATAAAAGAGCAACTAAATTTGGGCATTGGCTTAAATTACGCTAATTTAATTTCATGTTAATTTAAGGTGCATTAATCTGATTGAACGTTTATTGGAGCTATTGAATTAGCTGCTGACACACTTCTAAGTCTTATAACATATGAACTTACGTAAAATTAACCACTTATCTCTACTGTTATATACCAAATAAAGTCGTAAAAGTGAAAGAAAAGATGACATTCGTTATATAAAAACTCTCTCTTTTCCACGTAAATAAAATATACAATTTTCGGTCATCGATTTACTTGAAGCAAAATATATCTTGCAAAAACTTGTGGTCACATTATGTGATTAATTCTATATATATATTAATAGTTTACCCACATCATCATGATGTGTAATTTGTAACTGTTAACACAGAAATATTTTCTATTTGGTATGTTTACATAAAGTAGAGTATTTGTGCACATATATATATGAACACACATCACACGTAATCTAAAATGTGCGATTCTCCGTCCATCATTTCTGCATTGTTTTTAAATTTTTGAAAATACGCATATATATTTTGATAAGAAGATAATTCTCTACCTTTATCTATAGTATTGTATTTTTTAAAGACGTTAACCTACTTCTACGTTTTCCGTTAAAGTAAGTTAATATAATCTATATAAAAGTTCATCTACCTATATTTAAATGTCATAATTAAACTTTCATTAATCATTAATTAGCATTTAAAGAGCAAATGCCCTTTTCTTACTATTTTTCCCAACCTTTATGAAACATTGAGAGGATCTCCCGGACCCCCTGATACGGTCCTAAGGAACCCCAGTGGTCCGCGGACCACAGTTGAAGAACCGCTGTTCTACCCCATTAACAAATTTTCGGTAATTTTCTGCAAACTGTGATTTTTACATTTTGAAAAATACTTTGTTTCATATAAAACTCACATGTTAAAAATATTTTTCTTTTAATTTATTTTCTTCAATTACATTAAAAATTTGTACTAATAAATAAGATTTACAGTTCAATGTGTTTTTAAGCTATTTAAATGTGAAAGTTCAAGTTTGTTCGGCAAAGTGCACGTACATGTGTAATATAATAAAGACATTATAATTCATTTCCTTTTTTCCCGCCCCCTACTCCGCCTGGGCGATGCGAGAAAAACCGTAGAAGTTGACAAAGCTCGTATCACCCATGAATAAGGGAAAACAAGATTAATTACTACACAATGCTTATACAAAACAAACAATAAGATCCAATGGATCATACATATAGCACCTAAAGCAGGGATTTATACACAACCCCAACACCCCTCCAGATTTTTTGATACACCCCTTAATGAAATCTAAACACCCCCTCGTTGAGTGTATCTACTAACACCGAAATACCCCATCGTAAAACAATACCACTTTCTCGCAGAAATCGGAAAAAGATCATTATGACTGGCGTCTTGAAAGGTATATCCGGGAAACATTGAGACATAGAGCTCCTGATGCTTGCGTGTGGAGTAGAGAAAAAGGAAATGTTTCCCACCTTCTCGTCTGTAGTTACACGCCTGTTGCTACCAGTGGCGTAACGGAAAATCTCGTACGCCCTCTCGCAACATTTTTTGGGGACCCCATTTTACGAAAATTAATTTGTATATGCATATAAGAAAAAAATATATAGATATAATATATATAATAGTGTGTGTGTTGTTCATGGGCGCCCCGAGGGGGTGCAAGGGGTGCACTTTCACCCCCTTGGCTTATGAAAAAAAGTGGGGGGGGATGGGAGGACTGAATCCACAAGAAACTATAGTCCAACAACATTATTCAATTGGAATTTTTCCTGGATGCATCCCCTGCATATAATTCTGAGGGGCGCTCATGGTATTGTGTCTTCTATAAGAAATTAACCGGCGACGCATTTCAATATTTTAAACAGAACACATGTCTATTAGTCACTGTTTCATGAGATAGGGTTCTGGCGCAAAGCGTATACTATAGCTTCAAAACTCGTTTAGATTTATCTTTTATTATTATTTATTTATCGAATTTGCGGATGTTGAGTTCAGTTTTAAAAACAATAAAAACAGCTAAAGTAAATCCTTTTAATGAGTTTGCCACAGTTGGAAACCGTTCATTTTATTTTATTTTTTACCTAAAGATTAAAAAAAATCCTTATTAACTAAAAAATACATTATTTTTTATTTATAAATTTTATGGAAAATAAACGACGATAAAATGGGCCCCTTTTCCCTGGGGTCCCCCCCGCCTTGCGGGGGTTACCAGTACGCCACGGGTTGCTACTTATTGGTACAGCATGTGTTGAAAGGACCTTTTCAACTATGAATCGAATTTTAATATCAGAGAGGTGTCGTCTTCTTCCAGCGCATGAGGACGCCTTGATGAAAATATCAATTGAAGAGCCAAAAAATTCCAGATGTAAAGAACGGAACGCAATAAGAAATTAAAGAGTTTTTTAAATGCATTGATGCAGCCAACGTACAATGGCTTCAAAAGAGAAGACGGAATGTCTAATGTTGAATTTCATGATCGATAAATGTGGTGTTTTTTCGGTTCAGATTAAACTGTCCCATTTGTAGTTAGAAAACAAAGCAGAGGTGCTATTTCAAAAATATTTTCGGGGGGTCGCTAATTAGTGTGTAACGGTTACATACCAATTAGCCCCCCTCCCCCCCCAGCTCAACAGATTTTCCCTGGGAAAATTTCCGCCATCAGATGATTCAGATCTATCAGATTTTCCTATGCAATTTTGATTTTGCAATTAATTGCCCGTCGTTGCGCGCTTACTACTGTTATCCAATGCTATTTAATCGCCGTATCACACAGTTGCATGTCAGTACATTTTACAAGTGTCCATGGATGTTGCTCATGCAATCAAACAGTTTAATTGCACGTCGGTAGCTAGCCTTAAGCATGTGCATTTGTTTTAACCTCAATTCAAAATGGTCATAACTCGAAATGCTACCACACGTTGCAACTTTTAGGCAGTATAATGTAAATAACAATATAAAAAGTAAAAATAATCCCACGTCTATAGATTAGTCTCGTGATGGTTTCTGTGTATCGGATCGAATGGCGATAATCAAACAAAAATAATCGATTCAATCTATCGCTATGCTGAATTAATCGATATGCCGAACGACTGATGATTCAATCGGTATATCGGCAAATGGACTAATAGATATATCGGCCGATGAATTATTCGATACATCGAGTAAATAATCGATTATCTCTAAACCACACACACCCTAAAAATTTTGTACACCCCCAGTTTATGAATCCTGGATAAACCCCTGATCAGAAGGTACATAAAGTACATTTGCAACATTCCTATATGATTTATTTTATATAAATCGAACACTACGCAGATTAAATCAAACAACAATGTCAATCAATCAACGTTTATTGGCGTAGTGATACCAACGCCGATGGTATGGCGTGATTAGATGGTGAAACGTTCGAAAGAAAATAAATATTTCTGCGTTCGGTGGGAGATCGTGAGTTCAGGTCCCACCGAAGGCAGAAATATTTATTTTCTTTCGAACGTTTCACCATCTAATCACGCCATACCATCGGCGTTGGTATCACTGCATCCATAAACGTTGATTGATTGACGATGTGAACTGATCCTATATATTTCTGCAATAGTTGTAAAGTATGTCACCCAATTTCTCCAAATTGATGTAAAATGCGCTCGTATTGTGTTTTTAATATGTTGAATGTATTATATGTTAAATAGTTTTTGACTTTTATTGACTTGTGTTTTTTATTTTATTATTTAATTAGTTGATAAATTAGAAATTTGAATTTTATTATTGTAGGCGTTAGGATTCACTTACTTGTACTGGTGAAAGACCAATTTTGTTTACCAATTTAATAATAAGTCTTGGTGACTTGAAATAATGCAGTCAATAAGGATGCTAACATTGCACTGGTGCATCTTTTGTAAGTATTTACTTGCTTAGCATTAGTGAGAGTCCAAACCATTCAGCCAACCGGATCGTATAGTACTTAGACAAACAAAACAAAACAAAAAACATTGCGTTGATTAAAGAAACATTAATCATTATAATAGCAATAACCCACTGTTCATGAACAACGGGCAATGAGACAACAAATTAATTAATAATAAATCAACATTTATTATGAAAAAAAAATAATAAACAAAAATTACACCCAAAACATTACAATTTTCTTTGAGGCCTAAATCTGCCAGGATCATCCAGTTTTTCATACTAGCTACACAAGCAACAAGAATAAGTTCATTTTTTTTTCACAACTTCAATTTATAATGTAATTTAGTTTCAAGATTTAAAATTATTTCCGTTTTATACAAATCGGTTAGGAAATGCATTATTTTTATTTAGCGGCTATGGCTTTAAACAATTTCGCAAAAACATGACCACGGAAAATAGAAGTGCTAATTTTAAATAGTTTAAAAGGAAGGTTAAATAATTTTATAAAAAATAAATGAATGTTAATTAGATATTTTTTTAAGGGTACGGAAGGGGAGTTAGAAAGGAATAAGGAAAAGGGAAATATTTCTTTCTCACCATTTCAGCTATACCTTTATTCTTCACAACCCCAGTACAAACTGGCGGTTGATGGCTCGAAAACTTTTCTGCTCTCTATACAGGGTTGCTAAACTTGGCATCCTTAGTACTATTCCCATTGGGGGAGAGCTACCCGCTCCATCCGGGGTTGGTCATATTTGATTATATTCATCTTTTCGGTGTAAGTTGGCGAGCCAGATGGGCCCCCTTCTTTTCACCCACTTTTCGGAGAAAAATGAAGCAATAATTCTTCTTTTATGATGACAGAAGTTTATGGAACTTACATTTGCATCTGTGTCCGTAGAAGTTTCGGGTAATTACATACAACTGAAGTCGACTGGCAGAGATAATGTGGGTTTTGTCTGGTTGTTTGTCGTCACTGGTGGACTGGGAGAAGGGCAATTTTATGGCTTGAGAGGTCAAAGGTGAAGTAAGGTCCAGCGTTCCCACTATACCAGTCTCATTACAGAGGTGAAAATGGAGCATTTTTGGAGAGGCCTCTTAAGCAGAAATACAGGTGGGATGTTTGGCTTAAAGTTTGAACATTTTAATGGCCTTATGGCCCAGCTGCACTTCCGAAATCGTTGGGAAAGGCAGTTAAACGAGGGTGACTTATACATGAAAGAAAGAACGTTACACTTTTTAGGCTTTAAGTCAATACATTGGGATTTTTAGAAATAATTGCATAATATAATACAATACGTACATACAACACATCAATACTTTCAATTAATATATTTTAAAATAGGAATATTCCTGAAATTGAAATTAATTTATATGTACAATATGATGCGACAATGATTACAAAATATATGACGAAACATAGTAATACATAAGAAAACCAATTATGCTGAGAATAATATGAACATTTTAAATATAGAATTAATTAATTTAATTAAATTCTAATTTTGATTACAACCAATACTGTTGCACATTGATAATTGTAGTAGATATTCCACCGTGGTCTATCGTCTTTTGATGAAAGTTCTGTTGTTATCTATAGTCCATGATAGAATATACGGCAGGAGTGCCGTTATTAATCTTCTGATACACATATAATCACATCAGCGGTGGGAAGCTGAAACACAATTAAAGAAAGGACAGTATCTGGTCTCCTTTTGACTAATGGCAACAAGTCCAGGTTAATTTCAAGTGGCCCTCGAATGGCTGCAAAACTCAGAAATTGTCAATAAGTAACAGTAAAATAACTCATGTCATATTTTTAGGCCTCTAGCTACAACACGCAAAAGAAAAAAATGATTATAAATTGTTACAAATTAAAAAATTAAGACAAAAAATCGAAAAAATTATGAGTTTGAACTGGGATTGCTGGAGCGTAATCATTTGTTACTTATTTTTATATGTATATTAATTAAAAATAATTTTTTAACAAGGAATATTGTTATGTTGGGATTTCAACCCAAATAATGCCATCATCACTTGCTTTTGTTTGTTTGTTTGGATTTTTATGGTGCAAGAGCATCTGGGCCATACTACATCAAATTGCTTCCATATCGT
>QLNU02015360.1:25821918-25834816 GCA_006491805.2 Dysdera silvatica
AACATTGCGTTGATTAAAGAAACATTAATCATTATAATAGCAATAACCCACTGTTCATGAACAACGGGCAATGAGACAACAAATTAATTAATAATAAATCAACATTTATTATGAAAAAAAAATAATAAACAAAAATTACACCCAAAACATTACAATTTTCTTTGAGGCCTAAATCTGCCAGGATCATCCAGTTTTTCATACTAGCTACACAAGCAACAAGAATAAGTTCATTTTTTTTTCACAACTTCAATTTATAATGTAATTTAGTTTCAAGATTTAAAATTATTTCCGTTTTATACAAATCGGTTAGGAAATGCATTATTTTTATTTAGCGGCTATGGCTTTAAACAATTTCGCAAAAACATGACCACGGAAAATAGAAGTGCTAATTTTAAATAGTTTAAAAGGAAGGTTAAATAATTTTATAAAAAATAAATGAATGTTAATTAGATATTTTTTTAAGGGTACGGAAGGGGAGTTAGAAAGGAATAAGGAAAAGGGAAATATTTCTTTCTCACCATTTCAGCTATACCTTTATTCTTCACAACCCCAGTACAAACTGGCGGTTGATGGCTCGAAAACTTTTCTGCTCTCTATACAGGGTTGCTAAACTTGGCATCCTTAGTACTATTTCCATTGGAGGAGAACTACGCACTCCAATTGGGTTTGTCATATTTGATTATTTTCATCTTTTTCTGTGAAAGTTGGAGAGCTAGATACACCCTTACTTAAGATGAAACTTACATTTGCAGCTGGAGTCCGTAGAAATTTCGGGTAGTTACGCACAACCAGCGTGGTGAGATAATGAGGGTTTCGTCCGGTTTTTGCCTACACTGGGGAGAAGTGCAATTTATGGCTTGAGAAGTCAAAGATGAAGTAAAGTCCGGCGTTCCTACTATACCAGTCTCATTACAGAGGGAAAATGGCGCAATCTTTGGAGGGGCCTGTTTAGCAGAAATACAGGGGAGGGGGATGCTTGGCTTAAAGTTTGAACATTTTAATTTGGCCTTATAACCCAGCTGCACTTCGAAATGTTGGGAAGGAGGTTACACGAGGGTAACTACATACCGCGCAAGAACATTTTACTTTTAAGGCTTCCAAGTCAATGCATTGGGATTCCCGGAACAATTGCATAATATGTTGAATACGTACATGCTACAAAACATCAATATCAATTGGGTCACAGGTCCAATTTATAAATATTCTGAAATTGAAATTAATTTTGTAAGTACAATATAGATGCAACAGTGATTACAAAATATATGACGAAATAAAAGTGGATACATAAGTAAAGACCGATTATGCTGAGAAGAATATGAACATTTTAAATATAAAATTAATTTAATTAAATTTTAATTTTGATTAAAACCAATACTGTTGCACATTGATAATTGTAGTAGATATTCCACGGTAGTCTATTGCCTTTTGATGAAAGCCCTGTTGTTGTCTATTGTCCATGATAGAATATACGGCAGGAGTACACTTATTAATTTTCTGATACACAAATAGTCATATCACAGGTGGGAAGCTGAAACACAATTAAAGAAAGGACGGTATTTGATATCATTTTGAAGAATGGCGACAAGTCCCGGTTAATTACAAGAGGCTCTCGAATGGCTGTAAAACTCAAAAATTGTCAATAAGTAATAGTAAAATAACTCATGTCATATTTTTAAGTCTCTGGCTACAACATACAACAGAAAAAGTGGTTATAAATTGTTACAAATTAAAAAATTAAGACAAAAAATTTGAAAAAAAAAAATGACGAGTTTGAACTCGGGTTGCTGGAGCGTAATCATTTGTTACTTATTTTTATGTGCATATTAATTAAAAATAATTTTACAGCAAGGAATATTGTTATGTTGGGATTTCAACCCAACATATTTCCAATTAAGCCCTCCGGTATGGAATTCCATAATACTGGACCAACATAGCCCACGCGTCTCCATCCGAGACCAATGCGAAATAATAATTGTGGTAATTTGGTACTATTTGAGGTTGGGTATCGGTGGATGGGGACACAAAGGGGTATTAGTTCTGAGTATTCGTTATGATTGATTCTATTAAATGTTATTAAAGGTATATTGTATTTATGCGGTATCTCCAAGGTGAGTAGGTAATAACTTACCTGAGGTCCTGGGGTAGACGTCAATGAGCAATTTCGTGTTCGAAAGTTCAAGAATTTTCTTTGGAGCCGTGTGAGTCCATTAATATTACTGCATGTTATCACTATCCAGATATAATACAAGAGTAAAGTTTTATTTTATTTTTGCTTTGGTTTTGAACTCGAATAATGCATATTAAAAAAGAATCTGTGTTCTTATTTTCTTTCATAAAATCATAGAATAAAGTAATTATTAATTAAAATGTAATAATGCATTTGGTTTGATAAAAGCTGAGCATAGTTTTCGTTTCTCTAATTCTTTATGCACTCAGAATTCATTTTTCGAGCAATCAGAAATGAGAATTCCTATTTCGATAATTAATCAAAATATTATCCGATACCGCCTCAACTTACGGAAATATTCCAGATTGTGAGTAATTTCCTAAGTGCAGTAAAATCCTCTTCGCTATCTTAGAATAGATCTATTGTTTAACCTCTTGAGTTTTAATGTATGTGGTGACTAACTCAAAAGATTTTAGGTCAGGCGGAAAATTAGACACTTTACTACGGACAGGCTTGGAGAATAACGCATGTTATATCAATCGAGAGAACAAAGCACTTCACGGTACAGTTTCTGAAGTATTGATTCGCTGGAAAGCTACTTAAGCATAATCGCTACTTCTATCAATATCTCCTCTCATACGAGCTAATGAATAGCTCTCATTTATTTCAATCTAAAATTGCAAATAATCTCATACATTGAAGTTTAATAGTAATCAAATGCAAATGTAAATTCCACTGAAGCTTATTAAATAAGTCGTATTAATACTCATTAAATGGAAGTGCATCTTCGCATTCAAAAGTAAGTTTGCTCAAAGGAATACTAATTTTTATTCATGATTTTCAAAATCAAATTTATTTGATGTGTCAGCTGGAACTAAGGATTTTTATTAAAGTTTTAGAAAAAGGATTAAACGTCATTGGTATTTGACGTACTTACTGATAAATTCCTCTTATAAGTAATATTTCAAAATTTTTAAAAATATCGTTGATGATATTTTTCCCCCAGTGATAAAATCGGTTTATATTTTAATACTTGTTTGATGAAACGAGAACTCATATTTTTGAAAACCGCATGCATGCGTGCGTGTGTGAAAAAAAAAGAGATAATGAAAGAACGATAAATGGTTTTATATTTCTGTAGTTTACAGTCGTGAACAGTGAATTAGGGACAACTGTCGGCTTGGCGTATGAAATAGTTCCACGTCACGCATCATAGGGATGTTGTCAGACCATCAGTGTAGAGTTTTCAAAATTAACATATTTTGTACATTTATACATTACAATATATGTAAAATTGCAATTTATTTCAAATTATTGGGGGCCCCCACGGGCCCATATAACTCTACGCCCATGCATCAGACTGTATAATTTACCGTCTAAGTGACAATCGAGCACAGAATGGAGAAGAAATGAGATCTCACCAAACATTTGACCACTTCTAGATGGGTAGGGCCAAACGCATAGGGCATACCATCGCCGAAGTTGTGCAGGCACTTGGAATTTCACGGGTTACCGTGTTACGAGCACCGTCAGTACGTGGATGCGGGGACAACTCTCGTGGCATACAACGGTCAGATGACAGGGAACGCTGTCGGTTAGCTCTTATGATAGGAGCGTACAGACAAGCTACAGTGCCGCAAATCACTCACCAATTCAATGCTGGACCACAACGACCTGTGATCAGCCATACAATTCAGAACCATCTCTTTGCTATAGGACGCAGAAGCGTCCCACTATGGCATTGTCTGTTCTGTATAAAGCAGTGTAGGACTCTAATCTCAGAACTTATTTTTGGCAGTCGACAAAAACGAGTATAGAATGTGGATTCCTACCTTGTTGTAAGCGCCTAATCGGTTTGTGACGTCACCTCCCGCTATTTCTAACTGTACCATCGGACTTCTTTTCGTGAATAGACAGTACCTCTGCTCACCGAACATGATAAGGCACGACAATCAACGTGTGCGCGGAAATATCGCCACTGGACTCTCGACACATGGAAAAGATCGTCTAGACTGATAAGTCAAAATACACACCGATAGCAGGTTACGATTGTGTCGCCAAGCACATAAAGCGATATACTTCTCGTGTCAGCAGGGTACAATTCAGGCTGGTGGTGGTGACCTCGTATAAAGATTATTTACGTATGTGAGAGTGATTTTGAAATTTTGATATAATTTATATTGAGTTTTTATTATTATTATTTTTATTTATTTATTTATTAAATTGGTTTATGGTTAACCAATTACAATAGTGTTGATTATATTGAATAAGTAATAGAATTATTTGAGATATAGTTTGTTATTTAGATTATTAAGTCGCCAACTTGGCAAGAGATTATTACACCACATAATATTTTTACAAACATCCATTATTACACAGGTTCGATTCTCGTAAATTGAATATTTAGGTTCATTCCATGAAAACCTACAAAGGTTTGATTTCCTAAATTGAACTTAGGAAGTTAATTCCTACTTACATTAAAACATCCATGTTAAAAGAATAAAATTTAATAATTTATAAAGGCTCGTGTCGAATTTTAGTGGATAGAAACATTGGATTATTAACTCGCAAATTCCCAAGAACGGTGCATCCGGGTAAACCAAATAATTAAACAACTTTTAATTTATTTAATACGAGTATTACGACCCACCATGTAAAATAGTATTTGAACAAAAAATTAGTTATTTACTACTTAAACATGCTCTTAGAATTCTAAAAAAATATCAAAAACAAAATTAATTACTCAAATTAATAGAACTGATTTTAGTAAAACACAAGATTTCATTACAAGTAACATAGTCCTTCATTATACAATAATTAAAATAATTCCCCCAAGATAAATCTTTAGTTATAACTAGCAATAATATTTTTTTACCATTCTAAAACATTTTATATCAAACTGTTTAGATAATTACTTCTTAATAACGTGTATAACATTCAACAATAAAAGTAAAATTTTAATTGAGTACACCATAATATTTTTTTCAAGAAACGTTTTTAATTATAACTAATAATAATAGTTTTCAAAATGTTTAGACATTAAATTGTCAACATCAGCAGTATTATTTTTATTTAATTTTTTTTTATATAATTAGGAAGAATTCCAACGTCAAATTATTAATCCCATCAACCTTTTATGGGGTCTGACCTCCACAAAATAATCATTTTAAAAGAAGAAAAACATACAGAATATTATATGTTAAGTTGATAAAGAAAATAAGGAAAGATAATAAAGAAAGTTTTAAAGATTAAAGGTAGCACAGGAAAAGAAGAAATGAAAGGATATTTACCCAGGGGCATAGCCCCCAAAAAATTCGTCTTTTACATTTTGAGGTGGCCGAGGCGTCTGCCAGATCTTACAAACTTTCAAGCTTGCGAAGAAAGTATTTTAACCACTGGAGAATTAAATGGAGCCAAATCTTGCCAAGAGCCTATTTCCACAGGCCATTTGATAACATGGGCAATGTGTCCACCCACCTTGGCTGATATCTTCTTTGGCTCCACTTGGAGGATGAGTCATTCCTTCTCACACGCCAATCTTGCACGTGTTCTTGCACGTGTTTGTTCCTTGTGTTCATTTGGTGTGGCCTGGCTCTGGTATTTTCTCATAAATTTAGGCCATAAGTGATAGCCGATGACCGTTGAAGTTTTCCCCATAGGGTACTTTTAAGCTATACTGAAATTATGCTGGCATTTTCTTCGTGGATATATGGCAGAAGGCGAGACGAGAATGAGCTTGAAGATATTTTGATGGCAAAGGGTATAGATAGATAAGTTGCAGATATAGGATCCACATTGCCATGAGGACTGTTTTAGTTTTAAGTACAATGAAAATGATACCAGAATAAAGATAGTAAACTGATAATGCCAAAAGAAGGGTAGAAATTAATTAAAGTTTATAAGATTATATGAAGTTAATTAAATTGAAAATCACATCACATTAACATATGAGAGAAGTATTAATACCGACCTACATTTCAAAATAATAACATGCTATCATGTAAAAAATATGTATTAATTATCGTATTTATCACCACAATTATTTAAAATTCATTATAACGTACAAAAAATAATTAATTAACCTTCTTGATTTCAAATCATATATTGACAATGTATAGTTTTCCATAAGTAGCTGTATATGGACTGAGGTTAGCTCCGTTATTCCACTTTTAAGAAAGGTGTCTCCCTTGAACTTTCCTTGGGGTATAAAAAACAAATGTGGACAGTATAATTGAAATCAAACACGCAAAATACAATAATTATAGAAATAATAAAAATGAGACGCGTCGACCGGTGAACTTGTTAACAGATAATTTTTTTTAATATTAAGTTTCATCTCAACACGTGGGATGAAATGGGTCTCCTGGTAAATGTGCTATTGTCCCTTACCGGCGAGACCTGCTTGCAGATCATGTTTACCCAATTATATGCTTACAACACCTTGAAATACCTCTACCTACAGTAAGACAATGCACCGGCCCTACCACCGTGTGGACTATGAATTCCAGGATACCCTGTATACGTATCATAGCTAGAAGGTTCTACGGTACCCATGGTATCGTTGAACGCAATGACTATGGTTCATATATGGAGAACTAGCAGTATGTGCACGCACTCTGAGATGCTTTAGAATCCTCTCTCAGCACATTATACTCGCATGCCTACCTCCTAACCCAGCTTGCCTTTTTTCGTTTTTTCTCTCTTTTTTTCTAATTTTGCCATGTTCCCGCAAACGCACAACTGTTAATTGATGGCAATCAATATATAAGGAAGTAAACCGTTAGAACTCAAAGCAACGATTATAGACTTTTTACATAGTATTAACTTCCCATTTTTCTTATAAACGCACAACGGCACAACACTTTAATGCGAATTTTTATGCCAATGACTGATGTAACCTACGCGTAAATTATGCCAATATCAGACGAGGAATCATTGCTGCAACAGTTCTTCTGTCAGCCAATAAAAAGCGTCCTACGGTTTATGATGTCGAGATTGATGCAATACTTGTGGGGTTTTTACAGGTCTGAAGAAAAATCGTACTTTAATTTTAAAAATAAATGCTTTTTTTATTTATTACACTTATTTTATATAAACAAGATTTTGTAACTTATGTACTTTTCATGGCCGTTAGCTTATATCAGATAAATATAATGTATGAATCACTCAAAACATAAAGATCCATGCTACATTTTTATAAATCAAACATAGAAAAACTACTGAACTTCGGAACAAAACATACTGACGTCTGATAAAATATCCTTCAAATACAAAAGAGATACCGCATCAGTTTTGAAATCAAAAACCATAATTTCTCTTAAATGCTGTTTGTATTTCATAAATACGAAAAGTATTAGATGGGGATAATTTTCTCTATAAAAGTTTTAATTTTTATTGTCATTTTCATATCCAGGTTCATTCATTGCGTCAAAGATTAAGAAATTGTACCCGTATCAAGGAATTATTTATGCCTTCCATTAATAAGATAAAGTTCGTAATTAAAAATTAAATTTGATAATATATAGCCAAACTTTTGATACGCCTTGAGGTTTCCTTAAAAATGCTAGGGCGTCACCCTGTTACAACTAGCTTGACAACTCTACCCATAAAAAGTTTCGAATACTTCTGCACACTAAATAGCTGTATTTTTGCTCGTTCTTTGTCAGCAATATATTTGAAGGTACATTGTTTGCGTGACTTAAAACAGGACACGCCATCGCGATTATCGAACAAGCTCTACTCTTGCTTGAAAACTAAATATGAGCAATTTATATGATTTACTCGATTGATCACGTGTTTGTGGTTATTAATTAGCGGTTAATTAATTAAACGCTGTCTTTATGAAATCAATCTCAACAATAACATTATTTACATTGCGCAAATTCGAACACATATGTAGTGTGTTTGTATACAATGGAAATCCTTTGTAACGAGGTAAAAGGAATCGCACAAATTAGGTCGTTATATAAGCGATAGCCGTTAGACGTTATAGCCTTTTAAATCATAGTATGGGAATAATTTCTCTCACTCACTCTCTCTCTCTCTCTATTTATATATATATACATACCATATTCAACCATTATCTATCCACTGCTGGATGGTCTCTCCAAATGCTTTCCACACAAGTCTATCCTGAGCAATTCGTTTCCACGTCACCCCAACCTGTTTTCTTATTTCATCCACCCATCTAGTTTGAGGACGTTTTCTAGGTCTTCGGTGGTCTCTTGGAATCCAGTTCAGAATTTCTGTTGTCCATCGTTGATCAGTTCTTCTTGCAATATGCCCAGCCCATCGCCATTTCAGCCCTTTTACTTTAACAATGATGTCCTCTACTCTAGTTTGCTCTCTCACCCAAGTGTTTCTTTTTCGATCTCTCCTAGTTATTCCAAGCATGCACCTCTCCATGCTAATTTGTGTGATCTGTAATAACTTCCATTGTGCTGCAATTATTAGACACCATGTCTCTGAGCCGTAAGAGGACTGGAAATAAACATTGGTTGAAGATCTCCCTTTTTGAACATAAGTAATTTTCCCCTCGGGATAAAACTGTTTTTACTGAATGTGCTCAGCCCAGTTAAATTTGCCTGTTGAGTTCTTTCATAATATTGCCTTCCATTGAAATCCCAGCTGGCTAAAGATAATATATAATCAAACAACAATATCAATCAACGTTTATTGGCGTAGTGATACCAACGCCGATGGTATGGCGTGATTAGATGGTGAAACGTTCGAAAGAAAATAAATATTTCTGCCTTCGGTGGGACCTGAACCCACGACCTTCCACTTGCCGGGCGGAGGCTCTACCCACTGAGCTACGAAGGACAATATATAATCTCTTTACGAACGTATATATATTGTTGCCAGTTATTTCGCAGAATGGTGTAGTACATAGACTACTATTTAAACCAAATTGCAAAGAGACTGGTATTAAATTGATCGAAATGCACGTTGCAGCATATGTATTTATTTTATATAAATCGAACACTACGCAGATTAAATCAAACAACAATGTCAATCCATCAACGTTTATTGGCGTAGTGATACCAACACCGATGGTATGGCGTGATTATAAATATATGAATCAACAATTTCTAGCTCAATGTTGCCAACCTGAATTCCTGTTTTCTCTACGAAATTATTGAAAATGATTTTAGTTTTTGTAGGTTCACCTTGAGTCCAACTTCTCTACTTCTAGTTGAGAGCTCCTGTAATATGTTGGAGTTCTAATGAGTTCGTTGAAAAAATAGCAATGTCATCGGCAAACTGTAGATGATTTAAATATTCACCGTTTATTTTTATTCCTTTGTTATTCCAGTTCATCAGCTAAAAAATCATCTGTAAAGTATAAGTAAAAAGTTTTGGAGAAATGGTATCTCCCTGCCTCTCACCTATATAAATTTTGATAGTTTTGGTATCTTTATGTAACCGAAATTTTGCACTTGCATTTTTATACACACGTTTCACCATATCGATATAAGAAAGTAAGAGCCGCTGGTGATGATGGCATTGCATTAGATATCCTAAAAGAAGCTGGATAAAATGTAGAAGAGATACTCGCAACATTCTTTACCAAATGTCCTAACAGAGATAACATACTAAACCAATGGGATTCTGCAAAATTAATTCTTTTGGATAAAAAAGTGTGATAAAGAGGATTTGAAAATTACCGGCCAATTAGCTTGTTACCTGCTACTTATAAAATCTTCGCAGAAGTGCTAATACACCGCCTACAGAAAAAATTAGATGCAGCACAACCAAGAGAACAAGCTTGATTTCCAAGTGGATTCAGTACAGTGGACCATATTCAAATATTAAGAGAACTAATTAAAAGAACACACGAATATGAACTTCCTTTGTGTGGGGCATTTATTGACTATGAGAAAGCCTTTGATTCTATTAAAACACCAGCAGTCATCAACTCTTTAAGGTCAACAGACGTCGAGGATGTGTACATTGACATGGTAAAACGTATGTATAAAAATGCAGGTGCCACCGTGTTTGGCGCAGTATAGCCCAGATGCTCTTGCGCCATAAAAATGCAAAAATCCAAAATCCAAACAAACAAACAAAGTAAGTGCAAAATTTCGGTTACATAAAGGTACCAATACTATCAAAATTGGTAAAGATGTGAGACAGGGAGATACCATTTCTCGAAAATGTTTTATTTCAGCTTTACAGATGACTTTTCAGATAATAATTTGGAATAATAAGGGAATAAAAATAAATGGTGAATATTTAAATCATCTGCGGTTTGCTGATGACATTGTTATTTTTTCAACAGACTCGTCAGAATTCCAAGTCATGGGTACAAGAGCTTTCAACTAGAAGTAAAGAAGTTGGACTCAAGATGAACCTACAAAAAACTAAAATCATGTTCAATAATTTCGTAGAGGAAACAAAAGTACAAGTTGACAACATTGAGCTAGAAATTGCTGAGTCATATACACCCTATAACAAAAAAAATCGACGCACCAAGAAGGAGTTGTCCGATTGCGATAAAAATTGGTGGATATGAAGAACATACATAGAAAAAGAAACGATTAAAATTTCAGAACAATTGAATGATTTATTGCAGAGTTTGACCGTTACAAAGGGAGGAAGTCAATAAGGCGTTGGTCCACCTCTGGCCTGGATGCAAGCTGTCACCCGGCGTGGCATAGACTGATAAAGATCCCGGATGGTGTCCTGCGGAATTTCTTGCCAAATTGTCTCCAACTGTCGGGCTAAATCGTCAACATTCCGGGATGGTTGCAATCGCCTTCCCATAGCGTCCCAAATGTGCTCTATGGGAGAGAGATCAGGAGATCTAGCTTGCCAAGGAAGTGTTGGGCAAGCTTGAAGACAATTCATAGCAACACGTGCCGTGTGCGGCCGGGCATTGTCTTGTTGAAACGTAAGTCCAGGGTGTCGCAAAAGGAACGGTAACACAACCGGTCGTAGAATGTCGTCTACGTACCGCTGTGCTGTAAGTGTGCCAGAAATGACCACCAAAGGGGTCCGGCTATCAAAGGAGATGGCACCCCAGACCATAACGCCCTGTTGTGGGCATGTGTGGCGTGCGATAGTAAGGGCAGGATCCCCACGCTGCCCTGGACGTCTCCAGACACGTCTGCGGTTGTCGTCAGGACACAGTTGGAAACGGGACTCGTCACTAAAGACTATACGTCCCCAGTCAGCGCAGTTCCAAGTTGATCGAGCCCGGCACCACTGTAATCGGACTTGACGGTGTAAAGGCGTGAGAGGTAAGCGGCGTAACGGTCGGCGCGAGCGTAAATTCCGCTCTCTCAGTCGTCTGCAGAGGGTCATGTTGGACACATGTGTGCGGGCCACACGTTGGATAGTTGATAACGACGAATCCGGTGCTGTGACAGCTGCTCTGACAATCGCTCTGTCTTCCCGTTCTGTTGTGGCCCTAGGTCGACCGCTGCCATTCGTCGTTCTTTTTCAGGGAGGGCAGTGGGAAGGGTGGCCGCCGGAGGCGGCGCTGTAATCCCAGACAGGACGCTTGAACAGCGTAATCAGCCGCAGAGGTGGCTGAGGGGGAGATGGATTGCCGATCAACACGGCATTCATAGATGCACGTTCACGAAAAGTCGTCATTCAACGACCCGCTGCCGTTGTTGACCCACTCTTGCCAGCACCGTCCAATCGCCGCATCGCTTCGACCCACATGTCCAGCGATTCTTCGATTCGTCCAACCAGCCTCTTTCAATCCGATAGCACGACCATTCAGGAGTTCGGTCTCAGCTCTGGTGGCGTGCGGATGTCTGTCCGGGCTGGCGGGTGTTGGTTCCAGCTCGCTTAAGACGGAGTGCTTGGGATATTCACTTTGGCCGCCGGGCGGAGTTGGATGGATGCCTGCTTCTGCTATTCTGGGACCGGACTCCGCCCTCCCTCGTAATTCGGACTTCGTCGCTGGGGTCGTGCTTGGCCTTCTGTCCATGACGGGCGTTCGCCATTGTCTTCGTCCGCTGCGATCGCTTGGGGGCCAGCTTTCGCAAACAGTGGATGATAATTTGGTATGTAATGCCTGTCCGGACTATGCTGGTCTCGCGCGCCCTGGTTGCGGGGAATGTTTTACGCCTGTTCGCTGCCGCTCGCGGCACCTCACCCACTCAACGGTGTCCGGTGGTCTCCTGTAGGAGTACCGGCCGGCCCGGGGTGTTCTTCCGCGCCATCCATCTATTTCGGCCGCTCTTCGGGGCGGACTGATCGTGGATGGCCTCCGGTCGACGTTGAATGACGACAATCATGTGAGCTGTGCGTCTCTGTACGCCTGTTTCGATCGACAATCCCCTGCAATGCCCCCTCCCCCCCAGTGTCCCTTCTCGGTCCACTGGTCGTCATTTTATGTGACAAAAGCCAGTCTGGGAATACAGCGCTGCCCCATTCGGCGGCCACCTTTCCCATTACACTTCTTGCGAAAGAACACACACACAGCACGACCTCTTTCAAACTCTGACATATGCTCGTAATGAGCACGAATCTTTCGGCGAGGCATTGTTACAGTCGACGTAAGATATCCGCAGTCAAAATGCAACAGAAATTTTGACCACATATTGAGAATCGCTCCTTATATACACCTGCTGAATGCGCAGTTCCGATGCGCTGGAGTTCCCGCTATTCATTCATTGGACACCAAATTTTAATCATTTGCATGTTCGGTCAAAATGTCTTTGCATACGAAATTTCATTACAATCGGACAACTCTTTCTTGGTGCGTCGATTTTT
>QLNU02015360.1:25843978-25863658 GCA_006491805.2 Dysdera silvatica
TATTGAATTAAAATTATATTTGATTTTAAATTTGAAACCTACTAATTTTAATTACTGACCTTAGTCGATTTATATTATCTTGTTTAGCGTTAACTACTTGATTACTTTTAAAGAATTGCTTTTCATTTTCAAACTTGTTTCATGATTATGTTACTTCTTAGATTGTGTTTAATTATAATGCATCCTAACATACTTTTCTTTATTCCTTAAAATGGCATTATAAGAGTGAAATCGGTTGCATAGATTATCTCTTAAATTTATTTGCTGTGTGTGCATGATGGGGCCTTAATTTTTTTAGGTCCTTAAATTTTATGTAAAGAAATGTGTATAAATCTTGGTTTAGTGTAAAAATATAAAATAAGAAATGTATTTTAATTTCAGGAAATTATTTTGGATTTTATTTCTGTTTAATGTAATTTATATTTATCAATAAATAGTGTTTAATAAGGAAAAAAAAATATAGCACTTCATGTGTTTCACTGTATATTTACAATTCATTCGTCTAAGCATTAATCCTCAGAAATTATTTTTAAAATTGAAATATTGACAAGTATGCTATTGACAGATTGCAAATATTCAATAGTAACTCTTAAAGTAATTTATCGTCAAGTCCTGTAATAAAGACTTTAGCTTTGATGAAATTCGTGATTGTTAGGGCCTGGGTATTAATGACATTTGCTTTTTTGTTTTGCATCTTTTGACTTTTTTCTGTTTTTAGGGCATTTTAGACTTTCTTTTCCCCTTGTTTTGGGTCATATTTTGCCAATTTTTTCATAAAAATTTAGTTTTCCTAAGAATTGCAAACAAGTTGCAATAATCAAAACTAGGATTTCCAGACAAAACAAAAAATTAGCTTTCATTGTCGATCAACTACGTATATCAATCGCAGCTTTTTTAACTTTGCTTTTTGCACAATTCCCAACTTTTATTTCACCTTTATGCTAACTTTTATTTTAAACTTGCGGTCATGGTTCCCAACTGTTATCTATGCACAACATAGGTATATATGGATAGCCTTTATTTCCAACGTGTAGGCACCAAATAGGCACCCATCACGACGGATTGAATCGCCTTCAATAAACCTAGGAAATGAAAGACTGAGAAGCGGATATGGCAACACTTCAATGTTATCTGCGTCAGTTCAAGTGTATTTCACATGCACCTGACTTTTGATTTTTAATTACTACTGCACATATTACCGTGTTATAAATATTTTTAATTTATTCTGCACAGGGCCAGCGCAAGCAAATTTGCCCCTTAGGTGAATGACCTGTGTGCCTCCCCCCACGTAAAGAAAATCGATACCCCAATACATCTTGCAACAGTTGAAATGTGGAAAAATATGGCATATTCCGCTCTCTCACTATAGTTTAGGTTAATATGAAATATGATAATCACAGCTTATCTCATAATACACAAATAAATTATCAAAAATAATCTGGGATTTTGCTGTTCAAGGATAAAATTGTAATTTTTATAATGCCTTGTATGTAATAATATACAAAAATACCAAAAGAAAAAATCCCCCAAGCCTCTAGTGCGACAACGGTACTGCTCGCGCCGCACCACGGTAAGGCTTAGCGGTAATGAGAAAATGTTATGAAGAGTTAGGTAAATTTGTTAGAGAAAATTTTTTTTTACTGTAAGGAAGCAAGAAGTTGGGAAAAAAAAATGGATAAGAGAAACATATATAAGGAAGAGTAAATATTGGTGAAGGCATTCAATCGAAAGTAATTCATTCAGTTTCATTTATTTATTGCCAACTTTATATGAATCATCCTACAGTATTAAGTATCTTAAAAAACAGAAGAAATTGTCGTGGTCTCGCCGTAGGCGGTCGCCTAGTTCGCCTATATGGTCGCGCTGGGCCTGATTTCGCATAGTTTTATGCCCGTCTATTACGTTTAGGCTATTACTGATTCCGACTTTTAGAGTGAAATCTCTTTTGGATTCCTCGACACTTTTGGGAGAATGTTATTTTCATTTAAAAAAAAAAGTAAAGCAATGCTTATTTATTTTAAAAGATGCCGAAATGTAAACCTGCCAAATATGACCATTTACGAAAACTAGTTACAGAAGCTGGAGGCGATGTTTTTTCTACAGATGGAGTAATTCTTTTTCTTAAAGTGTGCGAAGTTAAAGTTGTAACGGAGAAAATATTTACTATTACACAGCATACTGGAAGTGAAAAACATATAAAAGGTCTTACGATGATAAAAAAAAAAATAATCACGAGTTTCTCAAGTTTTATTTTGCGCACTACACCTCATCAGTATTATATAAAAGTTACTATTTTATAAAGATATGGTCGACGTTCTAGTACTAGCAAATATACCACTTGAAAAGTTGAATAATCTCAAATTCAGATATTTCTTCGAGAAATTCACTGGACACGTCATACCTATAGAATCTACACTTCAAAAAAACTATCTGCAGGTGTGCCACGATAAAACTATGGAAAAATAAGAAACTATGTTAAAAGAATGAAATTATCTGTATCAATTGTCAAAATAAATGATGTTTAAGAACCTTTTGTTGCCGATGTCATGATAGGGGTACTTGAAATAGATCGTTCTTGTAAAGTATTTTTATCGAATTTCGAGGTACTTGAAAAATTAATCATTCAACCATCTGTCAGCTATTTAAGAAAGCTTTAAATCTTTTGTGGCCAAACGGACTGAAATGTAACGTTTTACCCTTTTAAAAGGATGCTACACCACACATAGTAAAAACTGGAAAAGCAATTAAATGCTTTCATCCAAAGTTAGTGTACCATCATGTCCATAGACGTACGCAGAAAGTTCGTAAGTGGGGGTTATAGGCTTAATGGTCGCCCCGGAGGCTTTCTTGTGTTGACCATATTTGGCAATTGTGTTATCCCTGCGGAGGGTAATAATACCTTAACACCTTTACATACGGAGAAAGAGAGCGTTGTTTCCTGTCCTCATTCGTCTAGCGGTCCAAGACACTCCGGGCTAAACGGAGGGACCCTGGTTCGAATCCAGGATGGGGAAAGCGTCTCTTTTTCTCCAAAATTACATAAGCTCTAGTTTGAGCTGTAATTAATACGTGGGTGGCAAAAATTATTGTATAATAAATTCCCCCACGAAAACTCACAAAATTCTCGCCCCGGAGGCTTTCTTGTGTTGACCATATTTGGCAATTGTGTTATCCCTGCGGAGGGTAATAATACCTTAACATAGAGTGTAACTGTAGACCCAAGTTTTACAACGATTAGTTAATCTCTAAAGTAAATGCTATTGAATTGGCAGATGTTTTAAATTGAAAAGCGGTTTAAGTAACCCCGAGATACGGTATATAATTTCTTTCTTCTTTTCTTCTGACGTATCATGGAGAAAGAATAAAAATTAGAGCCTATAAATTATCTAAAGTTAAAGATATTTGATTTACAACTTGGAAAAATATAATACAAATTGTTGTGGTGGTATTTTTTTTTATAAATTTAAGGGTATGTTTCGACTTTTTAGGCCAATTTTAGATCTTTTTAAAGGCAATTTTAATCTTTTTAAGTGAAGTTTTTAGGTCATCAAAGTCCGGTTCCTAGTGATTGTAAATGTTGTTCTGTTGTACAGGTTTTTAAGGTATTATATATTTTTTCTTTGAAGGATGATGTGCTGTCTGCAGTATAGGTGAACGTTTCTGTGTCAACAACAGCGACAACTGAATAGAATTTGGCCACTTCATTTAATATTTCGGATATAATGAATTGTGACTCAATTTGATCAAATCACAATTCATGGTCCTACTTCTGAAATGAAGAAGGCTTGAATGATACTCTTCCAATTTCATAGGCTGGGTGCAAGTTTCTCAATCATTTTTCATAAATCTAAAGTCAAAAGCGTTATGACTGGATAATAAAAAATAATCTTGCCAAAAATCTTGCCAACAGCTTACTTGACTGCAGGGCAATCAAAAATTGAAGGTCACGTCGAAATGATTACGGATATGGCATGTCTATGTACCATATGTCCAGTTGGAAGTTTTAGTAACTAAATATCTGATTCCATATTAATTGCGAATGCAATAAACAACGAGCACAATAATTAGAACACTTTTTGATATCCAAAACTATTAAAATTATTAGAAACTGTTGTACTATTGAAAAGTGAAAACCAGAATACTGTGTTGCAATAATGAATACAATGATCAATGACAACTGTTTTTATGCAAAAGTCACATGCTTTTGCCACTGGGATCCCCACCATTATGACCAGGTTATGAAATTAATGTTACCAATACTTCTTTTTTGAAAACTTTTTCTTGTCTAATTCCGACGAATGTAGTCAAAAAGTAAAAATCACATCCAGGTCGTTATCGATATTATGATTTTGTAACTTTCCTGCAGTCATAACAGCACTCACAGGAACGACAATAACTCAATGGCACACAGATAGACAGGAATTCACGACTGGTCCTGATTGATACTGAGGACATTGAAGACCACGTACCGATGGTTACCATTGTGATAAATAGACTTGCTATAATTATTAAGAAGTGGAAATATATATAGGGCATAATAATAACAAATTAGTTTTTTCTATTTATGTTTTGTTTTGTTCTTATAGCGGTGCCTAAGCTGTAAAGTATTCTGATTTAATAATGAGAACGGAACCGCACAGTGTACTGAATAAGGTAAGGTCTTTTTTAAAACATGCAATTTTAATATTTTGTTAAATTTTTGCTTAAAGCAGCTATTTTTATGGTTAAATTTTTGTTGGAGGCAGCTATTTTTGCGACTATTTCTGGCTATTTAAGCTACTAAAGAAACTATTTTCAACATAAATTTGAGTGGCAGCCCTGATTAAATGCTTATTTATAAATAGAGAGTAATCGCAAATTATCGCATTTAAAAAGTTTTAATACCCAGTTAATAGCTATTTTGATGGTCATATGCCACCACCATCAGAACTACACATCATCTTATAACAGCGTATTGAAACTTATGTTGTAAGCAAATAGTGTGTAATAAATAAACAACTGGATTTGCTAAAACATATTTATTAAAAATCACACATTCATTATAGTTTAAAAATGTCAGGGAGGCCACGGGTAGTCTAGAAGCGGCCCCAAGCGAAAAAAGGGTGAGAGTCACTGATTTAAGTAATCAAATATTTAACTGTGATTACGTGTATTTTATATCTTCTACACGCAGCGTACCATACATTCGAGTATTGCAGTTCTGCCAGGGCGGTTGTCACTTTATCACAATGTGCTAGTTTTATTGTCTGTCTGTATTTTACGTAAGCATGGTTCATATACTTCCTCCCCGTTGTTAGAAAAAAAACCCAAGCAAATCTTAATCCCCCTCTCCCAAAGATGCTTACGTAATACTTGAACGGCCCCTAATTTAACATTATTAAAAACAATGTAACGTTAAATTTAATCTCCTATGAGGAGATTAAATTTAAGATTTAGTTTTGAGAGAAGTGAGAATAAAATATTTTATTATCTTTACTTCTCGTTTATGAATATTGAAAAATAAATTCTATATATATAAGGGTGGCCATGATTAAGCTTCCCCTATTCAAAGCCTTCTGTAGCTTTCTGAATAGCTGGATTGTTGCAAAATTTAATGAATGTATTAAAAACGTAAAAGATTCCATGACAAAATAGGTTCAAAAGTCACCGATAGAGGAACATAGTTCTGTGTGATGCAAAATATAAACGAATGTACAATTAAACGACAAACGAAGTCTAAACTGAAATTAGAGACACTCGGACGTATAATAACATAAAAATAAAACATTTAATACTAAAATTGTTTATTACGCTAATTATTACATTTTCTGTGGTGTAAGAGCTTTCACATCCATATGTTGTTATGGGAAACACAATGGAATTAAGTAATCTGCACGTTGTTGTTTTGTGTATGTCCTTTCTCTTCCTTTCTTTCCATACTGCATATTGCATCACATCTTAGAGTTATTCTCCTTTGGCTTTCTGCCGCAGAATTACCATCTCCTGCAATTTTTGAACCAACGAAGATGAAATCTTGCATTTATCACACCTCTGCGTTATTAACCCTGATTCCTGAATTTTTGAGATCACAAAGAGAGATATCTTTGATTCTCATTATTTTCCACCAAGAGAGTCGTATCGTCCGCGTATCTAAGGTTGTTTATTATCCTGCCTCCAACTTTCACTCCTATTTCTGATATACCAGATCAACTTCTCTCATAATCCTTTCAGCATGCAGGTTGAACAAAAAAGGGGAAAATAATGCATTCTTGTCTAACAATATAATTTACATTTGACAAATGTTTAATTCTACAATTTATAATTCATAAACGTTTAATTCTGTAGTTTGTAATTAATAAATGATTTAGTTATTGGATTTTTATGTATAACTTTTAAAAATAACTTCAGCACATTCTATTTGTTTCAGTTTTATTCAAAGACCTATTTCTGGTATAACAGTCGAGTAACAAATAAATGCAATGTTAATTTATTTTTCAGTTAAAAGGTTTAAAGTTAAATAAAATAGAAATAATGTAATTAATTATAAGAAAGGAGGGTTTCACTTTTTTTTATAAGATGTTTGTACGAGGGATAGTCAGAAAGTTAGATTCACTCCTCTGTAAAAATATAAGTAAAAGTTATATTTTATTGAAACTTCGTGGCAACAATGAAAACATTTGTCTACAGCACGTGCAGTAGCGGCGTTGATGTATCAGCATTAGTTCGAATGCTAATCAATCATAAACATGCCTCGGCAGCCGGAGATGGCGTCCAAATTTTAAGTGCATACAGTTGTTTATTTTTTGTGGGCAGAAGGATGCAAATTGTACTGAAAATTTTCGGCAGTTGCACACAGTGCACGGTTATAAGGCAGTTTCCCGCTCAGCTATCGGATAATGGATTCACATGTTTGAGAATGACCGTACAAACGTAGTGGAAATATTTTACTTCCCTAACTCGAAAAAAGTTCCGAAAAGTTCCAGCTGCGGGTAAGTTAACGATGACGCTGACGAGAGAGAAGGTCCAGTGCATACTGAATTCATGCCGAAAAGGGCCACAATTACTAAAGCATCTTATTGTGAAACCCTGAAGCGATTGCGACATTTATAGACCGACGGCCAGGTAAACTTTCCAAAGGCATTGCATTCCTGCATGACAATGCGAAACCGCATTCGACGACCCTAGTGAAGGACATTCTGTCTGAAAAAATTTAAGTGGGACCACCCCTTCTTATAGCCCGGTCTTTGTAGCATGTGATTTCCAAGTCTTTGGTACCATGAAACAAAAAGTTGCAAAGAGAAGGTATCATTCCGATCAGGAGGTGCAAGCTGCGACACAACAGTGACTATCCCAAGTTGGACGGTAATTTTTCGTACGAGGCATAGAAAAACGAGTACCACGCCTCGACAAATGTTTAAATAAAGGAGGTGATTACGTCTAAAAGTAGCTTTTGAATGGTACTTTGATGTATGCAAAACATTGTTCTATATTTTCGACCCAGATTTTTTCTTTTGAAGAGTGAAACTTACGTTTCGACTGCCCTACGTATATTTGTGACTTTCTGGAACGTTCCGATTGACCAATGTGCCTGCAGTGCGTGTGGAGTTTCCACGTTAGTTAGAGGTATGCGGAAATTAATTACATAGCAGTTGGATTTTTTTTCAGTTTCAAAATCTTTTAGAAAATAGGAAATCGTAATGTATGCATAGGCAGGAAAATTTGGCAAAGGATAATTGGTTTTTCAGTGGCTGTCACCGCTAAATTTGGACGCGGTGCGTGTAGTGTCCGCAATGCTTTTTATGCATAGCGCCATTCATTTAAGTATTGAAACAGTTCGATACAGCAGTGAAGAAACAAAGTGCATATACTTGAAAAGGCTGGTAATCAGTTTATGCACCGTAATACAATAGTGCACCAGGTATTCTTATGTTTACTTTGGCTCGTTTTGAATTTGTGTTGTTCAAAACACCCGACATCCCTTACTTCTTGGAAACCGCAATTGTTAGCAATAAAAATGGGTTTAATTGTATTCATCGAGTCACACATTTCAATCAGTTTATGTTTATACAGTTATTGACTGAAAACCTGTTTCTCATATACATATGGCATTAATGTATATATATGCAAAAGATCGATGGTTCTGCCAAGATGAAGGAAAGAACGGAGAAATCAAGAAAAACATACAGTCCTAATAGTCTTAATATTATAAAATAAATATTTCATGCCTTTGGTGTTTTTTCTGCATATTCCATACTCAAGTGCTCGTAAATTAAATTTATAAAAATGTTTTGATTTAGTAAAGTGCGTTAACTGTATTTAAACGAAAAGTAGATCAAATTGAAATTTTAGTACTATATTTAACAAATTCTATATGTTGGGAAGTTATTTTTAAATTTCTGGTTCGTATTAGGTAATAATTGGAGTGTCTTTTTTTAAAAACATTTTTAAAATTTCAAAAGTGTGAATCATTTGAATATGAAATTTGATTTACTTTGTGATATTTTCTTTTGTACTTTATGATTCATATAATTAAATCCCCGTTAATTTTTTTTTTTGGTTTTACATTATTAAGAAAAAACCTAACAAAAGAACAAAAGATAAAGAAAGAAAGAAAGAAAGAAAACGTCTGTATATATATTTTTAATTAATTTCTTTACTCTTCGTATCAGTCTATGGCGTTTTTAGTCAAAATAAACCAGCTAAGGAAAATGATATGTTCTTGGGGTTTGGCCATTCATTTTATAAGTCGTATTTGCCCACTATAATTTGTTAAGAATAAATGAAAAGCAAGGTTAACATTTTTCGGCAGATGTTCCTATGTAAAAACCTATATGTGAAAGATGTTAAGGTCTTATGAAAACAACTAACTAGAAGAATACTGGTACATGTTTCGAAGAAAGATTTTACATTCTGAAAAACAGACGTTAAGCGAAGCGAAGAAACTTTGTCTAAGAACGTTCTGATACTATTTAGAAAAGAGCAGCATAAAAAAAGTATGCAAAGACTAAACAAAAGAAAATGGCCAAGAGCCAAAAATGTTTTGGTATTATTTGGGAGAAAAGTCCCACATGAAAGACAAGTACGGAGATTAAATTAAAGAAAGAAGTTAAAATTATAAATTTAAAAATTATGTATCATTAGGTATTTACAAATTGTCAGTCATATAAAAAGTTGTAGATTTTGAAAATTTTATTTCTTAATTTCTGGTAAAGTTTTGTCCGGTGAACAATTAATTTTATTCTACAAGAAGCAAGGAACAATAACTCAATTGGAGAAGCAATAAATTTGGGGAAGTTCTCTATCGTAAATTCAAAAAAATTATCTTTTGCAAACGCAAGTCAATTCAAATCCATATCGAGTTAAACACGTCGATTTATTTTTACTTTCTCAATCATGTCTCATTATCAAAGCGTAGTCGTTAAATATAGAACTCCGAGCAATATCTGCGTGAGTGTTCGAAAACGAATATTTTTTGTTCTAAAACATTCGTGATCCGGAACCCATTAGCTAAAAGTCATAACACTAAAGTCGGGATGAAAAAATCGTACTTCACTTTCGTGTATTTTCGTTTATTATAGATATCTTTTCCGAACAAAACGTATTACGGCGAATATCGTTATTGTGTCAGGGAATAACGGTGCACGGGTTAATATTTAATCGGTTCGATAAATAATAAACGAAGTTCACTATATATATATATAGTGAACTACGTTTATTATTAAATATTTAATGTGTAATAATTTTATAAACAATAAGGTTAGTTCGGCTTGCTTCTGAATAGATTTTTGTTAACAATCGCAAGTATATTTTATTAGATGTTCAGAAAAAGCACATTCTTTTGCGAAAAAAAAGAAATAAGCACCATGAAGGAATCATCCGTTTTTATTGAAATTAAATGCACACCCAGTATATACGTAGATAAGAAAATTATAAAAAATTCAAGGCTGTAGGACCCATCAATGGCTAGGAATTGCACATTGAATGTTCAAGTCAACAAAAAAACACAAACCTTGTGAAATGTATGTAATTCTCTATTAATGTGGAATTGAGCTATCATTTTCTTTTAATACAGCATGTAGTCCGTTTCGTATGTATCCAGTTTTATAATCTGTATATATTGTTATTATCATTATCATTATTTTTTTATACATTAATCTAGTTTACAGCACAAAAGAAATGTCGAACATCATCTTGGTCTAGAGTTTCTGGTTCAGTTCAAGTTTCATCCAGAGACCCGAGAACTATCAATAAACCTTTTAAACATGCAAGCTATATTGAGCAAGGAAGTTTATTTGTAAATCTGCTTTATTTATATATAAAATGCCCAATTTTTCCAAGAATTTTTTCAAATTTGTTACGAAGTCTCTAAGTACACCAATCACCATAAATTTTAAGCGTTTTTGATAAAGTCTATTGATTTCATTATCAGCATCATTAACCCTACCATTTTGGGTACAACTTCAGGAACATCCTTAGCGATTTTTATGAAACGGATGATCATGTTTTGCTTTCATTAAAATTTCTCCTCATTTTCTCTAGTTGCCAAGAATTTCTGTCTTTTTTCCTATTGAAATTTTAATGGGAAAGCAATACATTTAAGCAAAGAGAAAGAAAACTTATGATGTAATTGGATTTTGAAATTGTAAAAAGCCCATCTTTGGAAGTCGAATATAAAGTTTTGTTACTATTTGCATAATAAAAGGAACCGACACATTTTATCCTTGTTGCGTAAAATTACACAGGTCCGCGACCAAAAAACTGATTTAATGTTTTTTTTGTTTGGTTTTTTTTGTAGATTTCTGCACGCTGAATTTAAAAAAGATATTAAAAGTTCTATCACATCAGGTTTCTTCAGAAAAGTCAATTTCGTATCTTGGACTGTTGCAATTAGAAAATGGTCCCTAGATGCTGTAAAAACTCTCCGGACATGTTTCGTTTCATCTGTGGTAAATATTGTAAAGAATATGCTTCAGTGCCTGTTAGACATTCTGTTATCTTACAGGAAACGTACGAAAATTTTGCTTTGGTTCTTGAGAAAATCCTGTACAACTATCGCAAGTGGTTAATTTAGGCTAATTTCAAAGTATTGACAATACTATTAGGTTACACAAAATACATCTGCTTCTTTTGATTATGGGATAGCTGTAATAAATAATCTCACTGGAATAAAACAGATTGGCCACTTCAAGGAGCACTCAAGCCTGGGGAAATAAACATTATCCGGCAAAGTTTGGTTCCTCATAACAGGGTCCTGTTACTACCCCTGAATGTAAAATTAGGATCCAGAAAAGAATTCGTTTAATCCCTCCCTAAAGATAGCGAATGTTTTAACTATCTGTGCTCAAAGTTCCCAAATTTATCTGATGCCAAACTGAAAGAAGAAATCTTCTTGGTCCGGATGTCCAAACACTTTTGCATCATAAATCCTTCACTTAGATCAGTAACGAAATGGAAAAAGAATCTTGGATATCCTATAAGGATGTCATTGAAAATTTTTTAGGCAACACCAAGGATCCAAACTACAAGCATATTGTGTATTTAAATATAACATGCCTTGCTTCAACAATTGAGTAATGATTATATTTGATGTTTTTCTAAAAGAGGGAATTATAAATAAACATTGAATTAAAGTAACTTCTATGTACTTATATATCACCTTTGTGTATAAGATGGGATAACGTGGACAGATATTTTTTATGCTTACTGTTAATACAACTTCTCAGTGGTGTGCTATCGTTCTGAATATACCTGTCATTTTATTCAAAAGGTACACAACAATTACTGCAAGTGGGAACTTTGAATTTGGGGTACAAGTTAATAAACAATTGGTTTGTACATATGTCTATCAACATAGCAGTGCATACTCTTTCATTAATAAAAAATAAAAGTGATAGTCAGAACTTAAAGAAACTCTACCCCTTGTTTACCTTATTTAGAGTTTTCAATCAATGCCAGTTGATCTCAAATTTTATGTCACTGCTCTGGAGTTGTTATTTTGTAAAAGGTTAGATAATCGAAACTCTATAATTATAAAATATCCCGAGTTTTAATTTGATTAACTTGGTGTTTTTTTTCAGTTATTTCTTGTTATTAGTTGAAAATTCTATAAAAAGTTATTTTATTTCTCTGCATTTGTGTTCGCCAAGTTATCTAAATCTGCATAAATTATTTGAAATATGGATAAAAATTCAGGCGATATACTTTATTTACTTTTATTAATATAGTAATTTAATATAGAAATGGAAGGTATATTTTGCTCGGCACTGTGTGTCATCTTTTATACTTTTTATACTTAAACTAGTGTCAGGTACATTTTACTAAAACGGAAAGTAATCTTCAAGAACTTTTATTAATGTTGTGTATTTTACTTGACTTCGAAGTTATTCGCAGCAGAAGCTCTTCTCTGATATTTTATTAATAGTGTCGCATTAAGGTAAGCTATAAAGGGTTATAGAATTTAATAAAATTTTATGACTGTCGCTAACAGGCGTTTCACATTTTCGTATGTCGTTTCATCGAACTAATAAAGCTGCTTTTCTTCAGTCTGAAATCATAAAGGGCCAAAAGCATCCTGACCTTAAAAGAGGTAAAAACAGCTGCATTCTGTGATGCATGGAAGGAAGGAGATTCAAACTTATCAAAAGAAAAAAAAACTAACTTTGTCATTGTCTACTTAGTCCAAAGTTATTACCTGTGTGGCTTCTAAAGATATGAACGATGTTATTAAGAAACATTTCTTTCGAACGCTACCAGCTGGTTGAGTTAGCCGATCATTGCGTGACCATTTGGTTCAAGCAATGTATTTCGGATCTGGGCGTGTCGTGACCAGCCTATTCCCGATGGTTTAAACCATAAATGCCAACTCCCATTGGTAAACCTCTCAAAGTTTATGTTGGCCACCTTTGCAAACTACACTAAATATTGTAAAATCACAGTACTGGAAAAATATAGCAGAAAAGAGAAAAGGGAAAGTAGAATAAACATAAATGCCTTTATAATATGCAAGACGTTTTTGCTTGAAATTTAAAATGAAAAAAAAAAAAAAGATAATTGTGATAACAATTAAAAACTACCAATTAACACGTTTTTATCATAATTGTGTGATATCCAGAAACAACCAATCTATTTTCTTCAAATCTGATATACCAATTAAACACATGTCCCACTAGTTCCAAATAAGTTTAAAATTTCGCTTGAATCGGCCGATGTCATTGATTTATTCATTAAATTTTTATTTTATTTTTGAATACAAGCAATTTAAATTTTGAATATAAGAGATTAAATTTTAAATAGAAACGATTCAAATTTTGAATAAAATAACAGAAGGAAGGGGGTTGGACAACTAACTCATTAACTCATCTGGTCAAAATGGTGAGTCTATATAGAGTGTCCACGACCTGGAAAACCAGTTACAATCAGGGACATATCAGGAAAATTTTCCTCCACAGATATAGAAATTTAACATTTTTAATTGTGCGAATGACAAAGTGAGTCGATGAAATTTACTGTTTTCAGCTATGAACAAATAAAGGATACTTTAAAGGTAAGTTGATGATTTTTTCAATACAGTTCTTAGGTTATATCTATAAATAGGTTACTTATGCAGAGCCGGATTATCCCATAGAAAAACGAAACAAATGTCTAGGGTCCGCTTTTTCTGAAGGGCTGGGTGCCTTGAAGACTCAACGTTACTTTAAAATCATTACCAATTGAACCTTATCATTAGGGCCGTGCTTTAATCACGGCGCGAATTTCCGCGACCTGTACCGACCTTTTCTTCAAAGTTTAAAATCTAAATTCCAGAACGGATTTAGCGATCGATCGGATATAGCGAGCATGTTAATTTTTCCCAAGATCCTCATTATATACGGGTCCTACTGTAATTACGCAAGCTTAATTTATACTGTAAGTGGCTTGGAAAAAATTTGTTTAGGGCCTCACGAAGACTTAATCCGGCTTTGTCTTGTTTTTATTATATATTAAACTTAACGCTTATATAATATAAATTACGATTTGTTGAAAGCGTGTTTGAGTAGTGTGTGTGAATGAATGGGCGGGTGGGAAGTAAGGTTATATATATGCATCTGATTGTCCACCACAATGGCTAACGGGATGGGGATACTCACTATGTGTTTCTTAAATGAAGTTTGATTCTCACATAGCAAAAAAGTCAATCTAGAGTAGTTTTCTTATTTTATAATTTAAATCGTCATATTTTCAAATTGTTTGTGTTTTCTTTGCTTCCCTGTACGTGATTGAATACAACACAAGTGAATTCGCACCACATGATAAATTATTATTGAATTTAGATTGTATCGTTTTGCATCGACAAAATTTGTATTTGTTTTTAAATGTTTGAATAAACAAGAGTAATAGTATACCCCTATGTTCATTATCCAAACAGTATCTAGACGATCAATTTTGTCTTAATTTCGCTATTTGGTTAGATGCAGTTCGAAAGGATCCTTTTTCAGCACATTGTAAAGTGTGCTACAAATCTTTTAAATTCGGTAGTATAGGAAAGAAAGCTATAATTTCACATGGGAAAGGGATCTAAATATGTTAAAACTTTATCTGTTAAATCTGTGCAGCCTAGAATTTCATTTTTCTCGAAATAAATAAATTCTCAGTCATGCTCTTAGCGTCCATCATCTAGAGAGGAGAATTGGAAGTTGGCGAGTTAAAATTTTGAAGTAGACAACAACTCGTCAAATTCCAACTCGCCAAAAGTTGACGAGTTGACTCTTACTTGCTCTTTGAACGTTGATGAGGAAACGTGTAGGAATAATGCCTATAAATAACAACAACATTTAAGGCGGCACTCATTGGTTGACCTTTTTATTGACGACAGACAGATAAAGTAAATAATAACAAATTCAATGTTAATTGAAACCCGCTAAATTTAAATATCGACCTTAGGCGATTTTCTTTCATTTCCTGTTTTTTTTTGTTGTTTTTTTGTTCCGGAAAGACATGATTTAAAATTAGTTAAATATTGTGCTATAATGCTTAAGAAATACTCTTAATACTAACGAAGTAAAATATGTAAGTTTTAGGAAGAAGAACAAGATGGCGGAGTCTTGTCGTTATGACTACCAAAAAGCAAAATGTTAATAATAAAAGCGTTAATTAATTTTCAAGTTCAGGAAGCAAACGTTCGAGCGACGCAGGGGACTGGGCTCAAGCACGTGATGTCATTATCGCTTCAAAGCCGGAGGCAGTTTTTAAAAAGAGATCGAAATCATATTTATTCAGTAACGTTGTTTTAGCTTTGGTTCGGCCATATTCATTCAAGGTCACAAGAATTACGGGAATCATTAGCGTATGATAGTATTTTCTCAGCTAACTCCTACTTTTTTTTAAATAATTCGTGCAAATAAATTTAAAATAGGTGAATAAAGAAACCTTAACCCTTGAACGATATCTTGACATTGTCGAATTTGGAAATAACCAAAAGATTGTTAAAAAATGTTTCAAGAAAAATATATTAATTGTATGTTGATTCAATTCTCGCGAACTTTCTTGTGAACTACATTTTAAGAAGAAATGAAATGATCTTGTATTTGCTTAAGTTAAGACGAATGCAAATAAAAACCAATAGCCTTTTGTATTTCAGTACACAATAGAGTCCCAATTATACGAACTTCGCTTAACCGAAATCATCTGCTGTACCTAATTTTTTATATTATTTTTATCATTTTTTTTATTTTTAGCAGACACTCATTCAACGCTTGCGGCAAAAACACTCATATTTATGGTTTAGTGTATTCTAGCCTTAAGAGAGAAAAAGCGATTCAAATGGTAGATACCGCACATATACAAAGATATTCTAAAACTTTGTATATATCGGATATATACAAAAATATCGTACTATTCAAAGTAGTTAATATATTAATTACATACGTACATTTTGTGACCTTTTTCATTTTTAATATAGTAGTTTAGTACATAATACATAATTTAACGTGTTTTTGTATAATTTTTGGAATTTCTTTTCATCTTTATACTGAAAATCGAATTTCCGGATCATCCGAAATTTTCCTTATCCGAAATAAGGTACATCCTTTTTTATTTCAGATAATAGGTGTTCTATTGTATTGCTTAATAACTTATTTCGATAGGAGATGTCAACTATTTCTTCCATAAAAGCACTAAAATTCACTTAATCTTTTATTGGACATTCATTGGATATTCAGTTTTTACAAAATCTGAAATATTTAAATACATTTTAAAAATGATTTTGTTCCATAAACAGGAGCTTTTGGTACAGATATTATTGTAAAGGGACCAATAAAATGCATGAGGTAATCAAATAAGATAATATGCTCCTTTTAACTAGCGAATTATTAAATTGACGCTATTGTATTGAAGTTCCGTTTCTGTTAAGTGCTATTGATTAAAATTGGTATGTAGAATAAACTTGAAATCTCTGGTTTTAATTTAAGTAAACCTTGTTCTCACGCTCCGGAAAAGGGACAAGGCGCGATATTTACCAATCCCCGGAAATTGAAAATGCATGTTCTTTGCACCATATTTGAAATATTATAGTGGGAAGATATATGGACTGTCATTGAGGTTTGTCCCCTTCTCTTCCCGAGTTTTGGTCTGTAAACGCCCTTGACCTTATCTTGAGTAAATATCAAAATGTGCATGGAGTACTACGTATATTGTTTCCTACAAGTTGTGTGTAAAACAGTATTACTGTAGTTTCATTTCGCCGAGTTTACATGTGCACTTTTTGATAATCTTCTATCTGTAATTGTTTTTAAATTCAAATTTCTCCATTTCGTCGTCTTTTTTTAAATATTTCCGTTTTATCGTCTTTCTGTATAATAGGTTCAATATGGGCTACAGCAGTTTGACGGGACCCTTAGAACCAAGTGCGTACTTGCCTTCCGGATAATACAATACTTGACTCACCTTTTTATAGTTCAAAAAGTTTTTTTTTTTTGTGTGTGTGTGTGTGTATAATTAATATGTATTTATATGTTTGTAATTTCATGTAATGTATGAATTGATGCATAATCATGAAAGTACAACAAAATTATAGTCAAACAGGCAATAATGCTCGGTGCGGTTGTGTTCAGGGACAAGCCGCATCGTCAGACAGTTACCTATATGAATGCTGTGAATATAACGAATACGAGTATAGTGAGCGTAGGAATAGATATATAAAAAGAAAAAATAGTATGTCGCGGTCGGACATAATTAGCATATTACGAACGAACTGCATCAGAGCTCAAGCGCAAAACGGCAATGCAATAGTGTAGAGCCTGTGAGGTTATTATGTATGGCGCAAGAGCAAGGGCTATAGCAGCTACGATACGCATGCTTCTCATTTTATCTTAAGTTATGTTCTACGTTTAGTTTGCTTTTAAGGTTTAAATTATGTTTTGTTAATAAACAGTTAATATTTACTTTGTGGAGTCAAATGATTGAATTGCTAACGACATCATGAAGCTTACACCAACCAGTAGCAACAAATATGTGGAGATATAAGGTATTGATACGCCTACTGTCTGCCACCTACACAATGGTGACTCGTTTGATTTGAACGTCTTTTATAAGTTCGAGTGTTGTAGCTTCTATTGAACTATCTTACAAGAAATCGGCTGTGAACTGAAGCAATTTCGTTCTGAAGTAACATGAAATCGATGGATGCATGTTGGCCACTTTCCTGTATTCCGAATTGGTGAGTAAAAAATTTTTCATTCGGGTCCAGTGTTGTTTAGAGCGTATCATTTCCTCTTGAGGTAAAGCGGCGTGCCATTGCATATATAAAAAACTAGTGCAATATTTACGTTTTTTTTTCTAGTGTTAAATTTAAAATTCGTAATATTGTTGTGTTAATATGGCAGAGGGGAATAAACTAGAACTGTCTAGAGTATCGTTTCGTCCTCCATCTTTTTGGAAGGCGAACACAGAGTTTTGGATTTTGCAATTAGAGTCCCAGTCGCTGGAATAACAGCAGAGTTAACCAAATTTCATGGTGTTGTTGCAGCGCTCGATACAGAGCTGTTGCTATATGTCGCGGATTTAATACGCACCCCTCCAGCTAAACCGTATTGCGCATTACAAAAGCGTATTAATGAACAATTCCAACAAAGCGAAGCTTCAAGACTTCAAGCATAGCTACTAGAATTATTATTGGGGGATAAAGCACCATCGCAGTTATTGCGAGAAATGCGAGAATTTTCAGCTAATAAATTATCAGATCCTATATTGCGTAAACTTTGGCTGCGTAGAATGCCAAATAACATGCAGCAGATCCTTTTGATTGGAAACCAGGACCTCGATGAACTGGCAAAAATTGCCGACAAAACAAATGAGGTAGCTTGATTGTCCCCTGCGATATCCAAAGTAAGTAATGGTGTTTCAATAGAATCTTTACAAAAGCAGGTACAGGAATTGACTGTTCAAGTTAAACGATTAATGGACATCTCTTGTGTAAAAAAGGTGCAAAGACGCGATAGGTCAGTTTCAAGGGACAGAAAGGTTAAAAATGTTAATAGTAATAAGGAACAAATTGTGCAACGTTCACAACTGTGTAGGTATCACAGAATATTTGGTTCCAAAGCACATAAGTGTCACCCGCCATGTCAATGGATGGAAAACTAACTTGTCTACTGATTCAGCGGTGTTAGTTATTAACGAATAAATTAGCCGCTTGTTTATTCAAGATAAAAGAACAGGGTTACGTTTTTTCGTAGATAGCGGTGCATGAATTTCGGTGTTACCAAATCCTGCAGTTAAACCATTAAACGTAAAATCGGATTTTCTTTTTGCCGCAAATGGCACAAAAATCGATAGTTTTAGACAAAACTTTTTCAATCTTGATTTTGGTTTAGGTATGAATTTCAGGTGGTCATTTGTAATAGCTGATGTATGTAAACTCATATTGGGAGTGGATTTTTTAGAAAGATTTCGCCTTTTGATTGACGTTAAAAATCGCTGTGTTATTGACAGTCAAACGTCACGTAAAGTTAAAGGTGATCCCACCCATACTTCAGCTCTATTGTTGACAATGGTATCTGGTGATACGCCCTATCATAAGTTACTGGCTGACTACCCAAATATAACAAACCCTTCTTTTATTGGTGCTAAATGCGCCCACAAAACTACTAATTCACCAAGGGACCACCAGTCTTCTCGACAGCACGAAGGCTTACTCCAGAAAAAATGGACTTTATAAAAAAGTTTAAGTCCCTTATGGAGCAAGGAATAGTTACTAGTAGTAATAGTTCACGGGAAAGTCCAATCCATTTAGTATCAACGAAAAGCGGGGTTAGCGTATTTGTGGTGACTACCGACGGCTTAACGCAGTAACCGAGCCAGACAGATACCCTCTTCCACATATCCAGGATTTTGCGTTAAGCTTGGCTGGAAAATGGTGTTTTCAAAATTAGATCTGATAAAAGCCTATCACCAGGTCCCTGTCGCGCCTGAAAATGTTCCTAAAACAGCAGTTAGTACACCCGTTGGACTTCTTAAATACAAACGGATAGTGTTTGGAATAAAAAATTTAGCCCAATCCTTTCAAAGGCAGATCGATGAGGTCCTTAGGGGTATAATAACTGTTATGCGTATATAGACGACGTTTAATAGCGTCAGAAGACGAAATACAGCATGTAAGAGATCTACGCGAAGTAATTGAAAGATTCAATAAATACGGTCTAGTAGTTGATGCAGAAAAGTGCGAAT
>QLNU02015360.1:25863758-25878402 GCA_006491805.2 Dysdera silvatica
TTGCCGTATATATGAGCTATGTGTTCTCTAATTATGAAACTGATTGAATAAAACTATTGTACGTTCTGTTCTTTAATCAGTAAAACTTAAAAAACCTGTAGATCTGGTAAATGTGTTTCTCTAACAGGTCATTGCGTATTAACTTTTAATTACCCTGCATCTGTTTCAATTTCCTTTGTCTTCCTATTTGTGAGTATTTTACAGTTTCGTAATTAGAGACCACATGGCTCATATACACGGCGAATTATAGTGCATGATATAGGGTGACCCACGAAAATCTCCCTGAAAGTAAATATTTATATCTCCAGAAGAAGTTGGCTTAATAATCACATATTTAGGTGTTAACTAGAGTCACTGAAGGGATATTTTTGCATATATAATCATATCATTTGTTTTTCGTCTGTGAAAGCGGTTCCCCACTTTCTCCTGAAATATACCTCAAGTCGTCCCTACACGCTATTTCCCCTGCGTACAGCTATGCATGCAGGAGAAGTGTCGCCTTTTACGTTCTACTTCCCCTACGTAGCAGCTGTGCACGCAAGAAAAAAGCCGGCCCCTTCCCTTGCGGAAAAATATGAAAATTGAATTTTATAATTCATCATATTTCTTAAACGATTTTTTTTACACCAGTGGATAGGCTGTGAAATTTTGTACATTTACGAAATTACGCTATCATGATTTGTTCAGAAGTTATAGCCGAAAAACAAAAATATGGTCGATTTTCGAGGGGCGGGTCCACCCCCTAAAAATAATTTTTAACCGATAAAAAAAATACGTATCCAATGTTTTTACACCTTCTACAAGTCCACCAAATTTCATTAAAATAGGAGGGGAACACATGGGTTGCTTTTCTTGCAAGAGCTACTTCCCTTGCGGAAAAAAACAACAAAAAACGAAAATTTTATTTTATAACTCATTATATTTTTATACAATTGTTTTACACAGGTGGATAGGCTGCAAAATTTTGTACATTTACGAAATTACACTATCATGATTTGTTCAGAAATTATAGCCAAAAAACAAATCTATGGCCGATTTTCGAGGGGCAAAATCACCCCCTAAACCTATTTTGTAGCCGATAAAAAAATACGTATCCAATAATTTGGCTTCCTCTACGAATACACAAAATTTCATTAAAATTGGAGGGGACACATGGGTTAGTTTCCTTATTAATGTGAACGATTCTATTAACATACCAAAAATTAATTTATTTTATGATTATGTTCAGAGATTATATAATTTCTTTAGCCAGAGCATTAAAATATGGGAACTTTTGGAAAATATAGAAAATGTTAAGCAACAAACTCAAACTGTGAAGAGATTATGTCCAACTCGAGGTCATCAAGGCATGATGCTCTTTTTGCTCTTCACTTTAGATACGCGAATATTATGAAAGTTTTAATTTACCCCATAATAACGTAAAAAAAACACAGAAGAAAGAAACGAAGCTATTGGCATAAAAAAATATATGCAAACATATGAATTTCTCTTACACACCAAATTACCACAGTGATTCAAGCAAAAATATTAGAAACAACAAATTTAGTATCTAAGGTTCTTCAATCACCAGACGAAAACCTAATTAAAGCAACCGAAATGTTAGGTGAAGTTGTAAAAAATTTAAAAGATTATTGGAATGGTTTCTGTAAAGCAAAAGAAACCGCCAAAACCGTAGCTTCCTGTTAGGGCGTCGAATGCCAGTTTTCGAAAAAAAGACAAATTCGTACTAAAAGATGTTTTGGTGAATTAAGTAAAGACTCGCGTCTTAATGATCCGGAGCAATCTTTTAAAATTAACGTACTTTATACAAACGTAGATATTATTGTCTCTCAAATCTATAACCCGTTCACTAGCATGAAAGGCACTTTACTTAAATTTGAGTGCTTGTATCCTTTAAATTTTGTTAAAAAAATGACGATGAATTGCAGAGTTCTGCAAAATATCTTGCTAAAGAACTCTCTGCTGACATTTCCTCCGAATTTCCCCAAAAATTACTTTTAATGAGAAATGTTCTTAAAACAGATATATTAAAAATGCAAAACGGATTTATTAAAGACTTAGCTGAGCTTTTGATTATTAAAAATACATTCTATACTCAGTATTCCAGATGTTTCAACTGCACTGAAAATTTTTTAACTCTTTCCGTAACATTGGCGAGTGTAGAGCGATCGTTTTCGAAACTCAAATTAATAAAAAACTATATTCAAAGTTCAAAGACACAAAAACGACTATCCGCGTTAAATGTCATAAGTATTAAAGTTATTCGGGTTCGGAAAATAGACATAGATTCTTTAGTAGAGGAGTTTGCTGAAAAAAACTGTAAGGAAAAAAAAAAAGATTTTTACAGTAACCAACAAAAATAAATAGTAAGGACAAAAGTGCCAGTGCCAATAGAATAATGCTTGTGACAGCTCTTTCTAAAAATAATATCAGCAGTGGACGAACTAAACATATTTTTCAATAAAATATGCGTTTGCCTTTCCTCATCTCCCTCCCTCTGAAAACCCGAAAATATGTTGTTGGTTTGGTGCAAATAAATGTGGAGGTAATTTTTTTTTATCATTATCTATTTTCATATATGTACATAAAAATTAATTTTCATACAAGGGGGCCCCAAAAAGTGCCTTTACGCCACTGTTTGGACATCATCAAAATTTTGAGTTCCACTGAACCAAATTTTTCAACAAGAGAGCACTACCCCAGGTTGGAGTCAACCCAGCAACCTTCCAGTTAAAACCAAGAAAAAGATGTGCTGTCCATTGCCAGCGAAGCCATGGGTGCGGTGTTCTTTTTTCGGTATAAACAGTTGAAGAAAAAAACTCTAAATACGGAGAGTGTGTGGAATGTGGACGGATTAAATAATTCGAATTATTTTTGACATCAACAGTGATAATTCACCACAATTTTGAGTTCCACTCGTTGGCGTACGCAAGTGTAGGTCCCGACACCCACCCCCCACGAAAAATTAACATTAGGTGTATGGGAGCCAAGTCACAATATAACTGGCGCCAAAATTACTTTAGCCCCGCTTAATCTGAGCGGCTGCGACCGCCTATGACCACGGGGTTCGTTGATATTTTAATTTAAATTTAGTTTAGTTTTTGGAATGTAAAAAAAAGTTCAGATATTCGAATTTTGATATTTGTCATTTTGCTTTCGGAATAGCATTTTTATTTTTTTTTTTGGTAGATCTGAGTTCTGTTGTTTTATTATTTTAATATTTATTTTATTATTATTTGTAATTATGTTAAGGTATTTGAAATATTTCAAACTTTTCTTTATTTTATGGACTTTGGGCTTTTATGGCTTTGGAACGGGCAGAGAGCCATGTTCCCAAGTTTCTCACATCACTTCTTAATGTGCTATGTCTAGAAACTTCCTGATAATGTGATACGTGTTTAGGATTGTGGCTTTTTGCAGTTCTATGCAGGTGTTTGAGTCAATGTTGAATACATCCAAATTCGTCCAAGCGTCTTTGGTACTATCCCTGTCGCTGTGAGGACTAAGCGGATGGCGAAGATCTTTTCCATACCCCATATGTGTTGAAAGTAGACGTCTTTTAAAATTAATCGAAGCTTTAAATGACAAAATGAATGAGAGACTTCTTGCTTAGTTTCATCTTGAAACTTTATTGGACTACAAGCTTTTAAATGATAAAAAAAAAAACATTAACGTGTTTGTCTTGCTCTTTACGCAAGAACCATCCCAACAAGAAGTGAACAAACTGCAATCAAAAAAAATATGGGACCTGATACAGGGCCGCAGAAAAAATAACTACGTCATACTATGACGTAAATATGCAAATTGTTATTGACGCAAATACACAAATTATTACAGTATTCTCTAATAATCGCCACCCACCCCTCCCATAACTTTTTGATTGTCATAAACACATACTCTTATATGAACATTAAAAAACGTATGAAAATAAATACAAAATACTACTGTTGCAGTATGAAATGTAACTACAATTCTATTATGCCGACACTCAATTGGCTGTTCATATAAAAAGTTTTAACTTCAAGACGTTTTATATACCTTAGTACACAATCTAGAAAGTTCCTCTTTAGAGAGTGGTTTTGTAAAAATATCAGACAGATTTTTCTTACTTTAAAAAAATTATCATCAAGTATTATTTTGTAAGAAATTTGTTATATGATAATTTTTATATCTCAAATTTTTTTTAGAGTCTCTTTTTCCAGGAAGCGTACGAAACATGCTTGCAAATGGAATTATGAAATGTTTGTGCTATTTAGCCTTTTTCAATAATTCTTGCCAATCGTTTATGCCTTTAGTCAAAGCTGGATTATAATAAATGGATTCTCTATCGGCAAAAAGCCAACAAGGCTTATAATAAGCACTATTCAGTTTCGGAGAATAGCATAACGAAAAACGATAAATGGGTTGTTGATCAGTGGTTTTCTTGTAATAGTATATATCCGAGAAGCACCTGTTTTTTCGTCGTATGGAAAAGGACCTTTTGGTTTACAAGGTCCAAAATTAATTTTTTTTTTCAAAATATTGTCATTTATATCAAGGGGATAATGTCAACGGCAGTGGCATAACGGAAAATCTCGGATCCCCCCGCAATAATTTTTTGGGGCCCCATTTAACAAAAATTAATTTGTGTATGCATATATGAAAAAAAAAAAAATATATATATATATATAATAGTGTTGTGTCTTCTATAAGAAATTGACCAGTGACGCATTCCAATATTTTAAACAGAACACATGTTTATTAGTCACCGTTTCATGACGTAGGGTTCTGACGCAAAGCGTATAGCTTCAAAACTCTTCTAGATTTTATAATTTTCGGTTGTTGAGTTCGATTTTAAAGGCAATGAAAACAGCTAAAGCAAATACGTTTAATGAGTTTACTATAGTTGGAATTTCCGTTGGAAATTCTGTTCATCTTATTTTATATTTTAACTAAAGATCAAAAAAATATCCTTATTAACTAAAAATTATGATATCATTTTTTTTAGTTATAAATTTTATGGAAAATAAAAGAAGATAAAGGGGGCCCCCGTTTTACAAAAGCCTACCGCCTTGCGGGGGTTATCAGTGCGCCACTGGTCAACGGTTAGAAGGATAGCTCATATTTAAGAGAAACATACTTTCTTTTTCAACTGATACTTTTGAAATATTTGTTTCAGTTGCAAGGTTTTTATCTGTAGTTTCAGAACACTCTTGAATTATTTGCTGCTCTATGCACATTGATTGTCATAGCAACTTAGTTTTCTGGAGTTTCAGTTGAAAAATAAGAAAATACTTAATTTTTGGGCCATATCTTTTCTCTCTTTCCTTTATCTTTTTTTTCGGCCCCACTGATGTACGATTTTTTTCCTTGAGGACGACATATTTATAACGATTGCACAGTGGATTTTCAGTCTATGAAAATAACTTGAATCTGCAGAATAAAAATGTTTGTCTCTTCTCAATCCATATAATAATAAATTAATATTTCTTATACCAGGGTATAGACACAACTTTTTTTTACACTTTTATAAAAATTAACGGCAGCATGAATAACATTTCAAAACTGCCCCGTATCCACTAGCTTCTAATTCTGTGTGTGATCTGAAAGATTTTCTCATGTCCTCAAAGGAATGTGAAGGTTTTCATGTGATCTATGAAAAGTTTATTTTTCTGTTGAGAAGAACTTTTCAGAGTGCAGTTTGTAAAAGAACACATAGCTTTTTCACGTGCATTCAACAAAATGAAAAGAGGGAATGAGTTATGTAAAGGGATTTACAAAAACATTTACAGAATCAATTCTCGAAAGCTAAATATCAGTAAAGGAGATAGAAAGGAAAGCGATAGTGGCGACGTCTGACATGAATCAAAGGAAGTTTATACGCAACACATTATACCGAAACGCTTGTTGCTACATTTCAAAACCTTTTATCGTTTCTTGTGTGGTGCATAGGCGTAGCCAGGGGCGTGTTTTGGGGGGTTGTAATGTAACCCCGTTGCAATGAAATTTTGTATATTTAACATAGGAATATATGAGTTGTAGCTCTGTAACCCCTCCCATTAAGCCTACACCGCCCTGTAATGATCACATGGCGTTAGCCTGGGAAAGTGAGACTTGTAGGTCTTCTTTGTGAAAAGGGTCGAGAGGAAACAGTCCGGATGTGGGCGGATAAAATTGCAATAACTCTGGTCTGCAAGGTCCAGATTGACATTACAGAATATTTATGGGAAACATGTATGGAACGGGGAGAATGGTCACATCGGCCAATCAGGTGTGACCACGGTCTTAAGACTGACCAATTATATCATAGTGGAGAAAGAGTTGGTTGCGTACAGTGGGTAAGAGAGGAGATCGAACGAGGCAGAGGAGTGGGATGGACACACGTGTGTGTGTGATTTCCGTGCCTGACTAATACGTTGGAACTTAGGGGGTGTGCCTATAGTTGCCTTGTCTGTGATGTCAAGGTATATACTAATCACCTTCAATAAATAGTGTTAGATTGTTTCTTCATTCTTGATCTACCTCACTCTTCATCATCGACCTTCTAGTTTTCTACCTAGAAAACAGGAATAAAGAACCCGCCTCACGAAGAGACGTATATTGCTCAGCTACGAGCCGAGCTGGTGGCAGCACACGACTACCTGCACACACGCTGTGTGATCGCATATATATACCTGACTATGACATATGGTGGCAGCGGTCCTAGGCACGAGTTACAAATGAGATGAAGGTTAGAGGAAAATATAATCGTTTGAAGAAGCATACCAAATAAAGATTGAAGACCTTAGGTGACGTCATTTCGACCGGGCGTTAGTATCCAGGCAAAGTAGATAGACCCATCTGCAGATCCCGGAAAAGAAACAGGGGACCGTCCGAGTGACAAAGTGGACGACGGCCAAACAACGGGGAAACCTATCCTATTACGCGGACATAAGACGAGAGAGAAATTTTCGGGGAACGAAGAAGAGGGCCCGTCGGCAGACGCATTCCGAATTAGGAAACCTAATTCGTAATTGACTGTAACGTGGACTCCCCATTGAAAGAAACTGTGGAACTGTACCCCAAAAGGAAAGAACAACTTTGTGAGCATTATGCGCTATATTTTTAAAGGACATACGAACTCCCATAAAACTCTAAAGTGACGGCACAAAGAATGATTGGTAAGATCAATCCATTTTTATTGAAAGGAGTTGAAATATACATAATTTCATAGCTAAGTGTATAAAAGCAATATAATAAGCATTTATTATCCAATGTGGCGGAAATATTTTGTAGAAAAAAATAATCAAAATGCATGCCAGTATACGAAATATGAAATGTTTATAATGTATTGTAGATAGAAGCAGGTTAGAGGAAGAAATATATATATAATCTGTGTAGTTATAGACATAACGCGGGGCATACTAGGAATAGGATATGGATAGTCGAATGATAACACATAATTATGCGCATGTTGTGTGATAAAATATGGTTATATGTCTTTAATATGGCAGTTATTGGATTCCAATGATAATAGTAGCTATACGTATGGTGATTGAAAAAATTTTGTTTGCATGTCTGTAGTGTTATATATATTATATGCAGTTTTTTAATGATAAAATGTATGTGCATATTCATAATGATATATGGGTAATGTGAAATGAATGCATGAATATTTGTACGAGTTTTGTTAAATTTAGATAAAGAAAGGGGTAAACTAAATTACATTGATAACAAGATTTATGTGGGAAAAATAAAAGAAGTTTTAGACATTATAAAGATTAAGTTTTGGAAAAGAAGGGAAAATGCCACAAATACGATCACAGGGTAACGGTAAGGATAGTGATGAAGGGAAGTCAGAAGGGGAATCTCAAGGGACCGAAATTATGGCATCCATGGGTAACCTGGCATTTAATGAAAGAATGCAATTAAAGCAAATGCAGTTAGAAACGGAGATAAAGTTAAAAACCATGGAATTGGAGGCGCAGGAAAGATTAGAATTTGCGCGCCTACAACATGAGTTGCAGCTAGCACAGCTTCGGACAAACCAGTCATCAGGCATTCAAACCACGGGAATCAGGCCACCCGCGATTAAAATAAGCATGTTGTCGGATAAGGCAGATATAGAAGCGATTCTACTCTCATTTGAGCGAATGTGCAAGTTATACCATGTAGAAGATACAAATTATGTTAGTCAATTAATCCCGTTTATGGAAGGGAAGGCCTTGAGCGCGTTTTCGAGATTGTCAGAAGAGGATTCAAAAAACTATGAGAAAGTGAAAAAAGCAATATTAAATGCATTCATGATTTCCCCAGCACAACATTTACACAAATTCAGAAACACAAAAAGAGAAGGCAATGAGAATTATACGCAACTTCTGTGGTGATTAGAATCTTCATTTAGTGAATTCATAAAAGAGAATGAGGCCCACACGTTTGAAGAATTAAAAAATCTTATGTTAATCGAACAAATGCAGACGCATTTCTCCTCACATTTAAAACTTTGGCTCCTAGATCACGAAGAGAAAGATCCAAATAAAATTGCTAAATTAGCTGATCATTATTTGGAAACGTGCGAAAACAAAGCTAATGAATTTAAATTTGAAAAGAAAAGAGATGAAAGGACCTTCGGAAATAGACAAAATTTCAACAGGGAGCAAGAAAATAAAACCAATATTTTTTGTTTCAAATGCGGGAGAGCGGGACACAAAAAACAATTTTGCAGGACACGAGAAATAAATTTCGGCCCAAATCCTACCACAGACCACAAAAGAAACATAATGGGAGACACAAGAAATAGGAAAAAAGAGGCTGGCGGGTTATATAACGTAACACTGAAGGATCAACAACCTTCAACCGAGTATATGGGAAAATTAAAGCTGAATGGAAAATTAATTAATACATTAAGGGATACCGGCGCGGACCGAAGCATACTAAGGAAAGACTTCATGAAAAAAGGTCAATTAACAGGCAAAACTGTGGCATTACAAACACTATCGGGGAAAATTTTTGAGCAACCATTAGCCATGATAGAAATTGAAAGGTTTGGAAAACAAGAAATGGTTGAAGTAGCCGTGGCAGATAAACTAAATGGGAAAATTCAAATGTTAGTAGGGAATGATATAGGTGAGATTCTACATGCCCCAATAACAGAGGGAGGAGGAAGCAATGTACGCACAGGAAAGTGGTTATTTAGCAACAAAAATCATTATATGAACAATGGGCTCATCGAAGCACGGTATGGAAAAATTCTGTATGACACTGGTTCGTCATTAAATATAGTGAAAAAAGCATTGGTTCACCCTACTGCTTACACAAAAAAGAAGTTACTAGTAATCACTGTCGCCAGTGAAGTCTTAGAATTACCGGAGGCGGAAATAGACATCCACGATACGTTTGGCAGACGAAAAATGGTACATTTAAGTTACAATTAATAAACATTTTTTAATGGAAATATACTGGTAAAATTAGGGCTGTTAAAATTAAAGTATTCTAAAATATTTTGAGGCTCGTAATGAAGTAAAATTGGGACAACGTGTACTTTATAAGATGAGCTCGTCATTTATATTGAAAAAAGAAAAGAAAAAAAAAAAGTCTCAAAATTTGTCACCAGACGGTGTTTTGGTAATAACTTACTCTGTTTATTTCGTTAGTTATTTATTTATGGAAGAGGCAACACCTCCTGAGCTCCGTACCTGTTTCATCACATCGTTTTCAATTCATTTCATCATCATTTGTTTTATGAAATATTGACAAATTTCGCAAAATCAGAACCGCAATAACTCGGGTGCCCTTTCGTTTTGACACCTAAGCCTATACACGTCTCCTCACATAGATATCAAAATTATGTTCATCGAAGTTTACTAAACTTACTCCCTTCCGAAAACAAAAAACTGATAACTGAGAAAAAAAATATTAAAAAAAAACCATATATATAAAAAGCATATTTTTACACACCACTAAAAGTCAGACCCCCGTCAAATCTGCCATAAAAATAATAAAATAAAGGTAAAGGTTCATAAGAATTCTTAATTGAAAAAAAATATTTACTTTTTTACTTTTTTTATTTTTTTATTTTTTTTATTTTGCAGACGAAGGCCCGAGTAAGTTTTAAAAGTAACGATGTAAAGGATATTAACATGTACGGGTAAAAAATGCTGCTCCTTTCCAGGGTCTTTCATTTCTATCCGGTTTTCGTTGCCTGGCAAGAGTGCTGTTCCAAGAAATATTTCCGGGAGCAGATAATTTCCGAAAAACTGGATAGAAAACCACAGACTCCAAGTTTCTGAAGAGAAAGGAAGAGGAGGGGAATGTGAAGTGTGTCAAAGAGCCGAAAACCCCACGGAAGGGGGAAAAATCTTGAAATTCCGAATTATTAAAAAAGAAGAAGAAAAAAACGGATTCTGTGCTCCGGATCGAGGGGAAAAATGTCTTCACCGGTGGGTCTAGAAACTTCCGGACTAAAAGCGCCTCATAAAAAAAGAGCGACAAAATGTAGCAGAGAGGCTACCAGGACGTTTAAGATCAAAATTACATTATTAATTAGGATACTGTAATAATTATTCGTGCGAAATTAATATTGTGCGTGAACGCTGCCAAAGTTATTGAATTTACTCATGTTTTAAGAGCTCCTTTTTCATCTGAGTAGGTGCTGAGTTTTCGTCTAAGATAATAGCTTTGGATCTCTACTCATCTGAAAAAAAATCCATAGAATGTATAAAAAACTTAAGAAGTAATTGTACACGATGTTTTATATAATTAATTCTATATAGGGTAAATCCGGGTTACATGGCGAACCTTTTTTAATATCGATATTCTGAGACCCATGGCGCACAAACATAAAATTTACTTAGTCATAATATTTGATACACTTCTAAGAAACATATATATTAGTAAAAAATAATTTACAAAAAATACAATAAACCGCTATAATTTATTTTTTAACACCCTTTGTTGCGGCATCTCTTCTGAGTGTGTCGGGTGTTATGCCGCACCATGAGGCTTGCCGCGTTTGGTATAGTAAATAAATTTACGACGTATCAAATAAGTTCCTTCAAAAACTATGTTATGAAAAAATACACTGTTAAAAATTTCCGCATTAGTTGTTGCCAAAATATGGTGAAAATATAGGAATTTCACCAAAATTTGGTACACTTGAAAATTCAAAAGTACCACTTATTGGTGAAAGTATGGTATTTTTTAAAAGATGGTTAAACGCCGAACCACATTTTCGTTCCACCTCCTAGCCAATCACTTGAGGCGAGAGAAGTCACGTGTGGCAAACAGCTTTATCCGTTGCGATTCTTTACTGATATTCACCAGGTTTTTTGTTTTTTTTTCGCGTGCCAAGATCTCTTTAATCATCCGGCAAGCTACGATTATTCCAATTTATTACTTTACAATATTTATATCCTTTATTTTTGATAAATTACAATGATATATGTGATAATTTCTATGTCTATGACTTGTTGATGTTTTATCTCACTAATAGCTAACACGCTTATATTAGGCATAATACAAAACCTTTGCAATTTCACTTGGTTGCTATCGTTCTGTAATTAATAAAAATTATGTGTACTCTCTGTATATGAAATGGGGTAGATGTGGCTTCAATAGCAGCCAAGAAAAACAATGGGTACTCCTGCACTCCTCGATACGCCCTTGATAGGTAACATGTTAAAGGCAGATTTTCATTTTGCTATACAGTGTCCGGATTCTTTCGGCCATATTTAGGTCAACCTACAGCAATATATTTGGTTCAGCCTACAACAATATATTTGGTTCAACTTACAGCAATATATTTGGTTCAACCTACAACAATATATTTGGTTCAAGCTGGAACCATACATTTGGTTCAATGTTGCCTTATTCGTTATTGAAAGTATATCCATATATTGGTTCAACCTCCGGCCAAGTATTGGTAACATAGCTGGAGCAAAAATGTGGTGAAACGTAGTTCTTAACAATGGATGAAGCTGGAAAATCACCATATTTTGGTTCAACCCTGAACTATTATTTTTAACAGTGTAGAATAACCGAAATTGCGATCTTATAAAACATAAAAATTGAATAAATTTAAAAAACATCTGCTGTTTTTATTTTGCACTCATTTTCAGAATCGGAACAAACATGGACAAAATAATGACATAAATGAATTACTTTTTTTTCAAATAGGCTGGACTAATTTTTTAATCTATTCTCTCTCTCCCACAGTCGGCACAAAACTCATCGAAAATCGTACATTCTGCATGAAGCCATCGCTTACTTACATATAGCACAACGTAACCATTCGCATTTTTTTGTTGTGCGATAATAATTTTCTTCATATTCATTGCATGTATTCACATCCAAAGTTTGTGATGACCCAGCTTCACTTTCCTTTCTTTTACTCATCTCATTAGGATTACCTCCGGCTTTCTCTATCGCAATGGAATCAAACCCAGAAACATCATCTACTTCAGAACTAGTACTATGACTATTTGATTCATATCTGACCATCTTCTTTCGTTATTTCTATTTCTTTCTTTTCCAACTTTCTTCTACTATCTTTCTTTTAACGGTCTTCTGTTTTCTGCAATGGTTAAGACAAGTGCCTATTTCTTCGTTGCTTTTCCTTTTTTCTTTATTTAATTTTGGAATTGGAGATATTGCATGCAAATGTTTCGATGGAATTGTAATATTCTTTTCAGGCAAACCTTTACTCGTGGATGGCTGTGAATCCACAAGGTCTTATGCTTTCGACTCAAGTTCATGTTTATTCCATGGTTCCAGTATCAATAATGACGAAAAAACAGAAAGAAATTTGGAGAGCTTTTTATGAATTTGGCGGATTTTTTGAAAACTTTGATGATATTTTTATGGATTTGCAAGGAAAGAAAAGGACGATGCCAGATGTCTATGGGATTTTGCCTACGGCGTTCCACAACAAATCAGACGCCATTCGACGCGTCTCACTGAGTAGATAAAATGTGTCAATGCAATGGGCGCAAAGCTGTCAGATCATGAAGTAACGAGTTATAGGTCATAAAAGGTCATTCTGTGAGGAGGATCTCCAATATTATTAGGCTTTTGTATATCGGCGTTCCAAAACAAATCAGATCCCATTCGACGCGTCTCACTGAGTAGATAAAAACGTCAATAGACGCATAAAGGTCATAGAAGGTCACCCTATGAGGAGGATCCCAGGAGATTGGTCAGTTAGGTAAAGGCCGACCATCCATAATAGCCCTCTTCCTTAGTGACACGTAACTAGTGACTGCATGATCTGACAGCTTTGCGCCCATTGACATATTTTATTTACTCTGTGGGACGTGTCGAATGGCATTTGATTTGTTGTGGAACGCCCATGGGCCATTTTTGGCATCCTCCTTTACAAATTGGCTACGTTTGACTAGGATTCGGGATTATATTTAGCGGCATTTGGCGCAAAATAACGAAAAATTCTAAACATTAAGATTAACATCCGAAAGAATACGTATATACGCATAATAAATACGCATATGTCTATATTTCCTTTACTCATCTCATTAGGATTACCTCTGGCTTTCTTTATTGCAATGGAATCAAACCCAGACACATCATCAACTTCAGAATTAGTACTATGACTATCTGATTTATAATCTAACCTCCTTTCGTCATTTCTATTTCTTTCTTTTCCAACTTTCTTCTCCAATCTTTCTTTTAACGGTTTTCTGTTTCCTGCAGTGGTTAAGACAAGTGCCTATTTCTTCGTTGCCTTTTTTTTTTTCTTTATTTAGTTTTGGAATTGGGGATACTGCATGCAAATATTTCGATGGAGTTACAATATTCTTTTCAAGAAAACTTTGACTGGTGAATGGCTGTGGATCCGCGTGGTGCTTTCAGCTCATGTGCGTGTTTGTTCGATGTTTCCAGTAGTAATAATAACGTAAAAAAACGAATTTGTGAATTTGGCAGATTTTTTTGAAAACTTTGATGATATTTTTATGGATTTGTAAGGAAAGAAAATTTTAAATATATTGGCGACATTTGGCTAGGATTTGCGATTATATTTAACGGCATTTGGTGCAAAATAGCGAAAAATTCTAAAAATTAAAATTAACATCAGAAAGAATACGCGCGTCATATGTCCCTGATTTTAACTGTGGCATGTATATCAACTTGCAAGGTATAGATGCCTCACCCAAAGCTTTCCTGATCTTGAATTCAAACCTGGCAAAATAACAATAAAAACACTCTATACTAAGGCTATGCTTCGCTCAGACAGGGGATCAAATGGCATCGTTAAAGTCTTAATTATAATAAACACAATACGATGACAAACGAAAATATTTCATAATAAACTCTATAACTCACCTTATATATTTGTTAATTTAAAAACAAAAAGGCACAGGAACACGATTTTTTTACTGAACACGCTTCAAATACTAAATGGCGCACATTTTTTGCAGTGTCATCCCAAAGCCCGCTTCAAAACTAAAGGGGGTGCGCAATCTATACCAGATGCGGCATGTAACCCGGATTGACCTTACAGTATTAATTCAGGCTAAGATGGATGGATGGATGGATGGATTGATTGATTGATTTCCTGAGTTTTTAATAATGAAATTAGTTTGAGAGCGTTCATATATTACGTAAGCACCTTTGTGGGGAGGGGGTTTGATGTTGTGCTTATTTTCCCATGTTAGCCAATGTTAATTTTTGCTTG
>QLNU02015360.1:25878502-25901472 GCA_006491805.2 Dysdera silvatica
CTCATAAATTTCAAAAACTACCGAAATCCGGAGAAAAATCTATGACCGCAAATCCGAAGAAAGAGAACTAAGCAGTCTCTAACCTTAATCAAAAATATTTACAAAGAAAAAGCTCTCGCCAGAAATCATCCTTTTGTAGGTAGTATAACAAAGGAACAACCTTTGGCGAAAGAATACTAGAGAATACTTTCTTGAAGGTTCGTTACTTATTTATTTCTTTTCAGGATTTGGCATCATTATTTCACACCGATTCAGGAAAAACTTCTTCTACAGTTAAGCTTAGGTTGCGGAGTGGCATTTGCGGTGTTTAATGCTCTTCGTTGCAACATGGAGGTGAAGTATTTTTTAAGAATAGTTTTTCGAAGTGTGTGGTTCCTTAAAGGAGCATTACGAACGAATTTTATGCAAACAAAGCGGCTGTTGTGTCTATTTTAACTCGCCACAATTTTGGAAAAAACTTTCGATTTAACACCCTATCTCCTTGTTTTCCGATTAATTGTTTTAATGAGTTTTCACCTAAGACGCTATAGGTGCTATAATGATTTAAATCAATACTGAAAATATAATTTATTTAAACTCGAAAACGCTCAATGTTGTGGTATGTGTATATACTCAGTATACACATTGTAAACGTGATTAAGAATGGAAAGATTGAGACGGGGGAAAATGAAGTTTTGGAGAGAAATAGAATTAAATATCGTTCAAGGAGTCAGCCAGTTTGACTGCAAATTTACGGCTTTATACAGTTTTATCATAAATATCTAAAAATATTCCTCTTTAAAAGGTATCAAAACAAAAATGGATTTTATCGGAAAACAAATAAAAGACTTCCTTGAATTTGAACACAGTTATACTTGGATTTTTTTTCCCTGTAAATTACTCCTCATGCTATCTGCAGCATGCGTGCAGACTGTTGCCAATTCCTGTTCTTGATAATTTACAATCAACTTAAACTTGTTTAATAATTTTGACAATATACTGAACAAACGATGGCACTATTTTTTGTAAACACGCATAATATTTTAACATGCCTACAAAGAAATAAATTTTTCATTTTTCATGGGAAGAAAACACCGCTTCAGCACTAAAGACATTTTAAAAGCCGAGTTCTAATTATTTATTATATTGTATAAACTCGTGTCCAAAATTAAGATTATATTCAATGTTATTTCAATGGGAGAGGTACATATTTTGCTCTTGAACTCTCAATGTGCTTTATTTATAAAAAATCATTTTGCAGAAAATTAAAAGGCAATAAATACTTGATAGTATTTATTGCCTTAATAAAAAATAAAAATGTTTCAGGCATCCTATGAAGGAGAATCCACGATTAAAATTGATGCAAACGTTGGAAGTCGAAAATAAAAATTTGTAAAAAATTGATCCAGAGTGAAAATTTTCTCACTTAAACATGTAGAATTATTAGAAAATAATTATTTATGTTTATGTAAGAAAATTTGTGACCCTAAATCTGTTTTTTTACGAATTTTTGTTTTCTACCTTTAATTTTTATACCCCCTTTGATCGTGGATTTTTCTTCATACTATGCTTAAAAAATTTTAATTTGTTGTAATTATGTTAAGTGGTCATAGCTTTTTACTTTTCTGTAAAACGATTTTTTATACATAAAGCATATCGAGAGTTACAGAACAAAATATATACCTCTCCCATTGAAATAACACTGAGCATAACTTTAATTTTGGACACGAATTTATAATAGTAAGTATTTACTTTATGATGTAAATTAAATGATGGAGTTGTAGTATTGTAAGAAAAGATAACGCAAGTATCAGTATCAAATGCAGGAGCTACCTTTTCTCAAAACGATATGGTATGACCATGGATGAAATTAATATATATTGGGGTAACAATTTTTTTCTTCTATATTTGTCGAGTGGGTGACTTGTTTTAATGTATCTGTATGAGGTCCGGAATTTAGGTAACGGTTGGAAGGGGGTTCTAACTTGATATCCTATCCAGGAAATGTTATCTATTACCTTCTTGTTGGCTTAATCAACAACAATAACATAAAGCATACTGTCCATATCGTTCCACAATCATTCAAAAAATTCATTAAGGAATGGTATAAAAATGACGTGACCTCTCTTGCTCTTATGAAGTTTCTGTTTTTACGATTTTCCCGAACCTGTTGCCAAAGCGTAAACTTGGCGACAAGCTGGGCTCTATTGTTAGTCAAAAATTGTTAAGTGGAGAGTGAAATTATCCATACAGAAATAGCCTCCTTTAATGTATTTTTGCATTAGGGTAAATCCGGGTTACATGCCTCACTTTTTTTAAAATCGATATTCTGAGACCCATGGCGCACAAACATGAAATTTACTTAGTCATAATAATCGATACACTTTTAAGAAGCATATATATTAGAAAAAAATAATCTACAAAAAATTCAATAAGCCGCTATAATTTATTTTTTAACACCCTTCGTTGCGGCATCTCTCCCAATTGTGTCGGATGTTACGCCGCACCATAAGGCTTGCCACGTTTTGTACAATAAACGAATTTACGACATTTCAAATACGTTCCTTCAAAAGCCATGTTACAACAAGATAAAATAACTGAAATTGCGATTTTATAAAACATAAAAAATTGACTAAATTCAAAAAAATATTTGCTGCTTTTATTTTAAACTCATTTTCAGAATCGGAACAAAAATTGGACAAAATAATGCCATAAATGACTTACTTTTTTTTTAAATAGGCTGGGCCGATCTTTTAATCCATTTTCTCTCCCACAGTCGGCACAAAACTCATCGAAAATCGTACACTCTACATGAAGCTATCGCTTACATACACAGCACAGCGTAACCATTCGCATGTTTTTGTTGTATGATAATAATTTTCTTCACTTTCCTTTCTTTTACTCATCTCATTAGGATTACCTCTGGCTTTCTCTATTGCAATGGAATCAAATCCAGAGACATCATCAACTTCAGAACTAGTACTATGACTATTTGATTCATAATCTAACCACCTTCTTTAGTTATTTCTGTTTCTTTCTTTTCCAACTTTCTTCTCCAACACTTTCTTTTAACTGACCAGTTTTCTGCAGTGGTTATTACAAGTGCCTATTTCTTCTTTGCCTTTATTATTTTTTTTCTTTATTTAGTTTTGGAATTGGGGATACTGTATGAAAATATTTCGATGGAGTTACAATATTCTTTTCAGGAAAACCTTGACTGGTGAATGGCTGTGGATCCGCATGATCTGCTGCTTTCGGCTCAAGTGCATGTTAATTCGATGGTTCCAGTACCAATAATAACGTAAAAAAACGAATTTGTGAATTTGGCAGGTTTTTTTTGAAAACTTTGGTGATATTTTTACGAATTTGCAAGTAAAGAAAATTATAATTAAATTGAAGACATTTGACTAGGATTTGCGATTATATTTAGTGGCATTGGCGCAAAATAACAAAAAATTCTCAAAATTAAAATTAACATCCGAAAGAATACGCGCGGCGTATGTTTCTGATTCTAACTGCGGCATGTATACCAATTTGTAAGGTATAGATGCCACACCCCACGCCTTCCTGATCTTGAATTCAAACATGGCGAAATAACAATGAAACCTCTCTACACTAAGACTATGCTTCGCTCAAACAGGGGATCCACTGACATCGTTAAAGTCTTGACTGTAATGTATAAAATACGATAGCACACGAAAATATTTCATAATAAACTCTATGACTCACCGTATATATTCGTTAATTTAAAAACAAAAAGGCACAGGAACACGATGTTTTTACCAAACACGCTTCAAATACTAAATGGCGCAACTTTAGTATTTTTTGCAGTGTCATCCCACAGCCCGTTTCAGAACTAGGGGGTGAGCAATCTATATCGCATGTGGCATGTAACCCGGATTGACCTTACAGTATTAATTCAGGCTAAGATGGATGGATGGATGGATGGATTGATTGATTGATTTCCTGAGTTTTTAATAATGAAATTAGTTTGAGAGCGTTCATATATTAAGTAAGCACGTTTGGAAGGAGGGGTTTGCTATTGTGTTTGTTTTCCTATGTTATCCAATGTTAATTTTTGCTTATTTGGGGGGAGGGGTATAAAATGGCCAAAATATTGCTTACGTAATACTTGAAATCTCCCTTTGTATTGCTAAATTTTTTCTGGAATTTGACATTTCGTTTAAAACGTTGTTCTAGGAACAGCCGTCTAATATTGATTAATAGATGATATCGTCCCCCGACTGTGAGTTTAAAAGAACCGCGATGGAATTATGCTTTAGGAGTTATGTGAACATGGGAAACCATCAATTCTAGATGGTTCTAGAAATCACTTGAAAAGTTCTGCCGAGATCTTTTCGTCAGACGATTAGCACTTGAAAAGCAGTTTTGTTTCAGTGTAACGCGTCTCCTTTATATCAAATCAATAACCCTGTAAAAGTTGAAAGCTTTTAACTGAGGAACTTTCTTACACCTACTCCATTTGCATAATTTGAAGCCATCGAATCTTATTTTGATCTCTCAAATCTTGAGTTTCAACGTGGATTTTTTAAAATTTTTATCGGTATCACCATATCAAGGTGGAATGTGCTGTTAATTGATAATTATAATTTTATATATCCCGTTATGTACACAGCCATTTATAAAAATGAAAGTTAAAAGGATTTTTGGAAGTAAATATGATTAGATTTGCAATAAATACACTAAAGCACACTGATAAACTTAAAAAAGCACACTCTGTAGACAAAAGCATTCGAATAGTAAGACTGAATGGAAATGATAGTAATTATTAATATTATTATGGATGATAATTATTATAGCTATAGTAAGTATATTGCCTGCCCAAGTTTGGTCATAATGACTCTGCCATATAATATTAACAATGCGATAAAGACTATTCTAAGCATGTTCACTGTGGTGACATGCTGCTAGGTCTGTATCGAAAAAGTCTTTCATTCCTTTTACAAAGCTTATGCTTATTTTAAAACGCTGCCGTAAAAGAGGACCTTTCTGACCGAGATCAGATGCGGTGTTCCATCTCGTCACGCAGATTAGCTATTCTCTGATTTATTCCACAGAATACGTGTAGGACTAACTGAAACGTCTCATATGAGCTCTGCCTGTAAGTTCTTCCTATGCACAGCTCTGGCAAAATGATTTGAAAAGGATATAAAAGAATATTTCGATATAAACCGAGACCTGTTGTGGAAAGCATATCTAGAATGGCCACTGAAGTTGTTGCGCCCAAAGCTGGTTTCTGCTGCCGATTTCTGTCAATAAATATCATTGTTTTCTTTCTTTCCACGTGTCTTTTTTTTCTATATCTATAGTAGGAATGGTTGTATCTGTGGTCGTTTATATTCAATATACAGTAGACTCGCCTTACAGCGACCCTCGGCATAACGACTCAGTGCGATATAACAACCGATCGAGAAGACTCCAGAAGTTATCCTATGCATGTGATGTCATTTTACTATAAATCTGATTTAACGAATATTTGATATAGCGTCTCTGCACACACATACACAGCGGGGTCCCTTTCCTATAACGTGAGTTTACAGTTATCATCAGCAACTGTTTCACTGTTTTTGTTAACTTTTCGAAAAATGAAAGGTATTCACTTTTCTGATTTTACATATGAAATAATTGTAATAGAACTTGTTTATACACTTGCTTATACCCAATGAAACTTATCTAAATCAGGGTCCCCCGCGATTGCACCGAATTAAAAATAAAACTTATCCACATAAATTTAGTTTAATAAATATAATCACTGCATGTGTCCACATGGATGCAAGATTCCGACTGAGTTTATAAAAAAACGTTTTTAATATCCAGCAAACAATTTTTTTGCTTGCCGGCGTACACAAATATTTTAAGTGGAGTTTGCAGTAAATGAAGCATTGTTATTTCTTACCGACACAAAATGCATGGAAATGAACCATCAATAACCTGATAATGTTCAGCATCGATTAAACCATTAAATTGTTTGCTTTAAATAAAAAGGATTGTAGATAATAAATTTATAAATTATGTTCAAACACAAACGGGAGATAATCAATGAACTTTTGGATGAAAGGTAATAGATCTGCTAATGACTCTCTCTATACGATTATATACCCATCTGAAATTGTAAAAAAAATAAAAAAAATAAATCATAGTCCATAACTAATATCTGCGCTTCATTATGAGAAAATACGAAAGCAACAAATGCGTGCTTTTTAGAGATATGCCTGGAATATTCGTAGAACCGTTTCCACTAGTTTTAAAGCACATCAAAAGAAAGGGAATCCAATTTGTGTATTCACAAATACAGAATATAATTTATATGAAACATCCTCCGGTTGATAAGACATGAGGCGCTCCTTACATGGGAACCCCTTTCGCTGTTCACTGCATTTAGAGATAAGACTTATAGGAGATGATAGTATTAGACTTCCTAATCACAAGTATGTAATCATTTGTCTGCAAAAATGACATGGCAATTTTTTATGAATATTTGAAGTCCAAAAATTACTTTTTTCGCCAGGTTTAATATTTTTTAATCGCACTGTATGTGAGCAAAAACAGGTTTGAAGTCTGTAAAATTATGAAGGATCATCGTATTTAACGGATAAAACAAAAATTATGTCTCAACTAATCCAAACCGTGTAAAAAAATTAATATGAAAAATGAACTTTTAGCATAGATACTTGGCGAAATTGAGGACAATTTTGAAGGCTACTCCAGGTTTTCGTTCGAGGTAGTTATTTCGTATTATCGCAGCCCATGTCAAGTTTCTTTTACATTTCTTTTTCCAAAATATTATCTCATAAGGAAAAGAAACACATGAATACATATAAGCATGCATACATGAGTATAAATAAATGAAATGTATGAATGAATGAATTCATATACAAGATGCGTGAATATGTGAGTAAGAATAAATGAAATGTATGAATATATGAGTATCCATATATGAGATGTATGAATATATGAGTATGAATAAATGATGTGTACGAATAATGAAAAGTTGCTATATTTATCCAACCTGGATGTGGTCATCCCATATCAAACGTTGTTGCAACCATGGAATTTAAAAAAATTGTGAACAAAACTTAATAGTAGGCTATTTGAAAATGCATTTATTGTAATTAGAAAAAATGTGAACAAAATTTCATGAAATGTACTTTATTTCATGAAGTTATGTAACCATAAATTGTGGATTAATTGTTGAATTATGCTCTTTATTTAAAAATGAGAAAAATTAAACTGTGTACATCTCAGGAATGTCGTAAAAGTGATACAGTACAAAAAAAGAAAAGAGTGAAGCAAAGCAATTGATCACAGTGGGCACATTTTAAGAATGACAGATTTTTGCAATTATCTCGGCTGAAATTGTTGTATTCAATTTCAAAAGAAATTTCCTCAACATTTTTGAATTTTCCGGGATCATGATCGCTATAACAGCACCTAAACCAAGCATATTGTAATATAGGGCGATATTTTTTAGACTGTAATTGATTGTGAACCAAAGAATGCATTTTTATTATCTCATTTCGATGTCGTATGTCAATATCCATTTCATCGATTGCTATTCTGTTGATTATTTTTTTGTACAAATTTTTTATATTGTCGAAAGAAATAAACATCCAGCGGTTGTATGAGGGATGTTGTTTTTGGGGGTATTTGCAAGGATATACAATTTTCCGGAAAATCGTTATAAGAGTTTGGGTCTGTACTACCTGTCCATTAGCTTAGTAAAACACAGGAAGGAGGAGACATGATGGGTTTCATACAACATTCTACCCACTCTCTTATTTTGATTTTGTCCATTTTTTCCGACTTGGAGCATGTAATATATAAGTTTGAAGGTTGAAATAAATTCGTTTTGAAACGTTGTTAATCGTTGAACAGTCGGGCCAAATGTTTCCTCAGCTTCTCTTAAACAAAGTAACATTTTCCCTGTCAGTTCCCCATTCATTGATATTATTGGCATTATTGTATATGAATGTGTTCTACCAAAATTAGACCCTATTAAAGAAAATGTCTGTTTTTCACCTTTATGCGATAGCTGCCTTTAATTTGGAAGAAAATAATTAAAACCACTTTGATCAGAGTTAAAAATTTGTTGGGGGATAATATTAGCAGTAACATTTCTCGTATGCAAAATAAATTCTATGGCACTATCTTCTATGTTGCCCATATTCTGGGTGTATATTTGAGTGATATATTTTGTTACTTTCCGCGCAACTATTTTGTTTTGGCTCTTAAAATTATCTATAAAATTATCGGAACATTTAAAATCCTCAAATCCTAACTCTTGGGATTTCAGGATCGCCCATCTTTTCAAATCTATATCATGAACAGGTAAATAATTTTCCCTAGCTTTTGTAAATCTGGCTAACATTTCATTTTTTATTATTTTATACTTTTCTATATTTGTGCCCATATTTGATATATATTTTCTAAACCTCGAAATATAAGTAGGGTATTTTACTGTTGGATATCTCCTGTTTGTTTTCTGGAATTTATTTTTTTGACAACTGTCAAAATACTGAACAATTGTTTGCATATTTTCTAAACTGAATTCATTTGCCAATTGATCGCCCTTTACAGTACAGTTATAATATTCGTCACCGACTATACTAATATCACTTTCTTCGTCGATACGGAAATCACAATTGTCTTCAAAATCTAAACTGATACTTTCACTGACATTGTTATTAAAAATTATGTTTTCGATTTTCGACAATACTTCCCGACTTTCCTTAAGTTCTTGGTCAGTTATTAACGACGGAAGCGTGTCGTATTTATTAACGACCAAATTCAAAACGGATTGAATTATGTTCACTATATTTTTCATTTTCTCACAATCGGAAACTCGTACAACTATATTGACGTTACACTTGCGGACGAGTTTATATAGCTAGTGGAATGCGAAACTTAAATGTCCCGCCAACTCTTCAAAATTGTCGCCAAATATCTATGCTAAAAGTTCATTTTTCATATTAATTTTTTTATACTGTTTAAATTAGCTGAGACATAATTTTTTATTTTTATCCGTTAAATACGATGATCCTTCATAATCTTACCGACTTCAAACCTGTTTTTGCTCACATACAGTGCGATTAAAAAATATCAAACCTGGCGTAAAAGTGTCATTTTTGGATTTCAAATATTCATCAAAAATTGTGATATTATTTTAGAAGACAAATAATTCACATTCGTGATCAGAAAGTCAAGCACTATCATCTTCCATAGGTCTGATCTCAAAGTGCAGTGAACAGCGAAAGGGGTTCCCTTGTTAGTTAAATATTAAATATACATGCTGGGTCTAACATTGCCTTCGATTTTTTACAACTGCAAGAACCTGTTACTGCTCTGAGCAAAATGAGAAAGAAAATATTACGACTGCTGTGATGGTCACTGCAGCAGCGTTTTCGGCTAAGGATCCAGCTCTATGGAAACGTTTTAGTTATGGAAAGATAACACAGCATAAAAAAGACCATTGCTGGTCCTTTGTATATTTAAGACGATTTATAAAAATAGCGTGTTATCGATTAAATGCTCTGCCTTTTAAATAAATGGAAAATAAAGTTTAATATAATATTCAAGGAACATAGCGATTGGTACCAACAATCATTAACACTTAAAATTTTTAATCACATTGCAAAATAAAAGTATCATTTTTTAGTTGCTGACCTTCAACAAATTATATGAACAAAATTGTGCATATTTTTGATATATGCGTTTAAAATATACGATGGATCAGGAAAATACTCTCTTAAATCTTATCAAATAAATACTCTTAGATACAGAATAATGAAGTCTCTTGGTCCTTGGGTTGTTTATTATATTTCCCAAGACTGTATCAAGAATCATCAAAGACGGAACCGAATTAATATGACATTCAGACCATCACGCTAACCAGACTTATATCGAATCCAACTTAATGAGTTTAAAGCGATAGTTGTAACCAATGAATACTTTGATTTCTGCAGATATTCATTTAAGGACATTCATAATAAGGTGAGTTTACAGGACCCATGCCACTGGAATATAACATTTGTAAAAAAGTTATATACGTAAAAAGAATATAATCTTTTTGTATAAAAAAAATTTCATTTATACAAAAATATATATTTGTATGAAAAAAAAAAGTTTCCCACAAAATAGCATTCTCCTTTTGCAGATGATTTTTCATAATGTCCTTTTAATAACTAATACCTTCTTCTGAAAATTTTATGACTGTGCTATTTTATATATTCTTTAAAACAATCTTTTAAAATAACGTCACTCTCTCTGAATAGGCGTAGAGTTTGCAAAAAAACGAGATGGACTAAATAGCTCATAAACCTGCCTACCAATCATGGTGAAATTAAATGGCTAACGCTTTCAAACGATGACCAACACCTTCTTAAGTGACCAACATTACCAAGATACTTCCCCTTTAGAAGAAACTTGGAGCGACATTCATCAAGAAGCCTATAAATAATTGTTGATTGCAATAATAAGATGAGATGATCTACTTTCGATTGACAGGTGTTTGGTGTGGAGATCTCATATTATGGTGTATATAATAACAAGTTTATTGCATTCGGCATATGATTCTTATTATTCGGGTGTATCTGTTTGACTTAAGCAATAAACACCTTTCGAGTAGCTTTTTCATTTCAACAATTAATTTTCATTCGCTTCTTGGCAGTCTTTCCGATACAGGGGCTCTGGACAACAGAAAAACGAATAGTGGAGAAGGCGGCCAGAACGGCGGTAGGTCTCCGCTTCCGGGCGAGGGGGACAATGCCGTCGGTTTTGCCGCTCCCGGAGATAAGCCACCCCGGAGAAGAGAAAGTCCTCCGTTTCCGCGATGTTTCCGCGAGGATTCGTTGATGGGTAGACGAGCATCACTTTCGGCAGGGGTCGCAAAGAAATACACGGGGAGGGAAGGGCCGATTAGCCGGTAACCCGCTGTTGGCGGAAGCAGTCGCCAGTTCACTTTTGTCTCCCTAGAGAGAGGAAAAAAAAAGCAAAAACCTTCGGAAAGCGTTTCGTCATCAAAATCGTATCGGCTGCGCATCTCCCGTGTAAACTACCGATATGAACTGTAATGTATGTACACCAATCGCTACTTTCAAACTTGGGAATCAATATTTCTAGTAGCATGGTTTCACGTAACGCAAGCCCATTGTTCAAAACAACGTATAATTCGTTAATATCTCCACTTCTCAACATGTTGCTGGAATGGGCATTATTTAAAGTGACTAGTACTTCATAATTACGATATACTTCTATTCAAAACCATATTTAGAATTCTACATGGGAATAACATTTTCTTCCATAATTCCAATTGTTTTAGAAATTGAAATTCAAGCTTTTATTTTTGCAATTGCAATAACAACATATTTTCTTTTACAACTGGAGCTGTAAACACTCTAGTAATATTTTGCATTCTATATGGGGATATTACAGCAAAAAAAATACTAATTTTATTGTTTTATAAGCAACGAGTTCAACACAAAGCACGATACTTAAGAATATGAAAAACAACACAAAGCACGATACTTAAGACTATGAAAAACAACACAAAGTACGATACTTAAGAATATGAAAAACAACGCAAAGCACGATACTTAAGAATATGAAAAACAACACAAAACACTTACACTAACTACATGACAATTCATTGGAGCCAGTACAGCATCCAGCTGCATACCATCTTGTATATAGTTACAACTCCCCAGGCTGGCTGAGACAAGATCATGGTATTTAGCACATTTCTGTTAAAAACTTTAGACTTCTTGATTCGTATTGATCAAAGCTTGGATGGAAAAAGCTGGACATCGTTGTTGATCAAGCTTATTCAAGTATGATCAATCTTTATTCCTGTGGCGATGGCTACTTCCAGCAAAGCAGTGCATCATATCACACTGATCGCATTGTTTTTAAATAGTTTGAAGAGCATGATAAGGACTTTTCCCGGGTTTTCAATGGCTACCTCAGTTTCTACATTACAGGTATAAAGTCTAGAACTATAATAGAAGATACCTAAAATTTTTTTCTTTTTTGCCTGAAATACAGATAAATAGTTATTTATAAACGTTTATATCCCCGGGAAAAACTGTCTTTTATTCATTATAACTTTTTAAAATGTTTTTGAATAATATTTTTATTTAAAAATAAGATTTTATCAAAAATTTTATTAAAATATTTTAATAATAGTATTTAATAAAAATGGACGAGAATAAAGAAGTAGAAGAAGTTTTATACGAATTTGAGAAAAGTTCTGATTAATTTATAAGCAAAAATTCATCTATAATTCGCTACGTGTTTAATAATAACCACAGTGCACATTATAATCATATGCAACAAAAATTATATATATTAATTATATTTTAAGTTTAAAATAAAAATAAATTAAAAGTTATGATTTTAGAAATTTCCTTAAAAAAAATTTATTTCAGAATAAATTTTCATAACTTGAAAATGTTTGTGCAAACTTTCGATTACTGATATAAAAAAACTCTTAGAACATCGTACTTTGAGTAAAGAGTAGTATAAAAACTACTGGTGCTTCACGGGCACATGATATAGTATGAGCATAATTGCTAATAACTTTTAACACCCAAGTAAAAAAAAAACGCAATTTTTTTAGCAATTTTAACGCCCCACGAAAAATTATAAAAACATGCCCCGGTTACGTTATGTGTTGACCATTTTGAAAGTGTGTTAACTCTGAGAAAGGTAATAATATCTTGGAAATGAGTAAATCTTTATGAAATGTGAAATGTGGGGCGAGAAATCAATGTATGAAATGTAAGACTACCGTATACTATATAGATAAAAGTATTCGCTCACGTATTCAGAAAAGAAGTAATAATACGTATTATTGATTTGCAAAAAGCAGTATCGCCTTATTTTTGGCAGTAATAATTTCAGTGACACTGATGTGAATGCTTTACCCCCTCCCCACAAAAACAACAACAAAAAACACAGATTTGTACCAAAATATATTCTTTTATTCTCTTTGCAAATCATTTGGCAGAGCTTTGTATAAGGAAATCTTGCCTGCCGAAATCATACAATACGTTTTAATTCATCCTATAAATATATTATGAAATAAAATAGAAAACAGAACATCTGTGGGACGATGTGGAACACCTCATCTGATCTCGGTAAGCAAAGCTTCTTCTACGGCAGCTTTGTAAAACAGGCAAAATCTTTGTGAATGGAGTGAAAAAATATTCCGACACAGACCTAACAGCGTGTCATAGAGAGCATGCCTAAGACAGCTGCAGCCATTATAACCAAAGATAAGCAGACCATTCACTAATTGTGGTTAATACTATTATTTTCTTATGATCCATATGCCCGAATAATTTTGCATACACAGTGTACAATAAAATTTACTTAGCCCCATGATGGCATAGTGATGGTAACGCGGTAATCCACTGTGTAGAAAACCGGACCGATTGAATCCAACTAGTAATGAATGCTTGTGCCGTTTTCCTATTTATCGGAAGTCCGGATGTTAATTCCCAAGGCGAAAGTGGTTCGATTCCTCGAAAAACCGTAGGTCTTGAAGCAGTATGATCTTAGCTATCGTTGCGCCATAAAACGCAAACAAGCGAGCTTTTACTTACACATGAAAAAATTTACATATCGTACATTTTTACAATACTTTCGTACAATTTTACATACAATAAATATGGTCTATGTTTTTATTTTTAAAACTTCGTAATTTACATATGATAATTCATTCATAAAGCTATCCCTAAATGAACATGATCAAGCAACTGAAATTAGAAAATGAAGATTTTAGCACTATCTAGTGAGAACTGGTGGAAGAAAGGAAGGGGGTCAAGAGATTTTAGACCTCTAAATCAAACCCTATTTTTACTACACAAAATGATATACTCTGATATAGTCTTGATATTTCATCGGAGCTTTTTACATCTAATAATTTATTGCCCCTGAAATAAAATCTTGGACCAGCCACTGTCTGTGACGAATGGCGCAAGTAAACTTTATAAATTCCAGTAAGCTAATTCTAAGATACAAATAAAGCCTATACAACTTTTATCTTAATATCAATTTAATGCTAAAATTTGGTAAGAAAATTTTACATTTTGCAATTTAGGTATTTCGCGGTTAACAATTTCAACAAGATGCAAGTTTGGTGGTTGAACATCCGTGTTGTGCACATATCGGATATATGAAATCATGTATACTAGTTGCAAAAATGTAAAAAAAAAAGCTGGGTAGCTAGATTTGTTTTTTAAAGGCTTGGATAACTGGAATATTTCGTAAAAATTTGACTGGAAGATATTTCCTGGGATATACATTTTTTTAAATGGCTACTGAAAATCGAAAATAGTTTTTCACGCTTTCCAATAAAACTTTTAAACTTTAAAAGATTTGAGCAACAAAAAAGTTTTTTCCCTGTTAGAAAAAATCTTTCGTTTCCTGTAAGAAAAGAACCGCAAAATTTTGGCTGTTTGGAGCAACTCTTTTTTTTTTTTTAATATATCTGTGATTTTGTTGTAGATTCGAATAATGGGACAGATTTCTTTAACTCATGGTGTAAAAAGTGTAGCTGATCCATACGGAAACGTATCACAATGTTCCTTCGGGCTTTTTTAATGCATATTTTAGAGGATTTTCTTGATGTATCTAAAAACCGATGGTTGTGAGAGTTAGGGGAAGGCTTTAAATGGTAAACGTTACTCTTTTTTAAGCTCTTTTCTGAAATCGTACATTTCCTAACTTCGATACGTTGTTAAAGGAGTCGTTTAGGTGATAAAAGAAAATCTCCATTTGTACGAAAGGTAAAATGCTTCGTTTTCAAAGCAATTTTTAGAAATATTTGTTGGTTGTTATTTATATTAGTCATAATAAACATCGTCGAGTAAGTATATTTTTCTTTGTAATGAAAGGAAATTTTATGTGGTATCCCCAAAATATTTGAGAATGCTTCAACTTACTTTAACTAGGTGCGGCCCCTAGCCGCATCTAACCGTGACACATCTATCGAGGTAGTGTTATAGAGACAGGGCCAAAACATTTTTTAAAGCTAAAAATATATTTACTCTAGTGTAACCTTAGGTTTTTCCACATTTCCATGAAATGGGTGAAATCGCTGCATTTTTATACAGGATACATCGAAAAAAAAGTTAACCTTTTATTTGCTGAAATTTTTAAATGTCCGACTATTTTATTATCTTTTCAACTGCATAATTAGGCAACAATTTAATTACCCCAGTGGCTAATAACATTTAAATATCATCTGTAAATGAATAGAGGATAAATAATTTTCATTAAATGTAAATTAAGCAATTTCTTTTTAAGTAATTGTCATTGAATATAATGTAAGTAATTTTCATTAAATATAATGTAAGAAATTTCCATTAAATGTTAAGTAAGTAATTTTCTTTAATCACTTAAAGACAGTTTTGTTTAATAAGTGTTTTTAATGATGTTTTAAAAACATCGTTTGAATCAGACTGCCCGTGTAAGAAACGGATCTGGGAAGATTTGACAATATTAGGTGCAAATATCGGACACAAGGTAGAGCGTTAAATAATTAAATGTATCAATAAATCTGCTGGGATTTCGAAGCCACGCCTGTAAATAAAAGATTAACTAGGATACCCTAAAAAACTCAAACTTGAGTAACATTAAAACTCATCAATTCAAACAAGTAAGTCTTATTAGAGAGTAGATTGAAAAACTAATACGTAGACACAGCAACTTTTTTCCCATACTTCTATGGGGAGAACGTGATTGCGGTTTTCACTCACCCACATATTTTAGATTGCAGCTTGGAAATAATTAGCGTACTCGACTATTTTAAAACACACACGTGTATTAGAAAGAGAAAAGGTACATAGTGATATACAATAAACATACGCCATTTTATGGCGAAGCCTCTGATCCAACGTGCACACTGGTTGATGGAAAACCAGAGACTGATTTATTTTTAAGAATCCAGAATACATTTATAAAATTCCGTTACCAAACATTAAAATATAAAAAGAATAAATATATAATCAAACTTATATTGTTGTTGATTATCAAAAATGCAAAAACAAAAGTTATATAGTCATAGTGATCTAGTGGCAAGGGTATTGAAGTCTGTAAAGTAGAGTTCACTACACTTTTGAAAGATAAATCGTAATATTTTTTATCTAATGTTTCATGCTACAAAGGATTTTATATTGCTCTAGTGAAGGAAAATGTTTTAAATTAATTCTATAATATCAAATATTATGAGACTTACTTATACTTAAAATCCATTTCTAATTTTGTAAATAATCCTCGCCACACTCACGTGTAGGCCTAATTTGCAAACAATTTAATTATTACCAACTGTACATAATGGATACTGGATAAGAGATTCTGATTATTGAGATAAGAGAAAGAGTATTGAAAAAAATATATTTTTTCCCAGCGTCTTGAAGATATCTCAATCCAGCAATGGGTTACTTATGATTGACATCGATAAGTGTGATATGTAACACATGCAAAAATTATAAACACCCCTTGTGCTGATTGAACTGCATTTTCCTAATAAATTTATATGAAGAGGGAATTTAAAAATACAACAATTCTTTATATCTGCAGACCTGGATAAAGAAAATTTAGAGACCATCCGTCTGTCATTCCATAATACTGACTTGACAAAAATATATTAGAAAGTATGTTTCTTAAACAGGAATATCATAAAATATTAATAAAGCTCGAGACCTTTAAGATTTCGAAATTAGGACACTGAAATGATGCATATTGAATGCGAAAATTGATTTTTTGAAAAAAATATAACTGAAAATTCATTATATACACAATCCGAGGAAGGAGTAATGTGGAAAAAAAAAGTGTGAATGAAGGCAAAATATGCAGATCCCAAAACAAGCTAGATTACGAGGAAAAAACTAGAATATTGAAAACATGACATTTGTGCCTGATGTAGACTGAAATTATGTTTGTGCCGTTTTATAGAGAACGTAAAATTGGATATTATATACGCATAATACGCTTAGAAATTCTCGTAACAGAAACAATTTTTCTAAATTAAAATATTTCACATGAAACTGTTTGGAGTGCTATTTATAAACATACAATTCCTTTTGTAAAATCTCGCCTGATGTTTTAAAGGGAGATTGGAGATTTACATCCAAAGGCTGTTCGCAAGGTTGGCTGGGATAGGATCGTCGGTTTACCATGATCTGCCTGACTATCATAATACGCTCGTATTTTTCTGGGCTTGAATCCTGAACCCAGTGGTTCGAAATTGCATCTAGCCACTATACCACAAAGGCTATAGCTAAGAATGAGTGGGTGTAAATATATGATTAGGAAAAAATAAAAATATTTCCTTAATAAAGAGAGCATGCCAAGTTCGTACAAAGAAACAAGGGACGATATGTCATGGATACCAATCATTCAAAGCTAAATTGCTAATATTATTATAAAATCATCATGTCTTCTTATATGTGATTATAATAAGTGCGATGAGATGATGAAAATTAGTACATGCAACCCATAGAAACTCCGATCTCGTAAAGAAACCCCTGAATTTTTAGCATTTACACGCCTTCAATCTTTCTTCCCGGCTATTAAAAATAAAGGAAAATGCTAAGGTTTTAGAGTCGGATTTGGACAGGTAGACAAATAGCCGAGAGGAAGAAAGCAGCACACGGGCCGCTCTCGAGTGGGGCAGAGGCGCACTATGGAGAGTGGGGGCGGGTGTCCTTCGCCGCAATTATTTTTTATTGTCCGACTAACTTTTTCGCTAGAGTTTTTATCTGAGCACGGGCGGAGTTTTAACGGCTTCTCGGCCGAGCGCTGACGACCGGAATAATAATTATCGTCGGTCGTTCCCTTGTCGGTGGGGGAGGCCGCCGTAAAACTGCGGAAAAAGCGGAGCGCCGCTTATCGGCACGCACTTATCGTTCCGCTCCATTAACGCCTCGTTTTATAATGTTCCATCTCCCATTTCCAGTTAATTACCGCGGACAAACGGTTTCTAAAGTCCTTAATGACTTATTTCACTAAGTATTTAAGTCGATAATTTGCCCGTGTTTTTGCGGGTGTGCGTTCGGCGCGAAGCGTTTTTGGAACAAAAAGATCCTAGCGTTTTAACGGCAGCAATCAAACAGCGGAGCTTGCTTCGCGAAAGGGAAAAGCGATCGGCCATCGCCGTAATAATTACTCCGAGCTTCGCTAATGGCTGGAAAAAAACAGGCACCGACCGCCCTTCCCTCACCTTTTGTTTCATTTCCCGCAGGCTTCCGATAAGCCTGAAATAGCGTTACACTGTGACCGGCTAAACTCAAAACAAGCCCTCGGCTTGGCAAAGGAGAATTCTCCCGGCAACTGATTTCCCAATTAATCCCAACAGATATCGAGTTTATGTATTAGTGCATCGATCCCACTGATTGCTAGGAATATCGAATATTAATAATTTGGGTTTATGCTGTAAAGTGTTTCCACAACTACCGTAGCGGCAGATGATAAATGTATCGAGGTAGTGCATAAGGTTAGCTAGTCTGCTATTTTTTGTAGCAGACTCTGTTTCGTACAAACAAAGAATATAAAATTTTTCCCGATAGAAAATGGTTAAAAAAATGTGAATATATATATACATAAGTAAGGTTAAAGTAAAAGTAATATAAAACCATTTCATTTAAATTAATTACTTAAATTTTCATTTTCCAATTTAACTAAATTTACCTGCACCTCTAAACTTAAATTCTTTTTTATTTTGTTCATTACATAGTTTATATATATATATAAAGCCCTTTTACTTTAACAATGATGTCCTCTACTCTAGTTTGCTCTCTCACCCAAGTGTTTCTTTTTCGATCTCTCCTAGTTATTCCAAGCATGCACCTCTCCATGCTCCTTTGCGTTGTCTGTAACTTTCGTATTGCTCCAACTGTTAGACTCCATGTCTCTGATCCATAAGAGAGGACTGGCAATACACACTGGTTGAAGACCTTTCTTTTTAGACACAAAGGCAATTTCCCCTTCAGGATAAAACTGTTTCTTCCAAATGCACTCCAGCCAAGTTTAATACGTCTGTTGAGTTCTTTCATAATGTTGCCATCCATTGAAATCAGCTGGCCAAGGTAAATATATGAATCAGCAATTTCTAGCTCAATGTTGTCAACTTGTATTTTTGTTTCCTCTACAAAATTATTGAACATGATCTTAGTTTTTTGTAGGTTCATCTTGAGTCCAACTTCTTTACTTCTAGTTGAGAGCTCCTGTACCATGTCTTGGAGTTCTGATGGGTTCGTTGAAAAAATAACAATGTCATCAGCAAACCGCAAATGATTTAAATATTCACCATTTATTTTTATTCCCTTGTTATTCCAATTTATCAGCTGAAAAATCATCTGTAAAGCTGAAGTAAAAAGTTTTGGAGAAATGGTATCTCCCTGCCTCACCCCTTTGCCAAGTTTGATAGTTTTGGTATCTTTATGTAACCGAAATTTTGCACTTGCATTTTTATACACACGTTTCACCATGTCAATGTACACATCCTCAATGTCTGTTGATCTTAAAGAGTTGATGACTGCTGATGTTTTAATAGAGTCAAAGGCCTTCTCATAGTCAATAAATGCAACACACAATGGAAGTTCATATTCATGTGTTCTTTCAATTAATTCTCTTAATACTTGAATATGGTCCACTGTACTGAATCCACTTCGAAATCCAGCTTGTTCTCTTGGTTGAGCTGCATCTAATTTTTTCTGCAGGCGATGTGTTAGCACTTTTGTGAAGATTTTATAAATAGCAGGTAACAAGCTAATTGGTCGGTAATTTTTCAAATCCTCTTTATCACCTTTTTTATGCAAAAGAATTACTGTTGCAGAATCCCATTGGTTTGGTATGTTACCGCTGTTAAGACATTTGGTAAAGAATTTTGCAAGTATGTCTTCTACATATTCTCCAGCTTCTTTTAGGATATCTAATGTAATACCATCATCGCCAGGGGCTCTTCCTTTCTTCATACTTTTTATTGCAAATGAAACTTCTTCTTTTAAGATTTTAGGAGCTGTTCCTTCGACTATTTCAGTGTCTTCGTTTAATCCACTGTTACTTTCATATAGTTTTTTGTAGAATTCTTCAACTCTTCTAAGTATTTCTTCCCTATTTCTTGTTACGGTGCCATCCTCTCCTTTTAATGCAATGATGTGTTTCTTCCCAACAGATAAACTTCCTTTAACAACCCTAAGGCTCTTGTTATTTTCAATGGCCTTCCTTACTAACTCACAATTGAATTTTCTTATGTCTTCTTTCATGCTTTTGCGCAGAGTTTTACAAAGTTCTATGTACTCAATCCTGGAACTGGTATTTCGATTGTCCACCTTCATATCTCTTCGCCTTTTCATGAGCTGTTTCGTCTTCTCAGATAATTTGCTATTGTGCTTTTTACAGGTTACACCACCAATTTCCCCAGCAGTTTCAACTATTGTCTTAACAATGTTTTCATTTGCTTCTGAGATATCACTTTCATCAATAAGTCCTTCCAGTGCAGAAAAGCGATTTTTTAATTCCAACTTGAATGCCTCGGTATTTTCTTTTAATTTCTTTAAATCCACCCTCTTACTTACTTGTTTCCTAATGAGCTTCTGCCTTTCTAGTTTAGTATTTAAGTGCACTTTACATCTCACCATTCGATGATCACTTCCAGTATTAAATCTGTTCAGTACACTGCAATCTTCAATAATTGATTTCTTGTTTGCCAGGATATAGTCAATTTCACTAGTTCCCCCATTTGGGTGTTTCCATGTCCATTTTCTTTGCGGTTTCTTCTTAAAAAATGAATTCATGATGCTAAGGTTTTCAGCTTCTGCGTTCAGTTTTTTGCGTGCGGTGGGGAGTGAACCCACGACCTTCCACTAGCTTTACCATCTGAGCAACAAACGACAGCATTTAATCTCTTACGAACGTATTTAAAGATTATTTACTGAAAGATGGCTCAGATTGTAGAGCCTCCGCTCGGCAAGTGGAAGGTCGTGGGTTCAGGCCCCACCGAACACAGAAAGCATTTCTTTTCATTCGAACGTTTCACCATGCTAACCCATGCACTAACCCATGCCATAACATCGGCGCTGGCATCACTACGCCAATAAACGTTGATTAATATTGTTGTTTAATTTAATCTGCGTAGTGTTCGATTTAAATAAATTATTACTTTATTTTACTTTACTTCTACAATTACGAAGTCAACTATAACTACAATTGATCAACTACAACTTAATCTCACCGATCTATTCCCCAACATACATATCTTTTGCAATATTTAATTAATTGTGTAGATGCACTGAGGGTGTGGGTATTTAAACAAAATTAATAAAGTAAAAAAAATAACAATATTATTAAAATTAACTCACTCAAGTAGAGAATTTGCTTTACGTCACGGTTTCTGAAATACTAATTTCTTTAGATGAAGAGCAGCTATGTTCATTTTATTTTATTGGAATACGAAAGTTCAAAGAATATTCTCATTTAATTCAATTGTTTCGACACATATCGAATCATAGAACCACTCAGTCGGAAACTTTCGAAGTGCTCATCAACCTAAGAGACGAAAGAAAAGTTATCCAGTGATTCAATTGTTGCTTCACCTAGAATCCTGGGAAGTCAGACATTTCAGGAGTAAATACGTTCCTGTTCTTCAAGGAGGATTCTGGAAGGGCTCGAAGACATAAAACTCCATTAGAAAGCGGAAATTACTACGTAAACGTTTATCTCATGGACGATGAATTGTGTGAGCAGTCTTACCACCTACAGCTCAGTATCTTTGTAATCACATTATTGGTCGCCGACTCTTCTTTGACTCAAAGATTATTTTCTTTTGTGTCAACAAATCATGAAAATAGAAAACTGAAACAATGCCTTACCTTTTTCCTAGGTTTCTGATACTTCACAGGAGATACAGTTCTACGACTAGCCATACAAAATACCTTTGCAGCAAATCATATCATCCGATTTGCATTTAAATAATTCGACTTTATTAGTTTCTTTCTTAGTTTATTAGTTTAAATTATTCTTTATTAGTTTAAATGTAAAAATTTCGTCCCGTTCAGGTTTTTTTTCTACATGCACTTTTTTGCTTTAAAAAACACTCTGACAAAAATTCTATCGCTATGAAACGACTTACTAGAGTATGTAAAAATAAAGATATATTTGCATTTCCACTGAAAAAGGAATTTTTTATTACGGAGCAGTAGCAACATAAATCATAACGTAATGTCTAATACACCCTCCTTTGGTGGCGATACAAGCTGATATACTTTAAGGCAGAGAAACAAATTACGGTATAATTGTTTTGTACTTGGCAGATTCTGCCAGATGTTCTGCGATTGTTGGGTAAGTTCGCTCTCATTCCATGATTGCTACTATTGACTTTCAAGCATATCCCTGACATGCTCAATTGGTTACCTGAATGAGTATCAGCTGGCTCGATTGGTGAGAGGTCACGAAGGCAACGTTAAATTTTTTTTTCGCCGTGTGAGGTCTGCCATTGTCATGCTATGGTAAGTTATTTCGTAAATCAACTTTTTTAGCTCAACGCAAGTCTTTTTGTTCCATGAGTTGGATAGAAGGAAACAGGCTACGGATCCATCTAGACACCTCTAAGTTTATATTCTAGCGCTGGTATATAAACCTAGGCCTCTCTGGAGTCAAAACCACCTTAAGACATGGTCTCTTTCCTTGAATCTAATTCTTATTGGTCAAAATGTTCTAGTTTGAGCTAACACACGTGAGTATGCAAACTAATTTACCTTAAGTTATCCTCCCATGAACCTGTGCTGTTACATGAGTTAACTTGAAATTATGAAGCTAATAAATAGCCATTGAAAGGCGAGATAGCATAATCAATATAAATGATATAGACTATTATCAGTGAAGAGGGTGTGCTATGAAGGTAATTTGTGACAAAACTAGAGAGGATCTACTGCCATAAGAAATTACTCCCCAGATTGTAACAACAGCGG
>QLNU02015360.1:25901572-25913924 GCA_006491805.2 Dysdera silvatica
AATCATATTCAAACCCCTTTTTTAAGTTGTATGGTTTACGCAAAAGTTTATTCTTTTCCTTAAAGTTTATGAAAACCCCGCATTTATTACAATTTTTTTAACTAAGTTCGTAATTAGCGTCTTAAATTCAATCATATTCAAATCCGTATTTTAACTTGTAGATCGTTTATTACCTTCGATTTCAATTCTGGATGATTCCGAACGTGTCAGAGACATGTTTCTTCACTCTAGACAGTGCGTCGCCAACGCGCTCCTTCTCCAACTAGGGTAGACCCTATACACATTTCCGGTTCCCACGCTGTCATAATTACCTAATTAGCTCTTTTCTAGCTAAAACGTTCAGCGATGATCGTCTCCCACTAATATATTAAAAATAGTTGTCTAGCCATTTTTCGCGTGATTGACTCCCGGTCTTAGTTCTTTCGCTGGCAATACTAATCATATTTCTATCAAGCATCGGCTTTGGACTTCACTTTCTCCCCAGCCCCTGCCTAGAGAAGATCTACAAGTCTACACCTGAGATTTCATTTATTCCACCCATCTCAGTCTACGTGCAACTTCTTCATTTATTCACCGCATCGCTATGTCTTCTATCCAAGTAAGTACGCTTTTCTTATTTTTTTCTATACATATAATAATTACTTTCCGTATTTTAATTTTCTTAAATTTAACGTTTCTATAATCCTTTCGATTAAATTTTCTAATTTTATTTCATTACTTTACTGGCTCATTATAACGTTTCTATAATCCTCACGATTAAATTTTCTATACTAATATTAAATTATAACGCTTCTAGAATCCTTCCGATTAAAATTTCTGAAACTAATTTTAAATGATAGCATCTCTGTAATTCTATCGATTAATTTTTCTAATTTTATTTTAAATTATGACACTTCTATATTCCTTTCAAATGATGTACTAATTTTATTGATTTTTAAATTATAACGCTTCTATATTCTCTTTATAGGAGATGTCCTACGCAGAAATCACTGCCAGTCAGGTTGAAGCCATCATGCGGGATTTCGACCCAATCGACCTTTCACCCTGGGAATATGAAGACTCGGTAAGTGATTACATTATTACTTCGTGTAATCGGTCTATCGCTTTGTGCATGATAATGTGTAAAATAATAACGCAAATTTAAAAACACGACGTTTCGGGAGCCAACTGCTCCCTTTGTCAAGTGAAGGCAGAATGAAGAGTTCGTGAAAGTCCTAAGCTTATATACCCGCATGTTGGGAATCCCCATCTGACGCCATTTGGTGCGGAGCATTTCCAGCTGGGGAAACCCCAATCGGGGAAACCCTCGCCGGGAAAGCCCCCGCACCCGACGATGTCAGATGAACACCCCCAACTCGAGGTTTTGCAAAAATCCTGTAAGGTTCTGGTAGAGGTTTTGCGATGTTTATTGCACGACTCCTCAAACCGTAGGTTTCCCATGATTCCAGAAAAAGTCTACTCCCCAGATTCGTCACATTCTGATGTAATATTTTCATCGAATGCCAATCTGGTTCGTGACCCTCCCTGAAGACATGTTCAGCCAACTGGTTTGAATCGTCTCCCCTAGCTACCGCACGCATATGCTCCTTCCCTCGTAGACGTATCGATCTTCCCGTCTGTCCAACATACACCTTGTCACAGTCTCCACACGGTATTTGGTAAATAGCACCAGATTTTTCCTCCTCAGGGACGCGATCCTTAACTTTAAGTAATAGATCACGCAGGGTGTAGACAGGTTTGTAGTAGGTCTTAACATTCACACAACTGAGAATTCGAGACAGCTTTTCTGAGACACCCGCCACATATGGCAAAACCACTGATGTCTTCCTAGTCTCATCCTCTACATTCCTGTTTCCACCACTAACACCACATTAGTTACGAGCGATAAATTTAGTCGGGTAACCGTTCTTTTTCAACACGCTTTTGTTGCGTCGTAATTCAACGTCGTAATTAAAACTTTAAACCATTACCGTGTGTTCAAGATGAATATTTTGCATTCTTTAGAGGAGTGAAATTCTTGTTGTGATACTAAGATTTTTCGGTAAACTTGCAGATTTTTATTGATTTTTATGTGCTTGTGCTAACTTACTCAAAAGGCTACTATTGGAGGTGTTTCTATCACCTGTTTTACCAAGCATGAGATTTGGGGGCGAACATACTGAAAATTTTAGAAAAATTGCCAAATGTACTGAAATTTTCATAAAAGTTTCCAAAAAATTTCAGTAGATTTAGGAAGTTACTAAATTCATTGAAATTTTTGGAAAATTCTTAAATTTGCTAAAATTTCCAAATCAACTGAAATCTCTGACATTTATTTGGTTTTTGAATAGACGAAACCGACGAAGAATGAACACTCATAAGGGGTGTGAAACATTTTGCATTCTTTAGAGAATCCAGTATTCAGAATAATGCTTTTTTACGACCATTATTCTTCAAGACACTAGATATATGATAGATGTTCGTGTAGGTTTTCGGTCTTTAGGGGTTTTAATTAATGGAGATTTTATTTTATTATCCAACTGGACTTTTCACACGCTAATAGTCGTTATGAAAAAAAAAATTTCGTAAAATAGAAGTACCAGAAAAAGTAGAATACACACCTTTTGTGATTTATCAGGGCAACAAATTTAATGAAAAATAGGAACAATTAAAAGTATTTGTCTCAAAGTTTAGCTACATGCATGTGAAAATAAATATGCATGCAAATATGCAGAACCACACATTAGATGTTACCTTATCATGCTGTTGAAGGTCGAATGTGGATTAAATTTAAAATGGAAAACTGCTGATGGTACATTGCAGGCATGCCATAAAAGGCCAGGTTCATGTAGTGTATGGCAGGTGGCATGCCATAAAGGGCCCGGTTCATGTAGGTGTATGCAGGCGGCAATCCATACGAGGCCCGGTTCATATAAGTGTATGGCAGGTGGCATACAGTATTGGCCCTAAAACTCCCCATAAGCTGCTTGCTATCAGTAGCTGGCATGCCGTATACTTGCCAGTACTGGTGCGGACAGCCGGGCCATCATGCGGCCGGGTGGACGCATAATGGACGAAACCGTTTCCGACAGTCAGAAGTTTGCCATATGAGGAATTTCTGGCAAGCCGCATTTGGTCCACTTAATGCCCATATCTTCGTGTTTGCTGGGTAGCCACTTCCAAACCAAATAAACTGGCGATACAATGGATTGGGCCTGGTATGGTTGAAAGCAAACTTTCAGAAACCAATTGCATCATTAAACTTCCTGGGAAAAAAGAGCGGTCTCAAATCTATCACATAAATATGTTGGAGCCGTACCATAACAGATCCGAGATGCTTAATGACTTAAGTTGTGGAGAAAATAGCGAGAAGCTAATGGACAACGACTTGGACTTCCCTTCGATTGAGTATGATCCAAATATTTACGATTTCTCCCAGTTGAGCTTAAGAAGTAATCTACCACACGTGTTAGAACCCCAGCAGATAGGCCAGTTACAAGTTTTGTTAAATCGATATTCCAATTTTTTTTTTCGAATGATCCCAGGATCACTAAGCTAGTTACTCATAATATTGAACTTATTAGTGATAAACCCGTCCGATCGAAACCTTATAAATCCTCTCAAAGGTAAGGGGAGATTTTGAAAGGAGAAATTGAGCGAATACTAAAGTGAATATTATCGAGATTGGAGAATCGGATTATACTTCCCCAATAATACTTGTAGAGGTTCCAAATAAAGACCTTAGACCTTGTATTGATTATCGTAAGCTAAATGAAATCGTCCGCACACAATTTTTTCCGTTGCCAAATATTGAAGAGCTTGTAGAAAATGTGGCCTCAGGTAAGTGTATCACCGTTCTCACTAAAGGGTATTGGCAGGTACCACTAGGTCCAAATGCACAGAGGTTAGCTGCTTTTGTAACCCCTTTCGGGACTTATAGACACTTAAGAATAGCCTTCGGGTTAAAAAACGCACCATTCTTTTTCTGTAAAATGATGTCAGAAATTTTAAAAGGTTATGATGAATTTGCCGTACCATATCTTGATGACACTGCCATTTTTCAAACACATGGGAGCTCCACCTAAAATATTTAAATCAAGTGTTATCACAAATAACAAAATCCGGACTAACTATAAAACCGTCGAAATGCCGTTTTGCTCAAGAGACGGTCCCTTACCTTAGATACGTTGTAGAGCAGGGTTTCCGCAAACCTTCGGAAGCAAAAATAATCGCGATTACCGAATTCCCAACTCCTCAAACACAAACTCAAAATCGGGGCTTCTGGGGGTTAGCAAGATGCTATAGTTCTATATATACCTAAGTTTTCAGTAATAGCTGCCCCTTAACAGATGCTTTAAAAGGAAGAAAAAGGTGTTTTCGTTGGACCGACGAATGCGAAATCCTTTGCACACTAAAGGTAAGCTGACCGAACCCCCTGTTCTACACACATTCGATTTTAAGTGTGAATTCATAGTTCAAACGGACGCCTCAGATACAGGCATGGGAATTGTACTATCACAAAAAAATGCTCAAGAAAACGAATATCCTGTTCTCTTTTTAAGTAAAAAATTTTCAGAACTAGAGAAACGATACAGCACTACTGAAAAAGAATGCACCAGCATAATTTATGCAATAAAAAAATTACACTATTATTTAGACAGACAACATTTCACCATTATGACCGACTATAATCCATTAATATAAAACATAATTCAGGAACCAATCAAAGGTTAATGAGATGGGCCCTAGCTCTCCAACCTTATAATTTTGATGTAGTTCATAGAGAGGAGAAAGAACATACAAACGCTGGCTGTTTAAGTAGAGCTGTAGCCTCTGTTTAATATTGTGTTTTATTTGTATATTATATTTGTATAATGTGATGAAAAAAAAATTCTGAGTATTTTGATATTCGTAGTTTATGAACATATTATCATGAAAAAGTATTACAGTTGTGAGGTTGTATACCCAACCTCGGTGAAGTTTTAAATCATTTTATTGTTGAAATTTTGTGTGTTTGTTTAAATTGCCTGTACTATTTGTATTGTATATGAATTATTTTATTACCGACAGATGTTACTAGAACTAGAATAATTAATAGAATTAAAGTAATTGCATCAGTTCGCATCTTTAACTCTTTGTCAATATATATATATATATATATATATATATATATATCAGTATCAGTGTATATACAAAGTGCATCCCTCAATCATCCGATTCCTACAGAGCAGCATGAAACAATGGAGAACCCGGTTACAGCTAAACACGCCAGACAGTAAAATAGAAACGGCCGAGATCCCCATCCGCCGCGGAATCTTTCAAGGAGACGCACTAAGCCCCCAGTGGTTCTGCTTGGCGTTAAACCCCTTGTCAAGGATGCTGAACACAAGTAAATACGGATACATGCTGAAGAAAGACAAGAGAAACCTACATAAAGTCTCCCACCTCATGTACGTAGATGACATCAAGCTATACGCGCCAACCATCACCCAACTCCGACAACTCATCAGTATAACAGAGACATTCTCCAAGGACATAGGAATGGAATTCGGCCTCGATAAGTGCAAAATACAGAAGAATAGCAAAGAAGATTTACCAGGCATCGAACTCGAAGACGGGAGACTACTGAAGACCTTGGACGAGGGCGAAACCTACAAATACCTAGGGATAATGCAAAAACGGCAGCAGGAGCACAAGAAAGTCAAAGTCCAGCTCACGCAAGCATTCCAAGAAAGACTTAGAAGCATTGTGAAGACGAAACTGAGCGGGAAGAACACCACGCAAGCCATTAACGCATATGCGGTACCAGTGCTCACCTACTCCTTCGGGATCATCAAATGGTCCAACACTGAACTAGAACAACTCCAGCGGAAAATGAGAACCATCCAGAGAAGAGCCGGACAACTACACCCTGCAACGGCAATTGAACGGCAAACACTACCCCGGGAAGAAGGAGGACGCGGACAAGCGGACCTCAAAGACTTACATGACAAGCAGATCCAGAGCATGAGGCAATACTTCCAGTTGAAGAGTCCCCGATCGCCACTCATCCAAGCCATAATACAAGCAGATGCAAATTACACGCCACTAAACCTGTGTAGTACCGAAGAGCGTGTCCTGGAAACAGCCAATGAACAGAAACTAAGAACTTGGGCCGGAAAACCATTACATGGCAGGCACTACAATGACCTGCAACAACCACACGTTGACAAAAAGGCATCAAATTCTTGGCTGGCCAAAGGCACTCTCCAGCCAGAGACAGAAGGATTCATGCTAGCCATCCAAGACCAAGTGATCGCAACAAGGAACAATCAGAAATTCATCCAGAGAAAAGACATAGAAAGCGACAAATGCAGACACTGTCATGCGGCATCGGAGACAATCCAACACGTGATGGCAGGATGCAAGATCCTTGCGCAGTCAGACTACAAACATAGACACGATCAAGTAGCGAAAATAGTCCACCAGAAATTGGCAGCGAATGCTGGCTTTCTGACAGAAAAATGCCCGTACTACAAATATGAGCCAGAGACCGTGCATGAGAACGAAACACACAAGCTTTACTGGGATAGAGCAATCATAACAGACAAGACAGTCCCACATAACCGTCCTGACATAACCCTCGTCGATAAATCGAATAAGACCACGTACTTAATCGACATAGCAGTACCCAACACCAATAACATACAGACAACCTACACAACGAAAATCACCAAGTACCAAGATCTCAGACATGAAGTACGAGATATATGGGGTATGGAAAAGATCCTCATCATCCCGTTAGTCATCTCAGCAACAGGGATAGTACCAAAAACGCTTGCGACGAATTTGGAGATACTCAACATTGACCCAAACACCTACATTGAAATACAAAAAGCCACAATCCTAAACACGTGTCACATTGTCAGGAAGTTTCTAGACATGGCACATTAAGAAGTGATGTAAAAAGAGGCTTGGGAACATGGCGCTCTGCCCGTCCCAAAGCCTGTTTCCGCCAAGAATGGGCGAGGAAAACTTTTTTCACATTCAATATATATTATGTGTATATATATATATATGACATTCAATATATATTATGTATATATATATATGACATTCAATATATATTATGTATATATATATATGACATTCAATATATATTATGTATATATATATATGACATTCAATATATATTATGTATATATATATATGACATTCAATATATATATATATATATATAATAAACTTTTGTCAGTTAAAGCATGACAGAGCATCACCTTCCTACTTCAAGTTTGGACATACTGGTGTGGCTGCATTGTTATCTTGCTGCGTTGTGCTCCACCTTGCTGTCATCTGTTATGAGTGACCTGTTAAAACTTTTCGTTCATAACTTCAAGAAAAGTTCTGCAAGGGGGGAAGGGCTGTACCGACCCCCTATTTACCAGCCATGTGAGATATGTCATTTGTCTCTTGACTATATCCCCTTTCGAACTCAGCCATAGCATGAAGATTTACTGATCTACACTCCGTCCATACAACTCGAATTTCTAACATAAAATTACAGTCCCTGGATCTGGGTTGACATCTGGAATCCGACCTTTGACATGTGTGAACCAGATCCGGGGATAGGATGGTAACAGTGACTTGAGACCAGAGAGGGGCCTGGACGCCCAGAGATACGCTAACATTAAACATCCCTCCCTGGGCTGCCTGTACATAGAGAAAATAAAGTTATTTTCAATGAATAAAGTGTGATTTTAAATTAATTCTTCCAAGCGTCAATTGCCTGTCTCGAATTTTACTAGCTACGTTACAGTATGCGCCCTTTGAGAGGATCCAATCCGCCCCATGGACTAGACTTTTGTATTTTCTGTGAAAACACGCAAAACAAAGAATTTTCTTTTATAAAAAGTCCAAGGAAGAGGGTAGAAATAATGAAAATCTTAAAGAATCGATGACGAAAAACTTTGTGCATCTATTTCTGTATGCGTATTTTCCCCACGAGCAAAAATATTAGGGGTTCGAGGAACCCACAACAAAATTATTGAGGGTGCAAAAAGTGTCTCGAACCCATGAAGTCGGCGCCACTGTACGTAATACTTGAACTCTCCCAGACTATATTTAGTGACAAAACTCAACCTTTGCCGATGGTCGATAATTCCTCAACTGTTTTTTCAATAATTACATGTTCTGCTTATATTTAATAGTATATCGTTTCGTTTTCAAGCCACCTGAATAAAGTGACCGCTTTTTATTAGAGAGAACTGGTAGGGACTTAGTCTTGCGTATACCAAAGTTTGCAGTGTATAGTTACTACCTGTCTATAATGACCATTGCAATTCAGTCCAGTCAAAAAGGTGGTCACTTTAGGCAGGTTCTACTGTATATAGCATTAACAATTCAACGCTCTATATATTCATATGTATATATGCAAAATTTCGTCGCAATTGAGAGTTGCAACCCCATCCCCTACCCTTGCGTACGCCAATGAGGCCCATTTTAGCCTTTCGTCCTAGGGCCCACAAAACCTTAATTCAGCACTGACTCGCGCTCTCCGATAATCCAAGGTATGCGCCTTTTGGGAGAACTCAGTCTGCCCCTATATCTAGTATCCATATTGCTTTCAATAAAGGCCATATTGCCAAATGTATTAGAAGCCATGTACCCTCAAATCATCTCATGGCCATCGTTGTGCTTTACCATTGGTCTTAATTTCTTTGTTTCCAGGAAAGTATTTGTCTTTTGCCACACATGGTTTTTTTTTTTAATCCAAACCGATAATATTAAACTTAGTTTCTTCGAAAACTATCACCTTTTTTCCAAACTCTCCAGGTTTCTTGACATAAACTACAGCATACACCAGTGTTTTCCATCTCTTTCTTTCAGTGATGTAAAGCTTTCTTCGGTCTTCTTACTCGAATATGTGCAAGGTAAAGAATATTGAATAGAGTTTAAGAACTTACTATTGTTCCCGATGCTGAAGCCACATTAATAACTAATTCTCAACCACATACGGAGTAGCCCTTCAATACTTGCTTAATGGTGTTCCTCACATGTCTTGATTTTTGCTTCTTTGGACGTCCATATTTCGATTTATTCTCCAAAGTATTACTCTCTTTTTCCCTTTTTATTATGTACCGAGCATCAAAGAGGTTCAAAATTAGATTCTTGCATTTATCCAGGACAGTAGCTAGATGATCTTGCACCCCTGACAGAATCGTTCTGATTACTCGTCCTGGCCAGGGAGATATTTCCCCTGTGATTTATTTCAGCCAGCTTTATACCCCCTCGACTGCATCCCTAGCGTGGGCCTTTCTTGACACCCTCTATCTACGGTTTTACCTATATCGCAATAGCTAAAACCACAGTCATGAAAAAATATAATCCTCTTCCACAATGCAGTGGAAAACTCACATTTTTCAGAGCCATGACAGCAGAAACTAACTAAGTTGCAGTCCCAAAGATCTTATAGCCTGCCTTTTGAAAAGTGCAGGACTTTAGTTTGTTGCAAATTTGTATAATATAATGTTTAAATACTTTAAAACAGGACGTCGTTAGGTGTATAAATACTTTTTCGGCATGAAAAAATAGGTACAAATTTGAAAAATAATTATAAATAATAGAAAATTACAATTTTTTCCCAATTAGTATTACAAAATAAAATTTAAACTTTTATATTCATTTATTTAGGAAATCGATAGATGGCGCCACGTATATTCTAACCAATTCCCCAATTATGTTTACTGTAGGGTTTTTATTATAAAAATGACCTAGGGCTATTTAAAAATAAAAGAAATGCTGTTTTTTTTTAAACTTTCACTTTACATAATTTCTTTAAATAATTTAAAAATTTTAATTTTATTTTAATTTTATTCCTTTTGTAGGCCAATAGATCAGCGGCGGTTTTAGCGGGTGGGCCGGATGGGCCTTGGCCCACCCAAATATTTTGGTTTTTTTTTGTGAAAGTTTGAACGTTTATCAATGTGAATAGATGGGATTTTTTAAATATACTTGCAATAGAGTTTTTTTATGCGCAATTTTTATACGGGGTAAGTGGGTATTTATTGTATATAAGGGTCAGAATATGTAATTTGTAAAACGTTTATTCCTTCACGAGGATATTTCAAAAGTGTGGGAACAATTAAAAGGGTATATATAGATTGAAACGCTATCAGATTTCATCTTAACGCAAATACAAGCTGGACTAAGTTGAAAAAAATAACTCTGGATTTAAGTGAAAATTGTGATAAAGTGCCAACACAACCAAAACTTGACTTTTCCCACCGACAAATGGGTGATAAGTGTAGGTCATTTCACAGTACCTGGCATGAAAAGCATGAATGGATTGAGTCAAGGCTGTGGCCAGGATTTTAATTTCGGGGGGGTCAAACATTTTTACAGCATGTATCGATACAATCACAGCATGCAAGGCCGTAGCCAAGTCCAAGTCCCATCAAAATTTAGTTGCAGGCTGCAGCGGGGACTGGTCCCAAGATCCCATCTGGATACGGGCATGGATTGAGTACCTGTTAAGAAGGAAACAATATATATATATGGTGAGGATTTGTAGCCTGCTGACGACATGCCAGCATCCGGAACGCCGTTGGGATAACTATCGGTAACCCAGCGACGTGAAAAAGGCTATCTCAGACTCTGATGATATGAACCATAATGAAAATATGAATGGAGCATCGGTTGTCTCGCTCTTAAATCAGAACCGCGTTCGGACTTTAAGCAGAGGGGCCAGTTCGAAAAATATGCAACAGTCTCTCCTTGGAGGTGTCGGCGGTTGTAGCGGCGCCTCCAACTGTACGGCTACTAGAACCAACACAGCCCAAAGTGCTTTGCAGCCTAGTATAGGTGCAACCACTAGGGCTGAAAGACCACGCCAGCGCATGTCATGGACAATAGATATGAACACCTACATCATGCGCACCTACTATACGATTACAAAGCTGGAAACAGACATGACAAATTACAGACCCACACTTCACGCCAAATTCGCACAACAGTACCCACACCTGGACATCAGTATAGAAAGGATAACAACCCAACGCAGGAACATAATAACCAGAAATCTCTTAGCAGAGCCCATACTACAAAGGTTAAGAGATGAAGTCGCCAATGACCTGGCAAACACTTCAACCAGTGTGGCCAACCCTGAAGCACCAGCTAGTAGCGCAAGAGAACCGCTCCAACCAAGCATAGAAGAAGAAGAGAGGAGGGACGTGGAGAAAATGGAAGAAGGTTTCCAATGTGCCCTGGCGGAATATGAAGGCTCGGATGCCGCAACAAGGCCAAGAATACCACGCCAACCGGCATCTTGGAAACTCTGCAAAGCAACCAAGATCCTCAATGAACATACTCTACCACTACACCTACAGAACCACAACTCCCTACAGGAAATACACACCGCCATATACTGTGCAGCAGTAGCGGCATCACGCGCCAATGGGTACGAAGTAAGGAACGAAGGCCGAAGTAACAGAGGAAACAAAGCCCAACCACCATGGCAAGTGAGACTGGAGAAAAGAATAGAAGAGCTCCGCAGCAGCATAGGGCGAATAACCCAGTACATGCAGGGAAATAGGGGTAAGAAATTAGTGAGGAAAGTGAAGATGGCCCTTAAGAGAAATAGGATTCATACAAGACACGAAGAGCCCAATAAACACATCAGCGAATATCTGGATACCCTCAAACAAAAACTGGGTGTATACGCCAGAAGACTCCGAAGATACAAAGACTATACCAACAAAAAACAACAGAACATGCAATTCCAAGCAAACCAGAAGGCCTTCTACAGGAAGCTTCGAGAGACCCCAGCGAACAAAGACAAGTACGAAGCCCCAAAGCCAGCAGAAATAGAGACCTTCTGGAAGACACTATGGTCCAATGAAGTACAGCACAAAAGCGCCCCCTGGATTCAGCAAGAAATGGAGGCTACGAGAGGAATAGAGGAGATGGAGTACACGGGCATCACGATAGAGGAACTCCAGCAGGTAATCCAACGTACGCACAACTGGAAAGCACCCGGTATTGACGGCATACACAACTTCTGGTACAAGAAATTTACCAGCGCCCATGGCCCATTAGCCAAGGAACTTACGGCGATAATTGAAGACCCCAGCAAAATGCCTGAATTCCTCTGCAAGGGAATAACTTACCTCCTACCGAAGGACCAGGATACCAGTAACCCAGCGAAATACCGACCCATTACGTGCCTTAACACCCTGTACAAGATACTCACGGGGTGCATCTCTGAAAAAATAAGCCGGCACAGCGAAAGCAACAACTTAATGACGGAAGAACAAAAGGGATGCCAGAAAGGGACTCTGGGATGTAAAGAGCAGCTTACCATCGACTCAGTTATCCTGGAACAAGCAAGAAAACAAAA
>QLNU02015360.1:25914024-25932714 GCA_006491805.2 Dysdera silvatica
AAGGAACATGGAACGGCAGATGCTTGGTATCACGCGACGAGATCGAAAGACCTTCAGTTGGATAAGAGATCAAACAAAAGTTTGTGATATCATTGTAAAGGTAAAAAGTTTGAAATGGAAGTGGGCAGCCCATATTGCTAGAAGAATATTAAGCTTGGAATCTAATATCATTTCGAGTGTACAAGGTTGTGAATTTCAACATTGTGGGGCGTGGTGGGGTTTTTTTTTTTTAATTACACGCACCTCAGTTGCTATGTTCACCGTCTTCGCGTCCGCTGAATTTCAGTTCGACTCAAAAGTTTGGTTAGATATAAATACAGGGTCTTTATAATTAAAGTTCCACTTTGAAATGGCCATAAAATGAAAACTACTGGACCAAATGTTATCAAACTTGGTAATAGCTTACAGGAGGTCATGGGATTTTATTTTCCGAATAAAAAATAAATAAATAAAATAATAAAATAAAAAAAATATAATAAAATGAAAAAAATAAAAGTTCAAAAATGATCACCACCGGGAATGGCACTGTAATCAATATTGTTAAACGAAATAAGACATGAAGACATCGTTTTAAAACGTTTTTAATCGTTTCTAAAACGTGTTACAAAGCATGTTGAATGTGGCGTCCACCATTTTCTGAAAGCAAGTTAAATCGCATTACTGCGTTCTCAACAGCAGCTCTTAGCATATCAGGAGGAATGTTGCGGACATGTCGGTGTATCGCATCTTTCAATTCCGCCAAATTGTTTATGTTATCACCATAAACAATTTGCATAACCCCAAAAACGGTTTCGTTATATAAACTATAAAACGTTTAAATTGATGTCTTCAGTTTTTTATTTCGTTTAACAATATTGCATACGAGTTTGATTAGATATAAATATATAACGGGAGTTTAGTTAGATATAAATATATAAAGGAAGTTTGGTTAGATATAAATATATTATTGGGCGAATGTCAGTCGTCCATCATGGTACCCCTACGCCGAACGACTGATGAATATCTGGTGGTCTAAATATTGTTAGACACAAAATAATGGTTAGATAACTAAAAATGGTGGGGGAAAACAAACACACAATTTTTATTACATCAAGGGTTGACATGAAACTAAATAAGGCACTTGGTGGCTAAAATTATAACTAATTACATAGATTATAATCCTTCCAATGAAACTTTCATTGCTCACTGTGATGCTATGTATGCAGATCAAATTTGTAAATTAAGTTTTAATTAGAAATAGAGGATCTCTCTTAAAATTACTAATGTACTCAGATTTGGTCCATATTTAAATGCACAAATGAATTGCAATTATCAATTTCCTCCTAAACATGTAAACAATCTTTCTGTAGGAAATAATTACACAGCTTTATTACCTCACTAGTAATGGGAGTATTACACCCAATTCGTCTTATAAATGGCTTTCGAATTATACTGATATCTTTTATTGGTAGTTCAAAATGATACGGAGGGGGATCATTAACAAATTGATTTTCATTATAGCATAGTTGAGCCACTTGTGGCGTTAGCTCAATGGTAGTATATGCCACTATTCTGTTTCTTCTGAACTTACTTTTGCAGGAGGTCCCACAGAAGTTAATTCAAACCAGTTTACATAACTCTATTCAAAGCCACTTCCGACATGAGAACGACGATCACAATGCCTTGGTGAGGCCTTTAAGGCCTTTTATTTCTGGTAGCCTATTAAAGTAGCGAGCAGGAATTCGACTGCACGTTTGAAAATCGTCATCGTCGAAGTAATCGTTACTTCGAATTGTTTAGACGAGTTGTACAGTCGTTTGTGTCGTCGTGTCGCCTTTTCCAGCGATGAGCCATTAGAAGCGGCGATTGACGGAAAACGGTTTCCGCGAGGTGGTAAAGGATGGGCAGGGGAGCTGCCCCTTTCTGCGATAGCATCCCCTACCTCCGCATGTCTGTTTGCGAAAGCGCCCTTTCTTTAATTACGATCCCGATGCAAGGGAATACGGTGTTACCACGACCCAACATACGGCTGTTGTTAACGCTCCCAATGGCCGATCTCGGATTTTAATGCGATTTTAACAAACGCTCGATTATATCCTCGCAAACAACGAGTTGTTATTCGTAAGTTTATACGAAATTAGTTCCGCATACGTCGCTAGCACGTCCTAGTGGTTCGGAGATTTCGCTCACGGCATTTGTGATCTCCGTGTTGGGTTCGTTTCTCAGTAAGTTTGGTTGTGTGGGATTTTATGGCGCAAGGACAGCAAAGGCCATGCTTTGCCGGGACCTAGAATTTTCTGAGGAATCCGAATCTCTGCAGTTAAGGGCACCAAATCCCGGATTACGATGGGCAGAAAAATTGCCCGCATTCTACGATATCATGGGTTGACGAACCCGGGTTAATGGTGTGATCGACGAATGCTTAAACCACTCTGCCATTACAGGCCAGTAGACCTACATTTTTCTGGGGAAGCTGAAAGTCTTGAGACCCAGGGAACCACTCCCCGAACTGAAGCAAACAGTTGGTCTGTAAAAGTTAGTGTTTTTTTTTTGGACCGTTGGGAGTAGAACATGGAATAATGGTAAGGATAGGTACCGTTAATCCATGCATTACTACTAAGCGTCCCCTCTCCCACCGCAGGGCCCATTTGTGATTTGTAGATCTGGCTAAGCTGTTAGTCCTTTTCCAGATAAGCCACTGTACTTGAGAAGTGAAAATACTTGAGTACCCGTTGTCTTGAGAAGTGAAAATACAAATAAGTCTTCGATTGGATGTACTTATTCCGTCCAAAATATTTTATATTCTTCCCCATTTAAAGTAATTTTAAATGGCAATATATTATTAATTTTAAGAATATTTACAAGCTATGTAAGCGACATCCGATATGGTATCAAGTTTGTCGGGTACTGAATTTTTTTTTAATAAAAAACGAAACTTAAATTTTATGCACTAAGAAATTATGAGAAATAAAATCAAAGAAAGCGAATGGGGGAACGGAGAGCTACCCTTTGATTTGTTTTAATATTTTCAGACAGTCATTTTTCGTAATAAAATCTCCGTAAACTGAAATTATATGAAAAAATGAACGTTATATGCGGTTTGGGAATAAATTATTTTTTAATTTATATATTATGGTAGTTCACTCTAGCGATGTGCCAACTAGTTCAGTGACCGAATTATTGAACAAGTCTGCTTGTTTATGATAGATGGGCAAAATCGTTCAGTGAAGGATTTGGGACACCTGTAGTTCAAACTGTTAATACGATCAAGATGCAATAAAATTAAAACAACGACTGTCACAGTTAAAATTTTAACTGTGCCATTTGTTGTTTCAATTTCATTGTATCTTGATTTCTTGCGCAGTGTGTCGCCTATCCTCAGTTAATAAGACGTTTATTTAAGTTATCAAAGAAGAGACCGACGAATTCATGTGTTTTCTGAACCTTTTTTTAAACAAGTTCGAGACTAGGAAACTGGATTAAGAGCTTGAAGTTTCACATCATGACAGCGGCACTGTTTATAAAGGGCATAAGTGATTTCGGGATGAAGAAGCCATTCCAGAAAAAAGACACGATAGAATGAAAGGTGTAATTTTTTTTCCGGCGAGATATAATCGTAGTTGTCATTGTGCCATAAACCAAGCAAACTAATAGGCTTTGCTTTTTAAATAGTTTCTGAGAATAATGGCTTTCATCGATAGATTTTTAATACTTTTACGTACGTTTCAGATATAAATTATATTACTTTTGTAAAAAGTTCAATGCATGTGATGTTTGATCGCTTTTCTGAATAGGAAATTTAAAATTCACTTCGCCTCTCTCTCTCTCTCTCTCTCTCTTTTTTTACCATCGACATTTCATATTTATATTGTTTTTCCGCGCTTAATATCATTAAATTTAAAAGAGATTACTTAGGTCCCCCCATTAGTCGTTATAGTGGCGAGAAAGGAATTTGTTTTGGGGGTGTTTTGGGCGCAAGTATAACTGAGATTTTGCTGCTCCAGGATTTGTGTGTGTATGTGTGTGTGTGTGTGTGTGCAGTTTTCCGATGGATCTACACCAAAGTTGTTTAGGGAAGTACATCCAGGAATACGGAGTGGTAGGGCGAACGGAAAAGTTTTGATGCCAGTGAGGTTCAAACCCAGAGTTTTCGTACTATAGACAAATGCCCTACGTCACCGTATGGTTTGGAAAAAGAATTGGGTCAGGGAGGATATTTTAGTGACGATCTCCCAATTTCCATCTTTAATTTAATGTTATGTATATTTTTATCAGGGAGAAGTTACATCTGTGGGTAGTTATTGAAATCAGCACCACGACTTATAAAGATATCTCAAAACTTTATATAAAGATATTCAAGACTGTCTGAGGTGGGGTAGGCAGCTTAAAATAGCCTTTCAACAACGAGATAAACTATATTCACAAACGTATTTGTTTACTCGAATCTCAAGCCTTGTTTCGGTAAGCTTGAACTTACGATTCTCATCCTTGAAACTTTGGGATGAAGGAATATTGCATTTTTCAAAGTATAAATTGTGAGGTAGGCAGTGAAATAAGTATGGGAATGCGGCGCATTAGGGCCTAGGACCTAACAGGGACCCACTGCCCGAAACAGCAGAAATTTAATTGAATAAAAACGTAATTTTAGTTGCCTTTACTATTAATTTCCTTTCAACGAACAATACTTTTTTCACATGAAATATGGTTTACTCTTAACTAGTTACACAACGCATGCGAAACTGCAATGAATAATGGTAAAATGGCATTTTCACACAGCTGCTGTTTCCTTGACAGATTGACTGGTAAATTTTGACACGTGAACCACATTTTGAAGTGGCAATGTACATCGTAAGCACATGCGCAGTTTCATTATTTAGGAGCTTGTATTATTGTGGGTGCATATAAATTTTGGCAATAGGTTTCACCTTTTCTGGGACCTCAAATAGGGTAGGTGGCCCTGCAACAGTAATGGGTTTGCCTAGCACGCAGTTAACACGTGTTCAACTCCCAGCAGAGTCTTTCTTTCTTTCTTTCTTTTTGGTTTTACGGCTCAAAGACTACAGTGGTCATGCTGCGCCGGGACCTACTGTTTTCCGAGGAATCCGAACCTCTTAAGGCCTAGGGAACCAAACCCCGGACTACAGTGAGCAGTGCGATCTTTATGAGATCTCTGAGTAAGCGTTCTTTTTGCACTGCTGGGAGTCGAACCCGGATTAGCCGCGCAATAGGAGAACGCGTTACCACACTGCGCCACCGCAGGGCCCCAGCGGCGTCAAAAAGATAAAGAAAGAAAGAAAGAAAGAAAGAACGCTTACCGTTTAACTGTAGTCCGGGTGTTAAATTGTTTTTACTTACTGTAGTCCGGAGGTTGGTTTCCTAGACCTAAAAATGCTCGGATTCCTCGGAAAACTGTAGGTCTCGGGGCAGCATGACTTTTACTGACCTTGCGCCGTAAAAACTGTAAGTCCTGATACAGCATGACCTTTGCAGACATGCCAAAAACATAAACAAACAAAAGGGGTAGGTAAGATTTAATTCTTTGCTATTTATAGAACACGTTGTTTTGCTGCTTGAAATGTGTCATGTAAAGAAAGGGTAGTTTGTGTCTATGTGACGCAAGAACAGCAAAGATCATGTTATGTCAGGACCTACAGCTTTCTGAGAAATCCCAACTTTTGCCGTCAAGGGAACTAAACCTCGGACTACGATGGGCAGAAAAATGGCACACGTTCCGCGATGCCATTGAGAGTCAAATCCGGGTTAATGGCATGGTAGATGAGTGCGTAACCGTATGCCATCGTAGGGCAGTGGGCCTGGAATTTTCCGAGGAATCGGAACCTTTCAAGTCCTAAGGAATCAACCCCCGAATTACAGTGAGCAGTTAGTCGGTAAGTTTTATTGTTTTCTCATTGTGAATCGAACTTGAATTCATGGCACGGTAGGTGAACGCGTTACGACTACGCCACCGCAGGGCCACAAACAAAGGCAATCGAACTTTTTCTTTCACTTTTTTTCACATTTTCTTCGTGTTCATATAGGGTCGACGTTATGCTTTTTATTCTTCCTTTCCACAATCTCCTATTTAAGGCTTCTTCGCTACTCCATCTACACCCTTCCAGACCTTCCGTCACTCTATCCTTCCATATCAGCCGTGGTCTTCCTTTCCCCATGACCACTAGCCTATCTACACAGGCAAAAAGGTCGGGGAGGGTTATAGGCTCAATGGGGGTTACAGAGCTACAACTCACATATTCCTATGTTAAATATACAAAATTTCATTGCAATGGGGGGTTACAACCCCCATCAACACCCCCCTGCGTATGCTAATGTCTCCCTCTATCCATTATCTTACCCACATATTCCTTATTTCTCCGCCCCATATGTTCAAGCCATCTTAACCTACATCCCTGTATTTTTCTTCCCATATGTCCCACATTGACCGTACCTCTGATTAAGTTATTCAAACAAAGACATTCGAACATTTAAGACAAAAGAAAATAATTGTGTTTATTATCTGAAATCCGTACATTGTCGACTCATCTTTGTCTGCCTTTTATGACCTCCATAGTCATGATTTCCATAACATATCAGCTGGCCTTAGGGGGAATATCCCGTCGTTCCTGTTGTAATGCTCCTGCCATGACTACTATAAAGGAAGGTTTTGTAGGCCGAGATAAGGTGCATTGTTCTTACTTATCCTATAGAAGTTTGATTATCAATGACCATTCTAGTCAGTAGAAATATATGTGGGATGAACGTAGCGTATGATTTCGGTCTACAAGGCTTTCGTTTACAACTCTAATAGAAGACTTGTCTGGTTGATGGATTGATATACTGGATAAAAGGTCTGCAAAATGAATGTGAGAACACTTTGATACGATCGATACATCATAGAAAACAGGCCTGGAAGTAAGGCCGTAGTTAGGGTTTAATTTCGGGGGGGGGGAAATTCAAAAATTTTTTCAAAATAACGTTAAATGATGTGTCACATTTATCCAAAAAAAAACAAAAAAAAAAAACCCTATAAATATATCATGCAAATGTAAATGGGTAAATATCAATTTTGCCTTCAGACATCATTATAAATTTTTGCTTGTAGTTTTGCTATTAAAATTTAATTTTATATAACGTCCCCCCCACTTTTAAAGAAAATGGTTTCTATATTTTTTTTCTTTAAAGTATTTTTAAATTAGTTGTCTAAAAGACAAGACCTTGTGGTAAGAACTTTGAAGATTTGAGAGCTTTTTTTTCCCCTTTTTATAGTTTGACAAATAAATATATATACATATTTTTGCGGTCTAAATACAAATTCAGTTTCGGGGGACTGGTCCCTAAGATCCCCCCTCCAAATACTAGAAAGAACTCCAGACCTAGAAAGGTCACTGCAGTTACTGTAACTAAAAGTGGGCAGATAATATACTAGACTCCCATTTACCCCTCCATCACGGGACACTGGTCATTTAATCCGGAAATTATTTATGAAAAAAGGTGGTAAACTTCAGATATTATAATAAAAACTTCTAAATTAATTGGTCTTATATGGTACCATTATTACTTAAACAAGAAACGACATTCAGCAGCAAAATGTAAGTAATTATAAATCTTATCGCTACTTCACGTAAATGATTGTATCCGTCTGAATAAAGTTTGATTTGATGTAGTAAGTATTATACTGACCAGGAGGCGACTGTGAGAACAATGTATGGTGAGACAGAATGGTTCAAGTTTTGAAAAGGCGGGAGGCAGGGATGCATCTTGTCGCTATTCCTATTCAATATCTACACTGATGCGATCATTCGGAAACTTAACCTAGATACATCTATGATTGGAGTAAAAATAGCAGGCAGGCAAATCAACAATCTAAGATATGCAGGTGACACAATCCCATTAGCAGAAAGCGAAAAAGGCTTGAAACCGTTAATTATGAAAAAGAGGAAAATGAAAAGATGGGTTTGCACTTAACACCAAGAAAATAACTATGAAAACAGCCAAAAATGTGAATGTGACTATCAAGATCGATGAGGAAGAAATTCAATCAGTTCAGGACTTCATCTTTTTCGGGTCCAAAACTGATTGCACTGACGAGTTAACACCAGAAATCAAACGGCGAATTATACTTGAGCGCAGTGCTATGGTCAGTATGGATAAGATCTGGAAGAGCAAAGACCTTAGCCTCACCATCAAGTGCAGTTTTGTTCAAGCCATCATCTTTCCAAGCTTCGTCAAAGCTGGACTATGAAAGAGGCTGATAGGTGCAAACTGGACGTTTTTGATCTATGGTGCTGGAGAAAGATCCTTCGGATACTATGGACAGCTAGAGTTGCAAACAGAGAGATCTTGAAAAGCATCAATCCTGAGACATCACTGGAAGGTAAGGTTATCCGGTTACGACTGACAGTTTTTAGTCATGTCATGCTCACAAACTCACTAGAAAAATCTATAACGTTGGGAAAGGCCTCTGGATTCCGAAGGAGAGGCCGGCAATGAACACGCTGGCTTGACATCATCCAAGTCGATATAAAATTGAATATTGTACAATTGAAGGAGAAAGTTCTGGATAGAAACGCATGGAGGAAGTTGGCATATGGAGTCTCCAGACACAACTAAATGGATAACAACAACAAAGTAAGTAGTGCTTTTTTAAAAACTCTGACAAAAATGAAAAAGACACGCCACGAAATATTAGATGTATGCATAAAATTGAAAGCTCATTGTTTAAAAAAAATCAGTGGTTTTCGTTTCTTTCTTAAGATCCATCTCTTTCTAAGATTTCAGCTGAGAGGATGGAGTGGGGAAGCTTAATGTGGTATCAGTTAACAGGAAATCTGCTGCAGTGCCGGATTTATAAATGGGCACGTTGGGCACTTGCCCAGGGCGCCAAATTTCTAGGGGCGCAAGAGGCTGCGGATTTTTGTTTTTAATTGAAAATTATTTATCGTAAAATTCTGTTAAACAGCTCTTCTCGAGAAGGCGCCCTCTACCCTTTTTTATTAAATCTGAAATTCTGAAGAATTGCCTGAAACAATCCCTTCCCCCAAAGTCCGGATCCAGGCAGGGGGCTTACGCACCTTGAGAATAAAAAATTTACATTAAAAATTATTATTTTCAAGTAAAATTACTTAAAACTAAGCTTAAAAGTAAAATTTTCAAGCTTTGCGCCCTCACTGAAATTTTGTTCTGCATCCGCCTTTGTCCCCTCCCTAGTATAAAAAAAAAATCCAAAAAATCGTCGTCAAATAAACTAAATTTATTTATAAAAATATCGTTATTATATCTTATAATAATGCACATAAGGTAGGCTAATCATAAATGTTGCCCCTTTGCTATCCTGCAGTATTTTTCGTCGCATTTGAGGAGGCAGAACGAGAGAATTTTATTTGTTCTGCTAGTCTGGTGGAAGGGGAGCATGGGCGTAACTAATTTCGAAGTCTAGGGACTAACTTTTTTTTAGGGAGCTGACCTATTTTCTAGTGGGGGGGTAAACCATATACTTCAATGCTGAGGAAAAATTTTCTGGGGAGTTAGCCTCCTAATTATACCAATGGAGGGGGAGCCAAAATCATTGTGCCCAGGGCGCATCGTACCCTGAATCCGGCCCTGATCTTCTGTATATTGATCTTGGTTAATAGATAAATATATTATAATATATTTCTTTTCTATCAGCTTGATGGCGGCGTTAAGGCAATGCACTTGTCTATCATGCGTAAAATTCGGAAATTCTGCTGATACTGAACCCATTAGAGAGAAAGTTCATAAGGGGGTTACAGAGCTACAATTTCGCATGTGCATATATAGAGAATTTCATCGAAATGGGGGGTTATGATCCCCTATCACTAATCCCTGTGTACGTCAGTGACCGAACCCTTGCCCCCCCCCCTTTTTTTTTACCAATCCGTGTTTCGGACACAAATAAACCATTCTTTCGACCTAGACGTCCGAATATTTTCATCGATATAGTGATTATAAGGTACAAATACAGTGAAGCCTATAAAATATCGATCATCTAAGCTATTCGCCGACTAGTACATTTTTAGTTGTAAAACTGAATTGGCCATTTAAATTAGAGTTTTATCTAGTTATCAGAATCAGTAATGATGACTCAAAAGTATTGTAATTAAAGTGAAAAATAGGAATTTTAAAGAATTTTAATCTCTTAGCTTCAATTTAATTATTTAATTTTTAAAATTAATTACTGATGATTTTAATGTAGTTCCCTGTCTATTATCTGCGTATTATTTTATTATAATCATAAAATTTTCTGGATACGCCGCCCGTAACAGAAGGCTTATGACAAAAAGCAATACTTGTTAAAGTAACATGGGTTTTTATTGACATTGCTGCGTTATAATTCCCATGTTTCAACATGGGGCTACGTCCGCTATAACAAGACATCCTCAGTGTTTTCGTAACAATTCCATCAATGTATAGGAACACAGGCACACGCAACAACTCTCATTGAAAGTTGTGGAGAATGCCCAACATCATAGAGTTTACCATCACTTTAAAACCAGTTCGGAGACAATGCCACGCCAAACAGGAATGTTTTGACACAATCTAGAACTGCCACATAAAAATATCTTTCATCATCTCACGATTAACTGCTTGGGCATGCTTTGGTAATCGCCAATGACTTCGATAGCTCACTGATATTCCTTGCGAGGTTATACATTGGAAATTGAACATGTTTGACGTGTACGTTGGCGAAGGTGCATAAAAAAAGTCATAAACGAGTGATGCTTCCAGAATAAGTCATATTATCTATCATGTTATGACTGCCAAAGCAATATTTTTTTTATTCATCTTCCATCCAATGCATGCTAAAAGTTTCAAGATGAAATGAAACACTTGCGTTCTAGATGGTCACTGTGGGCATGCTGCAGCTGATGGAGTAGAATATATCGGATAGGGGGCCACAATAGGTCCTAAACCAAGAGGTCTGGAAACGGCAAAGTGGGCGGTTGGTAGTCCGTGAAGAAAGGGACCAACTGCTCCTAGATCGAAACCAAACGATGGTACCAGAGGCCTTGCTGCCATTCTCAGTTTCTCAATTTCGGCTTCTTTAAGTCTTTTTTCTTTGGCCCGACGATTCTGGAACCAAATTTTAACCTGAGTTTCAGTGAGGCTTAAAGAAGATGAGAATTCTGCTCTTTCTGCAATCGAAAGGTACTGTTTTGATCTGAACTTTCTTTCCAGAGCTAGCAGCTGCTGTGTTGTAAATGGTGTCCGTGGTTTGCGATTGCTCTTATGCTTTCGAAGTTGGCATTTCATCGCTTGCAATTTTGTTCCGTCAACTGGTTCTGTAAAAGAATATTTGATAATTAACTGTGATTCGCTATAAACAGATATATGTTAATTTGAGAAATTTGGAAACTACCTTTACTTATTAATCAAATTAAAAAAAATTCCCCTGCAATTTACGTGGTTTTTTATATAATAATAGTTAGTAAAGCCATTAATATGTCTATTGAATATCTTACACTGTAATGTTGGAAAAGGATATGCACTTTTTGCATACTAAGAATTTGGTCTCGGACTAAAATGATATATTAATTCATAAGTGCTTATAAACAATAATCATGTCTTATGTTGAATTTGCAATAAGAAAGTCCTCCCATCAAGGCCGGTTCCAGCGAGAGGCGGAGGTTAAATAGGAAAAAATAAAGACGATGAAGAATATTTTATGTGTTGTTTGTTACGACTGTAATAAATAAAAGTCTTACACCAAAGTCTCTAAGTCTTGGAGAAATGCGATCAAGACGTTTTTCCACGAATCTATAAGCTACTTGCCTTTCAAACTACGTTTTCAGTAAGGGTTACTTCAGCATAACGTAGTTTTTTATCCTTGAAGCGCCGTCAAACTTGGCTTCGAACGCGGATGACAGAAGAGACTTTTAATGCACACCCACAGAGACATTCATATTGATGTAAATAAAGTGATTGACAAATTTTCAAAGAAACCAAGATGGCTCGACTTTGCACTATAAACTTCAAGTTTTTTAAAAAGTTGCTTGTTATAAAAAAAGTAAAATAATTACGATGTTTTTGTAGTTTAAATTTAAACTTGTTCTATTAATTACATTGTAAATTATCGTTTTGGTTATTGTATATGTCTCCTTTACTAGCTTATCCTTCTGTCATACTTGACTATAATCTACCCTAAACCATATAGTTTAATTAAAGAAAAGCCCATCTTTAATTCATTGACGTAAATTAAATATTTTGGTGAAGATAAAGGAAGGCTAGTAATATAACAACATTTACCTAAACTATTTAATAGTCCAAAACTAAAAATTTTCTCATTGAGGTCCCTCGAAACCGCCCCCCCCCCCTGTAATGACGTCCTCGATCCGCCTTTGCCTCCCATACATCCTTTACAATATAAAGAAAGCCGCAAAATAAACTACTGTTTTTTGCATCGTGATATAAAAGCCATAACACCGAGATGATAATTCAAGTTTACTGGTTTAAGTGCCACTCGAGGAACAATCATTCGATTTAGATTTTAGACACTTAATAATAATTGGGCTTTAAAGAAGCTGGTACGTCTGACTGCGGAAATTCCTGAAAATTAAAAAAAAAAAAAAAAATAGACAGACAGACAGACAGAAAGAAAGAAAGAAAGAAAGAAAGAAAGAAAGAACGAATGAATGAATTTGAGTGAAGTTCCAAGCTTCCGGTGGACCGGTTGATATCTATTAAAAAAAATCGAGTATACAATAAGAAGTCGCTTAATGGTTATAGCTGCGTGTGCCCGTTATTTTCCAAAGTACGTGCATATGATTGAATTATTTGTAGGCATATTGACTAAACAAGAAAATGGAGGACTAAAAGCCGAAATCATATAGAGCAGAGGACCTTCAGATGACATGATGGAAGATAATGCAACTAAGTGTACGTAAATATAGAAATATACGAACGAGCCCTTAAGGAAGGTGGTACTTCTAACTGTGGATGTTCCGGAAAAAATGAACATAAGAATTTGGAGTTTCTAGTGAAGTTCCTTCTAGTGGAGCCAGTTCAGCTGATAATGCGAATTATCAGCAATTTAGAAGTAAAAATTATAGGTGTAAAATATTACTACCCTTATCAGGGCCGACACCATTGCCAAATAATGATCAATACACAAAACCACCGGGACGAGTCTTTTGGGGATTTTTCGTGGGGAACTTATTATATATAATAATTTTAACACTCATGTGTAAATTTAACTATAGCTTTTTTAGTTATAGGAGAAAAAGTCGTTGTCGTTATAGGAGAAGGAGTCGTCCCCAACCTAGATCTAGGTCGGGGACAACATCTCTTTTTCTCTTATACCTAAAAAGCTTTAGTTGAGCTCAAATGTGGGTATCAAAATTTTGAAATATTGGAAAAATTTAAGTAGGAAATAAGAAGCTTTTTATTTGTTATTGATGTACATGCCTGTGGATTTCCAAAATATGTGCATGTGACTGTATTAGCTGTAGGCATATCGACTAAACAAGAAAGTGTGTGTGTGTGTGTGTGTGGGGGGGATCCAAAAGCCAAAATCATAACTTTTATAGAGCACAGGTTCTTCAGATGATATGATGAATGATACTGCCCCAAGGATATACAAATATGGGAATATACGAATGTTTTGAGCCAAAAATTGGAATTAAAATAACACTTAAGTATCACCGTGCCCGGCTTACTTGGCCTGTGCTTTATCCGTCATTGACTAAGTCCCGTAATGTTTTATTTTATCCTTTCTAACTTTCCTAATTCCTGAAACCTTGCGTCAGAAGCAAGCATACGTATATTACACTGTGCAACTAGAGCTAAAAACTAATGGTATTTAGAACAATTCCTGTGATTCTTAGCACACTCCCTGCTTTTGCCCTACAATTGCCACTTCCTTGATTAAAAGCAATTCGGCACCAGCAATTCGCCCTTCACGTATAATGAATTTCTACCACGCAAGTGAAATAGGTTCTGAGTTTTCCACTACCCCCCGCCCCTTCCATCCTTCCAAAATTGCGAATTTATTTCCCATATAGAAAGCTACTGTGCTTTACCACTAGGAGCTAGGTTAGGAGATTTATTCTGGCAGGGGTTCTACACATCTTTACTTCCATTCAGCGTTAGTCTCCTTCCAATTAAATATTAGTAATCTTCACAGGCTTATTACCATTAGTGGTTGTATTCCACTTGAATTTTCTGAAATTATGTATTAATCAACCGTTTTTTAATTCAGAATATTGAGTTTTCTTCAGTAATTGAATGTTCGTTTTTGTGGATTTTCCGTTAATTTTAGACATCACTGTACGCCTGCCTGCCTGGCGCGCGTATGCATGCGTGCGTGCGTACGTGCATGTATGTATGTATGTATGTATGTATGTATGTATGTATGTATGTATGTATGCGTGCGTGCGTGTGTATGTATGTATGTATGTTCGCGAGCCTGCCTGCATGCACGCATCTATCATATTCTATAATACACATGATATCTTTTATTTTCAATAAATTGTTTCTTTATAAAATAAATTGTTATATGTGCCTTATATTATGTGTTACGTTATGTCTTTATATAAGAACTGTTAGTCTTAGAAAATATGGAAACAAATGACAATAAGGTCTAGTTTGCAATCATGTTTTGTAGTATCATTTCTTTTTTAATCTCGTGTTGAAAGCTTCGAAAATTTAAGCCGTTTTTACAATGGTCATTTCTACAAATATGCAATATAAACATGACCATATCGCACAGGCCTTCACAATCGATGTTATCGATTTACTTTGACTTTGGTAAAAAGATAAACAACAGACCCGTGACTTAACGTTTGCAAACATTGCATGATACCACTTATTGCTCATTTACTGCGAAACAGATAACCGATTTAAAGTGGATAGTCTTAAATTGTCACAAAATCCCCTTTCACTTGATTAAACAAACAATTACGATCTGCTCCAGTTTGTAATGTTATTTACCGCATTGAATAGTATTCTTCCATTAGTTGATTAAACGCGTGGAAACTGTCACGAATAGATCAACCGCAATCCCAGCCAATCGATTACATTGGGTCATAGAAACTGATTTGGTGAATAGATTAACACTAAACAGAAAACCACAATGCCTGTCACGATCACTCTAAATATCCGAAATACAAATAAATATAATGTTTGACAAATATTTCTCTTAAAAATGTTTTTTTTCCCCCCAAGTTCAATTTTTATATATTTCCATATTGCAATGAAACAATTCATATTAAAGACTGAGAGAGACTTAGAGGTATAGCTCTCAAATTTAAAGTAAGTATTCATGATTATGTTAATACGTGGCATTTTTCTCTACTTCGTTTGGGAGTGAATTACAAATAACCTGAAATAATTAAAATCTTAATAAAATGCATCAATAAGCTTAAGTTTTGACTCTCCACCTTTTTTATATGGTCCAGCGGTTAAGACAACGGAGCGGTAATGCAAAGATCGCTAGTTCGACCCCAGCTTGAGTATATACGTGACAGATTTTCGCTTTTCTCAGCTTTGGAACTTAATCGCATTGAATAATCCCTTCACACTCTTCTTTAATTCTTAAGGAGTTCCCCCTTTAGAAAAGCATGTAGGTAAGTGTATCAAGCATGAATGTACGTGTATCAAACATGTAGGTAAGTGTATCAAGCATGTAGGTAAGTGTATCAAGAAATGTCATTTTAAAACATTAAGAATTGAACTTTAAGGACAAAACCCCATTTTCGAGATCTGGCATATTAATCATAAGTCATTGTCCTTAGCGGCTGAATTTTTTATAATTTGCTATATAGCATATGTTATTTAAAATTATATTAAAGAGACAAGGTTATTATCGATTTTGTTACAAGTCAAAAAATTTCAGTCGGAGCCGAAAAACGTGGGTGGTAGAACTTGATTTCCTTAAAGGTCCTGACAGAACAGCTCAAGATATGTCTCCTTGAGTCATCACTAAATAAAGTAGCCAAAAAGCTGACTGAAAAAGATGAATTTGAAAATCTTGAAGCAGGGCAAAATTTATTGCATATAACATTGAATATTGATAACAGCGTTGTAGAGCCTATCGGCGCATTTTAAATAGAGTTCGATGTCTTTCATCAGGAAACGATTGGGGTAAACTCCAAGTGAACACAAAATGTTGCCATTTCGTACTACTATTGGTCGTTTGTTTTGTGTGCAATTGAAAACTTAATTAATTGGAAAGGTTGGCCGCAACGGCGGCGTTGTATTCCCAGAAAAGGATAGGACGACTACTATTGTGTGTCTGGCGACAGCCCCATCTATTGGCGGAAAATGATCGGAAGTCAAGAAATGGAGGGAAAAATTGAAAAGACTGATCTTTGAATATTTTTAGCCAATATTTGGGGCTTTTGCCAAACAACTAACATTTTTTTTCATTAAAAACAAACAAACAAACTGGAAAGCGAAAATAATAACTAGAAAAAATATAGATGTTCATTATCTCTATAATTTTGCGTGATTTAAAAAAAGCACAAATAAACATTATTTTCTAAAAAAGTTTGAATAAAACTTGTATCTATTAAAAAAAATAAATAGTTGCGTAATAAGGAAATTTTAAGTTAATAAAATTTTATTGATGTAATGTTCAATATTGCTTTGGCCTTAAAATATGCATGCTTATGCCAATACTTGTTTTTAATAGAATATACCGTACTTTGCAAATATTGTTTAATTTTTTCATAAAATACATCAAATTAGCATTATATTAGACAGATTCTGAATGTTTGAAATTTTAATGGTTTCAGTATTAGGGTTAAATATTTTGCTTTGTATTTTTAGAAGACTTATAGAATCGTTAATAATATAAAGAAAGAAATATATTTATAACGTTTAATAGAAATACAAGGAATCGAACCATGGCAAACTTTCCAAAAGTCTGAATCCACGAATAAAACTACATCAGCATAATATTCAATTAAATTAAAAATAAAGGAATATTGAAAACGTTAATTTATTTTCAACATGAAAAATTTGGTGAAAATTGGCATGAAGAAAAAACGTTAACCACCTAGCCTCCGGAACAGTATATACAGGGTGTTAAAAAAACACCGCCCTAACTGCATATTTTCGTAATCTTTACGCCATATAGAGCAAATTTTCAAATCATTACCATGGTCGGATATCAATATTTAATAAGATATTTCGGATAATCTGTTGACCAATCGTTATACGCGAGCTGCTCTAGAAAACCAATTGAAGCGTTAAGATGGATTTACCGGAAAGAATTTAGCGAAAGCTTGTTCTGTCGGTTCGTGAAAACTTTTCGGGAATTCCTACTTGGCGCTTTTGCAAAAACGAAAAGGCTATGTTCGCACATTTTCGTAACCGAAACAGTAAAATATGAAATAAAATATTAAAAACAATCTAAAACTTTTACTAAATATTTTTCTCTCCCTTGCGGCGGTTTGTGTAATTTATTAGTGCCAGATTCAGTTGGTTACGACCTATACATTTCACCTACCAGACGGATGGCAGAATAAAGATCTTTTGTGCATGATAATTTATTGATAGATAAAGAAAAACCAACTAAAATATATACTTATTTTGCTCAATGCACCCTATTTTACCCCTTGCGAATAACTGTGAGCTTAACTTAACTTCATGTTGTTAAAGTTTCAACTACGTATAAAATACACACTGTATATTCTATTTATTTCTTGTTTACTTTAAATTGTCTTATAAGTGCAAGTAGCAGCATTCATAACTGAACCATTTGGGACTGCCCAATTATTTTTGCCTATACTTCTTTTGAGTGTGAGAATAATTGTAGCATTGACTATTATATTCAACAGTGAAAAAATTTATATTTGTAAGCTGAAAATTTACAGTAAGTTGTAGGCTTAAACATTTATAGATTTCATAAATGGAATTTTTTAAATACTACTTTTTGCTCAATGAAAAATTATATTCAGCAAATTTAATACCAGTGCACATATACTGAGCCATTCTTAGTGAAGACGTTTTTCATAACATTTTCCCAACATTTTTTTTACACAAAGTTTTGGAAAAGAATGGAAATTATAATCTTTAGAAGGAAACGAACGTGTTCACACTTATTTAGTACCTCAAAGCTGGCAATCTGCGAGTTCACGGTTCGAGCACGACCAGCAAACCCTGTTTGAATACATACAGACCAAGAATAGATTTCAGAATTGTCGCTTCCTTGAAACCAAAATCAAATCGAATATACGCTACCTATTTACAAGGAAATTACCATTAATAAGACACAGTATTTTTACTTATTCTTAAAAATAATTTTTCTTTCTTTTTTTAAGCAAAAAAAATCTTCAGATATTCCTCCTCCCTTTTTTTTCTAAACCAGATTCTTGAATTTACATATTAACGTCAACTTTAGATAACTGACGAAAGAAGAGTTCGGCATTTCGTTTCAAGGTTAGAAAGTCCCTTCTTTCTTTCATCGGGCAACATATTATTTGAAATATTTTATTAACCCTAGACAGCATAGGTGGGAAAAATAAAACTTACCAGGATAGGTGGGGTACAAAGAAACTTTAACCTTTGACGAATGGAACAACACACAAATTTAACATTATTTATGCAAATATTCATTAAACATGTGATAATGTGTCTTCCATTTCAGTGTTATACTTTTTTCTCTCATCACTGGCCACTCACAGTTCACTTTTTAATCATCATGATGACACTGGAAGTATAGCATTGCTCGATGGTCTGGACATATTGGCTTGA
>QLNU02015360.1:25941221-25955916 GCA_006491805.2 Dysdera silvatica
TCTCAGAAGCAAATGAAAACATTGTTAAGACAATAATTGAAACTGCTGGGGAAATTGGTGGTGTAACCTGTAAAAAGCACAATAGCAAATTATCTGAGAAGACGAAACAGCTCATGAAAAGGCGAAGAGATATGAAGGTGGACAATCGAAATACCAGTTCCAGGATTGAGTACATAGAACTTTGTAAAACTCTGCGCAAAAGCATGAAAGAAGACATAAGAAAATTCAACTGTGAGCTAGTAAGGAAAGCCATTGAAAATAACAAGAGCCTTAGGGTTGTTAAAGGAAGTTTATCTGTTGGGAAGAAACACATCATTGCATTAAAAGGAGAGGATGGCACCGTAACAAGAAATAGGGAAGAAATACTTAGAAGAGTTGAAGAATTCTACAAAAATCTATACGAAAGTAACAGTGGATTAAACGAAGACATTGAAATAGTCGAAGGAACAGCTCCTAAAATCTTAAAAGAAGAAGTTTCATTTGCAATAAAAAGTATGAAGAAAGGAAGAGCCCCTGGTGATGATGGTATTACATTAGATATCCTAAAAGAAGCTGGAGAATATGTAGAAGACATACTTGCAAAATTCTTTACCAAATGTCTTAACAGCGGTAACATACCAAACCAATGGGATTCTGCAACAGTAATTCTTTTGCATAAAAAAGGTGATAAAGAGGATTTGAAAAATTACCGACCAATTAGCTTGTTACCTGCTATTTATAAAATCTTCACAAAAGTGCTAACACATCGCCTGCAGAAAAAATTAGATGCAGCTCAACCAAGAGAACAAGCTGGATTTCGAAGTGGATTCAGTACAGTGGACCATATTCAAGTATTAAGAGAATTAATTGAAAGAACACATGAATATGAACTTCCATTGTGTGTGGCATTTATTGACTATGAGAAGGCCTTTGACTCTATTAAAACATCAGCAGTCATCAACTCTTTAAGATCAACAGACATTGAGGATGTGTACATTGACATGGTGAAACGTGTGTATAAAAATGCAAGTGCAAAATTTCGGTTACATAAAGATACCAAAACTATCAAAATTGGTAAAGGTGTGAGGCAGGGAGATACCATTTCTCCAAAACTTTTTACTTCAGCTTTACAGATGATTTTTCAGCAGATAAATTGGAATAACAAGGGAATAAAAATAAATGGTGAATATTTAAATCATTTGCGGTTTGCTGATGACATTGTTATTTTTTCAACGAACCCATTAGAACTCCAAGACATGGTACAGGAGCTCTCAACTAGAAGTAAAGAAGTTGGACTCAAGATGAACCTACAAAAAACTAAGATCATGTTCAATAATTTCGTAGAGGAAACAAAAATACAAGTTGACAACATTGAGCTAGAAATTGCTGATTCATATATTTACCTTGGCCAGCTGATTTCAATGGATGGCAACATTATGAAAGAACTCAACAGACGTATTAAACTTGGCTGGAGTGCATTTGGAAGAAACAGTTTTATCCTGAAGGGGAAATTGCCTTTGTGTCTAAAAAGAAAGGTCTTCAACCAGTGTGTATTGCCAGTCCTCTCTTATGGATCAGAGACATGGAGTCTAACAGTTGGAGCAATACGAAAGTTACAGACAACGCAAAGGAGCATGGAGAGGTGCATGCTTGGAATAACTAGGAGAGATCGAAAAAGAAACACTTGGGTGAGAGAGCAAACTAGAGTAGAGGACATCATTGTTAAAGTAAAAGGGCTGAAATGGCGATGGGCTGGGCATATTGCAAGAAGAACTGATCAACGATGGACAACAGAAATTCTGAACTGGATTCCAAGAGACCACCGAAGACCTAGAAAACGTCCTCAAACTAGATGGGTGGATGAAATAAGAAAACAGGTTGGGGTGACGTGGAAGCGAATTGCTCAGGATAGACTTGTGTGGAAAGCATTTGGAGAGACCTTCATCCAGCAGTGGATAGATAATGGTTGAATATGATGATGATGATGATATATATATACATGTGTAGGCAGAGAAAAATAAAGTGTTCAACATGTTAGAAAGTGGAAGGAATAATTTTAAAGGTATTTGTAAAATATAATATACAGTATTTTCTCCTTTTCAGCGAGTTTCAAGGGACGACGAAAAAATGTCGTTAATCGGGAATGGACTTTAATCGGAATGTATATAATACTATAAAAAAAATTACCGTGAGTGCAAAATACCGTCGTCAAACGAAAATATTCGTTAATTAGAACAACGTTAATGAGAGAGTTTACCATACTTTAAAACCCTTTTTTGCAGTTAGGAGTTTGAGATTATATGCAAATATAATCGATGAAGTTAAAAATTATGGTACTTGAAATATTCACTAATGAATTTAGCCCCCCCCCCCCAAAAAAAAAGAAGCTTTTCGTCAATTACTTTATAGCTTTCGAAAGATTGTGTTGTTCAATTGCCATAAATGTAGACTTCTTTTTATTATAATATCCCGTGCGAAATGGCGAAGAAGGGGAAATAAATTTTTATTTCCACTTCCTTGTGGTGACAAAAATTATTGTACAATAAATTGTTAAGTAAAGATAGAGCAATCCTTTTAAATATGTGGTGATGAGTGTAATAGCACCAAGTATTTTAGATATCATTTTTTGTCTTCTTTTTCAACGAAAAATATATTCTCCCTCCGAAAAAGTTTATCCTGCAGTTGATTATTTTATTTCAATATGCAATCAATCATTACGTAATGAAGGGGGAATTAAGAGATATAAAGTATTATGAAGAGTTATGGAAATAGTCCATGTGCTCATTAATACATTTACATTACAGTAAAACTCCTTATTAGCGGACACTCGCCAAATAGAAAAAATTGTCCGTGAGGAGAAGTGACACGTAAAAGAAGAGTATCAAAGTAAAGAAATTTTTTGCCGGGGAATTTTCATCTAACCGTAAAAAAAAGGCGTGACCGTATATGAGGGGTGTCTATTAAAAAGGGTTTCCCCGTATGCACTTAGTTATTATTGCAACAAAATCTTGGTATTTTGCTCTTTATTTGTTTAGTTTTTGAGCAAAAGTTTTTGTAGTTTGTGCTGTGTTTTATTCCAAAACTAAATTAGTTTTTAAGACAATCCTAAGACTCGTCTGACACGGGATTGCAACTTAATGTATCTTCCAACCATTAAATGCAACCATTTACTGTATGGTTCCCAACCTGGGATCGTGACCCTCCAGGAGGTCGCGAACAGGTTTCTGTGGGTCGCCGCAACTATTTTTAGTTGCAATTATTTTTATAAGGAATTTCATACCAAATGTTTCCAACGCTTTTACAACAACATGGCTACACACATTGCAATATTTTACTAATGGTTGTTAACTTTATATCTATAATATACATTACATTGACATATATATATGATTATTATAATATATATATATATATTAATATAATATTATAATATATATATATATATATATAATAATATAATATATATATATATATATAATATAATAATATATATATATATATATATATATATATATATATATATATATATATATATATATATATATATATATATATATATATATATATATATATATAATTAATATAATTTTCTCTGTTAAATACTTTTACAAATGGAACACCGGTGGACAGAGGGGAGATCTCAAATCTTTTGTTTATTATAAAAGGGGGTCACGGATTTGTTGCATACTATAAAAGTGCTGCGGAAACTATTTTGGATAAATGAAATTCTGGATAATCCAGAATTTCAATTTTCATTGTAAAGTGTAAAGAAATTACAACGTTTACCAAAAATAAACAAAAACACGTTCAATTATCAGATGATAAATTACTCGCAAAGAAAGGAATGATTTCCCGGCACTTGGTAGGACCCGAACCCTCAATCTCTTGATAACCAATCAAGTGCTGTTATCGATTGAGCTATATGGATAATATAATATAACGATCAAACTCCTCTGCGACCGAATATAAAGTTTGACTGGTTATTAGCACTTGATTGGTTATCGAGAGATTGTGAGTTCGGGTTCCAACAGGCGCCGAGAAATAATTTTCTTTGCGAGTAAGTTATCAACTTATATTACCACATCATCGGTTATTATGATAATTTTTCACTTTAATAAACGTTTCATTATATTAACTAAACTACTCTATTGAAAAGCGTAACAAAATATATGTATGTGTTAATTAATATATTAAGTAATCAACAACGAATTTTCAGGTAGTCAGTTGTGTAGCAAAAAGATTATTTATTGCTAAAACTTTACGTTTCGATTCGAGCTGTGCGAATCATCATCAGAAGAGGTTAAATTACATGAAAAACTTTTGAGAAAATTGTAGAATATACGTAAGTTGCGGAAACAGTATAAATACGTTGAAATAAATTATTATGAAATTTTAGAGACGAATATAAAAGCCAAAACAGAAGGAAATGAAATCGATAAATAAAAACCGCCATTCACGCGTTATAATTTTGTTAGTTTTACAGTTTTGTTAGTTACAGTTTGTTTGTTTTGTCTTTTTATCGTCTCTGAAATTTCATAATTTTTTTTAAAGTATTTCTACTGTTTCCGCAACGTATGTATATTCTACAATTTTCTCAAAAGTTTTTCATTTAATTTAACCTCTTCTGATGATGATTCGCACAGCTCGAATCGAAACGTAAAGTTTTGGCAATAAATAATCGTTTTGCTATACAGCTGACTACCTGAAAATTTGTTGTTGATTATTATAATGCGCTGTGAAAGTCTACGTGAAACAATAATATATTAAGTGCTTTGTAAGTAGTTCGATACACATATATATACACATAATTATATATATATATATACAAACATGAACATATATTTGTATATGTCCAATATTCTTCCATTTATATTGAGAAATGGAATGTGATTAAAGCCGGAGTACACTAGAAAAGAAATATGACAGTTTTTGCCTAAAACATTGAACGAATGTTTCTACTAAAAAACATACTACTACTACAAAAATAACACCTACGAGGAAATCGAGATTTGGCATTGTTCAGTCTCAATTTATACGCCAAGAGCGTGAATACGTATAAATAATAATGATAATATTATTATCATAAGTGCAGCAGGCCACTTCGGTTAAGATAAGTTCAAATAATCGGGGTTCTACTGTATATGTAAACTTGTAGTCATATATTACCCCTCCCATGAATTTTCTATGTACGCTATCGACGGCATGCCACCAAGCTGATAAGCAAAGCTATTGTGTGTATGGACTATGGACGTAGAGTTATATGGGCCAGTGGGACCCGAGCTCCCGCCCCCCACTAATATTTTAAAATAAAATACAATTACATATATGTTGTAATATAGTTTATATGAATGAGAGCTTGTTAAAAAGGACTTAGTCAAATTTGTTGTTTTGTCATCTTTTTTTCCTAATGATTTTTGAAATATTTCCATAGAAACACTCCTAAATGTTCACTGTAACCATAGAAAATATTATGATGTCATTTTGGTCTTGTTTAAATATGAAAATTGTATATTACATAGTTTTTTCGCTTTTTTTTTCAAAACGGTGCAAATTTGACTTAGGTCTCTTTTAAAAATCATCCATTCATATGTATATAATATATGTATATTTACCTCATCTCCCGCAATATATTTGGAAACTCTATTTTCATGGCATGGATACATATTTGTAATAATACCTTTTATGACCGATAAAAGTTAGCAAAGAATATATCGCAACTGGGGTTAGCTATGACGAATGGATTTTCCTTTCATAAGAAAACTTGCAGAGAAAATGCAAGTTCTTTCTTTGTAAAGTCAATTGACGTCGCAATTTCGAATCTCTCTAGTGAAGAAACTTCGTTAAAAAGGCAATACGTAGACCACTCTTGGATTAAAAGGGATCAGTGATCCGTATAATACTCTCAATGATTGGATGTGGTCAAAGATGGAAGGATTATCCACCGGTTTTGTTCTGCGCACGTGGAATATGGACAAAACCGACCAGGGAGGTCTGACAGTGCGCGTGCCCATTCAAAGACCACCCAATCTGAATATCCGTAACTCGTTACACGCACCACACGGTTCAATACATGTTAACCATTGGGTTGAAAGCTGACTTTAAGCTCTTTCAAAGAAGTGCATGGTAAAATGAAATGAACACCTTTCTTTTATATTTTGAGTCAAAGATACGAGATTGACGGAATAATAAGATGCAGTAGAATGAAACGGGATAGAAATCTGATGTCAAAACCCAATCTAGTAGCCTATTTGTTGACAAATTCGACAACACAGCTACTTTTCTGAGATACTTTCTTTTATAGTTTTTCAATGGGAAGAAATTATCTTTCATGACAATAATGTGTATCCGATATGATCGTTATAAAATCTTAAGTTATCATTTAATAACTTATGAAGAAAAACAGCGTATTTCCACGAAAAATGAGGATATCATTCGTTTGCTTTAGAACTCTACGTTCCTAAGCAGATTTAAGACGTTAAGCAAGAGCACACTGAGTGTCTTATTAAGGAACTTACAGGGACGGTGTAAATTTTCATCATTTACTGAGATAATTAATTAGAGAAAGCCCACTCAATAAATATGTGACTAGCACGTGGCATACGGATAGTGACTTCCAATGAACTGTATATCATTTATTCTGAGATTAAAAGGATTGTGGGAAGGTAGTAAAGGAGGACATCGAAACAAGTGTAATAAAGAGGATTAGAGAAAGGAAAATTGGATGGCGGAATGTATGACTTCTGGCGGTCTCGAGAACGAAGGAAGATTATCACCTGCAAAAGATGGAATGAAACGAAATTAATCTGTAAACGGGAGAGAGGGAGAGAATAAAGTTAACAATGGAAATTAAAGCCTTCTATTACATAGTAGACCTTAGCATGACATCCAAGAAAAGGAGGAATGGAAACGCCGAGGGCGGAGCTATAACTACGAGTAGGGAAATAGTGGAGAAAAAGGATTTCAGAATAAGAAATTTAAATTGATATTACACAGAGGAAGGGCGTGGTTGGGTTGAATATCCTTTATATAATTCAAAAACATGCCCTGTACATACATTATAGCTAATTAACTGAGGCCTATCATAACCTTCTAGCGTGCCACGGGGGTCTATTGGTTACGCTCTCTGTCGTTGAGTCAACTGGGCTTGTTTCAATTTCCAGAAATCTTAGTTTCCTTTAAATATATCGTGCTTCAGCGGTAACATCAATACTACAATCCCATCTCAGAAGAGCCAATCTTCAATTTTAGGACATAAATGAAGAAAAACAAATAACTTCGGACTTCACAGGGTGTGTCGAGTTCCAGTATTTGTTACACCATCTTCTAAGTTATCTTTGCCTGTTTTAATTAGAAGTAAAAAATGAACACCATTTAAATTCCAGCATGTTTGCAATCATTAGAAAAAGTTTATAGTAACTCGTGGAAAATCTTGTTCTTCAAGTGCCTTCCCTGATTCGGAGATTGGCAGCTAATATGGACTACAGCACTACTCTTGCACTCATAGGTCAAAAACCCTTGTCAAAATTTTTAAATCATTCATTTATTATAGGCGTAACTAGGGGGTGGGGGGCTTTGCTCCCGTCTTCCCCAGAAAAACAAAAATTGCAAATAAACGAATATGACGAGCATTGGGTTGGGGTATGACATAGCCCCAGGCCTGTAGCCAAGCCGGGGCCAGCAGGGGCGTGGCCCCAGTTGCCCCATCGAGCTATTTATATATATATATATATATAACAATCCCCAGATGGCCTGTGTCCCATATGCCCTTTGCCTTGCCCCTTCATCCTGGCTACAGGTCTGCATAGCCCCCACTTAGACTTTAAAATTGGCTATTCCAATGTCACCTATCCTCTTTTATTTCTGTCTCCAGGTCTCTTCCTTATGACGCTTCCCTTTAATACTAAATTGGGATATTCTGTATTTTTCACCTCTCACTCTATGTCCATAATATGCCAATTTCCCTCCAGATATTATATTCTTATATCTTTTTTTTTGATCTGGATTTGCTAATCGTTTTTTCGATCAGGAATTCTCGGTAATGGATCTTATCAGTTCACTTTATTTTCATTATTCTTCGTAAGGGCCATATATCAAAAGCTTCTATTTCATCAGAATATGGTATAAAAATAAAATTATTATATATATATTCCCATTAATTTATACATTATAATTGAAAGTAATATACTTGTGAGATTTCTTTGTGGCCGCACTTCAGCTACAAAGGATTGCAATGAATAAAGTTTGCAAAATGATAACTAAAATTAACTGAACAAATGCATCATTTATCTCGAAAAGGTAACATCTCTAAAATTTGAAATTTTTCTTAGAGATTTCTTAAATATTTTAGAAATATATACATATATTTCCATTTCTTAACAGTTCAAACAGTAAGTAATAAGATAGGAAAATTCGAAAAAATATGTCTAGCTAGTCCAAAGACACAGTTTCAAGACTGCTCTGAAATTATTTGGAGACTAACAGAAATATTATTTTTCCTCAAATTTAACGGTTCAATCACACAGCGAAAAAAGTTGTAGGTAAATGATAATTCGAAAGCTTGAGGAAATTAAATTTTTGACACTCACGTTTTCAATTCAATCTAGAGTTCTTTATATACCTTACAAATGTTACAGAAAGCAGCTTTTCTTTGTTTCCATCAGGTAAAAAAAAACGAAACACAGCAAAATAGTAACTGTTGATTGGAATCAGTTGCATATAATATGCTCCTTGCAATCTGAACTTCTTATTAAGCCATTTTATCACAAAGTTTCCTTGTAAGTAATGTTTAAATCAATTGGAAAAATATAGGTATCCCTCGGTACTTAACCAAACCAATCAAAAAACAGAAACAAAACAAAAAAAAGTATGTAAAAGTTACACTTAACACGTATATTTAATAATACTATATAATTTAATTTAATATAACACACGTTTGTTTTTAATGTTCGTATTACATGCGCATTCGTAACAACATATATGTATTTTTATATTAAATTGGCAAGTGTGGGCGCCTCGGTTTTTGTTAATTGCATATGTACATAAGTATAAAGTGCGTTTGTACTGATATAGGCACACGTACTCAAATTCTTTAAATTATTTTCTGCCAGAAGGAAATAATTTTAAAATGAAATATGAAAATGGTCACATTTTTTCTCAGATTAGAATGTTGTAAAGTTTGTTTATCCCGCACAAATAGACCGCACCCCCTTTAAACCATTTTGTGCTTCGGCATTGGCCATTTCAGGTGGCAGGTTCGGTCTGCGAACTCGATCTGCTTTTATCGACCAGGTAACTCCTCCCACGGAGGCGGTACATCCCTTTCAGCCAATGCTCACAGTCCGAGGATGATGCGTGAGAAAGGGAAGATGAAGGCACAGTCTAGTCTGCTGATTTTCCTAGTCATAGAACAATAAATCGCGCGGTCGTTGAATATAGTGTTAGCACCCTGCTGATCGTCGCTTTACTTTGAATCCAGGGTGGCCGTAAGTTTCACGCTCGGAGTTCCGCTCCCCGTCCGATGCGGTTCGGACCGGGGGCCATCGTTGTCTCCGCTTGTGGCTGTCGCCGAACCTTCAGAAGAAATTCCGCTGCCATCCGATGGAGGGATGCTGAGGGGCAGTTCGCCCCTAACCTCCGAACCGGAGCTGTCCGGAAGTCCTCCGACTGTTTCGGCTCCCTTGCTGTTACCATCGCCATCCAGAACACGGATTTCTTTTTCCGTAGATGCTCTTCTTGGGCGCCAAAGTCCACCAAGAGACAAAGAACAAGTCCGTTTCTCCGTAGACGAAATCTTGGACTCTCGACAGGACTCCGGTTGCCAGCAACTGTTGGAGGACATCAGAGATCCCACAGCACAACAATCATTCTCTTCGCCTTGGACACATCATCCTCTCGGACCGAATTTGCCTTGGGTCCATACAGCCAGGTCACTGTCACCCCCAAACAGTAAGTCCTTATTATGACTACATATAGTTTTTAACTTTTGAACTCCATTACATTATATAGCATGTGTTTAAAAAGTTAGTGCATTCCTGTATTACGTTTGAAAAGAAAATAATTAGAGTTGCTAATGAAACGTGTGCATAAACGGCAATTACTTTGGAGCATTTACGATACTGACAATTTTTTTTTTAACTTTTGGACTTGATTTTATGCAAGTTTTTTTCAATTGCTGATGAAAAGGTGAGGCGAGGACGAAGAAATTGTGAAATACGAATTGGAGTAATGGGGGAAACTTTTTTTATTTTCAGTGCCTTAATAACTTCAGGTATGTGTTTGGCTGTTTTTTTTTAACACAACCTTTTAAAGACTTGCACAATATAAAAAAAGTCAAAGTACTAGGAAATCAGAAACATTAACATTTTAAATGCTCCTGAAAACCATTAACATTTATAAAAATTTATATATTGTAACTATGAAAGGAATACATTAGTTTGTGTTGATTATATAAGAAAACTTAAATTCTGAGCGGTTGCAAGCTAGACAAAATTCACTGTAAAAAAAAGAGTTTGCTACAAATACTTTTTGATGGATAAACAAAAAAATTTTCAGAACTTCTTTTTAATAGAAAAAGCCCTTTTTGCAATAGTTGAAGAGCAGTTTAATAATGCACTTGTAGAAAAAAATATTTCTTTTCGATATTACTATGATGAATGTGCATGTTATCATGATATCTATAAAAATTGAAAACATTTGAAAGTGTTAGGTGTCAATTCGCTTGTATATTTTAAAAGTGGACGAAGTTCAGTTTTTTTTTAATAATGTGTAGACATTTATATAACTGCGATGCTGTTATGAATACTAATAGAGGACATGAAGAAAGCACACAAGCCGTCGTTTCTAAATGCTTTGTAAAATTTATAATTAAATACTAGCATCTCTCTCTCCATTAGTTGTTTATTAAAAGGAACGTAAGGTATACTTTCTACTGGTCGACGATTACACAGTTCCTGGGTTTATTACTGATAATCAGATATTTTTATTACGCTACGAATATACCACAGAATCCTGCTTTATATAGCATACGTTGCGAGAATTGATAAGCAGCCTAAATGTGACATTCTAGATATTTCTCTATGGTTCAAAACTGATATAGACGATTGCATATAAGGATTTTTTATGCTCTCTTTTTACCATATATTCTAGAAAATGTTTAAAGCTGCAATTATATTTGTTATATTAATTTTTATTAATGTTAAGATTACATAATTAGAAAATGTAACATTTTAGATTAAAATTTTTTATTTAATAATTTAGTTTTTAAGTAACTTTGTTTGTTAAGAGTTTGAATTGTAAAGAAATTTTGCAGCTGCTATTGTATGGAATGGTAAAATAAAAACGCATACTTCTTGTATTAGTTATTAACTGATAATTAATTCTGCAGATGTGTAAGATTTTAGGATTATGTGAGCCATATAAAGAATAATATAAATACGATAGACGTACTTGAATTTCTTCCTCAAAAAATATAAACATTAAACACAATAGATAATGCACTTATCACTTATATTATTTCAAAACTATAACTTTTGGTTAGCTGCTTTAGTATGTTTGCTATTTCTAAAATTTAGTTTTAATACGTACGAGTATTATGAATTTTATAATATATGTTAGAATGAGATTTTTGCCTTTCGGCTTTGAAATACACTCATAAGTAATTATAGCAAAACCTTGCTTAACGACCATCTCCCGTAACAACCATTTTTTCTGGAAACAGATTTGCTTCCTCCCCCATAGACCCAATGCTAAATTTACCTCCATTCGGAGACCACCTCTCTGAGCGACCGCCTTTTCACGGAAACGACGATGGTCGACTTAGGGAGGTTTTACTATAAATACCAACGCGTAAAGTTACATGATATTGTGTGCGAGGTTTGATTTATGTAGCATTTGCTTTTAAAGTTCAAAATAAAAATTGAATACTGAATGTTATTTTTCTAGCAAGATTCCATTTGTATGTGCTTGCACTGTAATGCTTGAGTAAAAAAAAAAATGTGTAAAATTGTGTAAAAATGTGCAAAATTGTGTAATGCTTGAGAAAAAAAAAAAGAAAGATTTTTCACTTATTATCCAGTAGTGTCAAAGAGATTTTTCCCATTATTACCTATTAAAATATTTGTCATTACATTACTATTTCTAAATAGATTGAAGCTTTAACTGATGCGGTTTTGGTGCTCTGTTTATAAAAGTGATGGCGTTGAAAATTCTGAATATGACAATTCCACTTGGTTACATAAGAATAACTTTAAAAAAGCAATTTGTTTTCCAATCCAAATCAAATCAAACTGTATTCAGACGGATATAATTATTTGCATGAAGTGGTAATTTTTTTATTTATTAGTTAAGCTAATCCGTCTAGGAAGCAAAGAGTAAAGACTTTGGTGTCTGACAAAGCCTCTTCTGCCCAAAATTGAACATAATTAGTGGAGATGGAAGTAATAAATAAGCAAATAAAATTAAAAAGCTGGTTAATTAGTATAGATATGGAAGGTATAAATTAAGAAAAAAGTAGGAATATCATAATTCTCTATCCAATAGATGTCTGCGGATGAGTTTTTTATATTGAGCAAAGGAATGAACAGATTTAAGTGAGTTAGGAAGAAGATCCCACACCCTAGGGCCAAAGCAACAGATGAGTTAAAGTCCAAGTTTTTTCCGTGAGTACACTGGTATTAGATCGTTAAGATTTCTTGTAACGTGGGTATGATCAGCGAAGTGTAATGAAGTGAGGTCAGAATGAGTGCATTTTCGTATGGTGTTAAACATGAAGATAGAAGTTTTGTAGGTAAATATTTTTTTGATTAATAATATCTGATGATCATAAGCCATTTCAGTAGTTCTTGAAGAATGGTTTCGATAATTTGATAAATGAACGTTTAAAATTAAAAGCAATTTTAATGAACAGTAAAGAATCAAAATGAGTGCTCATATCCACATGTACAAGGCGGAAAAGAGAATCTTCTAACTCAAAAAGTTCTAGTTTTGGCCTAAGAAAATGGTATATATGGACTTTATTACCTTAATTGATCCCCCCGCGTACTTAAGTGTTCATATCCGGGTTCAAAGTGGCAACATATGCATGAAGTCAAGACCGTGTCTTAGTGGTCAGAACATGGGGATTGAAGCCCATAGATCGCTTGTTCGAGACCAGTCTGAGGTGTGGGCTTTTTTTCCTACTTTTCCCTTGTATGTCAAAGAATTCTAACCAAAGCTAACAATTGTGGATGTATGACCTTAATTGCTTCATTAATGCATGAGTTAAAAATAATTGTTAACTTAACTTCAAAAATAAATTGTATGCGAATATTTCATTATTTTTTTTAATGTAATACATATAACTTCTAAACGTTGTGTAACAAAAGTATTAAAGTGATAAAAGTAGTAACAAAAAAATCAATAATAGTAGTAAAAGTAACTAGGTTCTAAAGAAAGCAATTTTTTTTTTAGATTAAAGTAGGGCCCTACGGTAACGTAAAAGTGCCCAGGTTCGATTCCAATGGTGCCGTAGAGGTAGCGCTTTCGTCTCGGTTCCGGATGATTGGTCCAAAGCCGATTAGTCCAAAAGGATTATTGGCCCAATGCCGATTCGTCCGAAGGGACGATTAGTCCAATGACGACTGATCCAAAAGGATGATTGGTCCAACACCAACTGATTACATTGGAAAGGTTGCTATACTGAGGGTCGTTATATCGAGAGTATAATATGCTGAAATTTCGAAGGGAGAAGATATCGATGACTAAGATACTCCTTGTTTACAACCTTCTCCCGCAACCCCCTTCAAAAGTGTCTTTAATACCGCCACACCGCTGTCTAAACGAAGCAGCCACAAGTCACTGGCTACAGTGGATAGGGGGTACTTAACCTTCCCCGTTCTGAAAAAATCCTAACACAAAAAAAAAGATAATTCGTGAGTTTAAATGGCAATTCGCGAATTAAAATGACAATTCGGGAATTAATATGAAAATTCGGGAATTAAAATAACAATTCATAAATTAATAAATAATCAAATACATTAAGTAACTGTTTGAATGAAAGAATGACAAAAGATTTTAATGAAGGGTCGTAATTAGAATAATTGATAGGATAGAGGATTGAAGATAGGATAAATCGCCTTTAGACTAATCGTCCCATTGGACGAATTAGCAATGGACGAATCGACGTTGGACGAATCGGCATTGGACCAATCGTCTCAAACCCCTCTCGTCTATCGTGCCGTTAACCACGGTTCGATTCCAATGGCGCTGTAGGGATAGCTCTTTCTTCTATCGTGCCGGTTAACCCAGGTTCGACTTCAATGGTGCCGTAGAATGCGTGCCGTTTTTCTAACCACCGAAGTCCGAGGTTTGGCTTCTTGGGCAACAGAGAGATTCGTATTTCGCAGAAAACTGTTTGTCCTGACAGAGCAGGAACTTAGCTGTTCTTGCTTCGTAAAAAACAAGGCCAAAATCAATAAACACATCGTTGGATCACACTTACAATGGGAACACACAGTGAGTGCCCCGCCGATTTTGATGAAATGTTTTGATGAAAGTAGAGCCAAAATAAGGAAATACGTGTCTGGGCATTCGTGCCAATGCGGCTTATTTCCAGAGACATGGATTTTTAAAGATTTTGCATCCGATATATGAGCTTAAAACACAACGCCCTCTGCAAGCCAATCGGTAGCTTGGGCGGTAAGTTGTCGGCTCTTCGCGCCGTGTTTTTGTGTTCAATGCC
>QLNU02015360.1:25980070-25990292 GCA_006491805.2 Dysdera silvatica
AATAGTCAAACATCTTACATTTGTAATAAATACATAAACAGAGGATGTACCGTATATTATTGTAGTCTGTTTGCAGGCACTTTTTATGATCGGTCATAATGAGTAGTATAAACTTTCTCTAACGCTAAACGATTTTGATGTCTGAAAATTCTCGAATATTTATGGATACTTGCATACTTAAAAATACACGGCTTTATCACTGGCATTTTCTGCACAGATGATATTTAGGCTTTCTGGGTTTGAGCTTTCCAACGCATTCATGACTATTATTTGACTCAAAATGTTTCTATGATAAAATATTTATTCATGAAGAATGCTTAGAAAACTAAAATAAATTCCAGAATTTCTCACTACCCCAATATAATTGATGCTGCAGCGTGGGGTTGAGAAACACTAATTTAGAATTTTTATCTTTCTCTCTAAACTCGACGACTTCACTGTGTGATTCATTTTTACACTTCACTGTTCAAGAAATCAAGTACAACTGAAAAGGGAGCATCAAGAAGAAAAAAGACCTCATAAAAGAACTGCCTTTCGACTGTCTCATAATCTGAATTTAGCCCTTCAATGCACCCATTCATCTCAAAACAGGCTTCACAAATTGCATTTGTGATAACAAAAAACATTTTTTAGTTCTTATCTGCATGTAAATGTCAACAGGAAATGTTTGTTATGTAATTATGTATGAAAGTCGCCACTCCGCATGTTTAGCCTGGTAACTACACTCTGTTGAAACTATCGGTGGGAAGCTCTGATAAAGCGAGTTTCGTTCGTCTTAAGCGGAGGAAATTTTCCAAGGGCCATTGTTTATCAGTTCGTAGTAAAAGGTATTTCGTCTTAACCATGTTTGTGTTAAAGGAAAAAATAACCTGGGGGATTTCTATACGATTTGACGGGACTTTAGAAAACTGTTCGTATTAAAAGTAAATTATCTTAAGTGTGTTCTTTTTAGTGAGGTACTTCTGTATGTATTTTTACAAATATTTTTAAGCAGTTTAAAAATTGCATTGAGCACCCTAATACGTACCATCATTTTCGTAATTTAATTTTTACACAAATGTGATTTTTTTTTTAGAATTTTTAAAAATTCGTCATGAATGAGAGTAAATTGTTATCGTGATTAATCGGTGAACATTTTTATTCTGAAAAGATTGAAAATTTTTGTTTTTTCAATAACTGCTTTTAATTAATTAAAAATTGTAAATAATAAAAATTAATAGTATTTGTTAATAATAAAACATGTAGCTGAATTTTATTGAGAATTGTTGTAGGGTTAACATCATGCTTTATAATCTGGAAACGCGTTACTCTCAAAACAGAAATGTAATTTTTTGCTTTAATTTCACATTTAATCATTTAAATTTTGGTGGGTATCCAAGCAAAAAAAATTGGTACTATTTTTTTTTTTGTAGAATCAAATGACTTTTATATAATAAGAGTTAATAAATTAATATATTAATTCACATAAGAAGTTAATATTTGTATTATATATTGACTATAATAAGAGATATGTACTTGTGAGTCCTGATGATAGTGAAGTCAGTCCATCATCAAAATTATAAATTTTAATATTCCTCTACAAGATTTTGGTGCAAAAATGATGTTAAATAGATTAGTCTTCCTAATTTTATTGCTAAAACTGATTTGTTTGCATAAACCATTTTGAACCTTAACTATGCATTTCACATAAGGCAGTACCCAGGATTCAATTTGGGGGGGTTCAAAATTTTTACAAAATGTCGTTGAATAATGATGTCATCTTTATCGTAAAGAAGAAATATAAATACACGGTAATGGATTAAGAGCGGTGCCATGCTAGGTGTGGGGAGGGACGCCAAAATGGCCTGATGACCCTGAAGTGCAACAAGGCCAAATCCAATTTGATCTCCTAGGCACTTATTCTTAACTAAGCTTCAATAAATTAAATTGATATTTTATAAGTTCTCTGAATGCAGTATGCAATTATGTTTACTTCCACATGTTTTTTGAAACCAATCAGAATAAATTTAGGTTAATACAGAATGAAAAGCATGTACGGATTCTTCATATGCTACTATATGACACTGCAAATAAGAAATTAGGAAAGTAAAAACTACATCAAAATATCTGAATCGGGCTTAGTGGTATATCATTTGTAATGCAAATATGAATATTGTAAAACCTTTAAATAACGGAATTTTGGGACTTGAGTATTTGCCTGCTATTTGCAGGTCTCCATTATTTGGAAGGGATAATAAGCACACACACACACAGAAAACAGTGTTAGATAATAGGAATTGGGAAAGTGCCCATGAAATAAAGGTGTCTGCTTTTCAAGGGGGTTCCCTGCAAAAGTGACCCAAATCGGGCCCCACTCCAACTAAGTCTGGGTCTGCCCATCAACCCTCCCACTACATATGCCAGCGAGGCCTATTTTATCCTTTCGACCTAGGGCCCATAAAAATCTTAATCCAGCACTGACTTATGCCTTCTGAAAATCCAAGGTATGTACCTTTTTGAGAGGACCTAGTCCACTCCTGATGCCATTGCATTACCCATATGTTTTGCTCTCATGATCATTGTAATTGTTTTTAGTATATATTGGTCATTCAGATTATAATCAAAACTAGTTGCATATGCACAAAATAAAAAATACAAAAAATAAAGGTAAATAATCTTAAGGCAAAAACAAAGAATTTCCTTAGGAATTTCATGAGTATTTTTTTCCGACCAAGAATGTTGAAAAGCAATACATGACTGGTTAGAAATTATGTTCTATGGCTTCTGCTTCTCTACCAGTGTCCTTTTTTTAAATCTCAGAGAAATGTATTTTTTATAGTCTTGTTAATTTTTGCTGTAACTGAAGGTGCTATATTATTCCAATGTGCAATTTTTTGTAACTCATGATGTCACAAAAATAATTGAACTTCTTAATATCTCTGTTGGAAAATAACTTGAAATTTTTACTGGATGCTTCACGTTTTTTGATAGCGCAAGCTACATTTTCATACATAAATAAGATGATGGATTTTAAATGAAAAAATTTAGTTATTAAATTGTATTTATTAAGATGTGTGGACTGTCTGGAAAATAACTTTGCTGTACTTTTGTATGCAGGACATTTATGCACATACATAATTTGATGAAGCAACAATCTTTATCAACGTGTTTTAGGCATAGTAATATTAACGCCGATGTTATGGCATGGTTAGATGGTGAAACATTTGCGAAGAAAGAAATGTTTTTGCGTTTGGTGGGGAACAATCCCACAACCTCCCACTTGCCGGGTGGGTATTCTACCTACTGAACATAGGTATTCTACCTATGTTCAGTAGGGAATGATCTTACGACCTCCCACTTGACGGGCAGGTACTCTATCTACGTTGGTAGAGTACCTGCACAGAAGTGGAGGTCGTGGGATCGTTCCCACCGAACATAAAAACATTTCTTTGCCAATGTTTCACAATCTAACCACGCCATAATATCGGCGTTAATATTACTACGCCTAAAAAACGTTGATAAAAATTGTTGCTTTATTTAATCTGCGTAGTGTTTGACTTGTATAAATATATAATTTGATTTCTATTTTATATTTTTCAATATTATTTTAGGTGATGCAACTGTTACTATTTGTCATCGTCACACACCAGCTGATCAATTGGTTAGACATACTCAGATGGCTGATATTTTAGTGGTTGCTACAGGAATTCCACATCTTATAACTGCAGATATGGTTAAAGAGGGTGCATGTGTGATAGATGTTGGAATCAGCCGGATTAAGGATCCAAAATCTGGTGAATCAAAAATCGTTGGTGATGTTGATTTTGACAGTGAGTAAATTTTAATGCTACATTGTCTATTTCTATAACTAAATTTTAGTTTTGAGAGTATATTTAAATAAAAATGTGTCTAATTTTCTTTATAAAACTTGATACCCAAGCACTACATAAAGCAGACATAATAAAGCATTTAGAAGCTACATATATGTGAGGTGCAGTTGAAAAAACATGGGACTAATCCTATAAAAAAGGGAGAGAGGGGCGTTCACCATAGGACTGATTATATGTTATCCCCTTCAAATTACAGTAGGACCCATATATAACAAGGATCTTGGGACCAACAAAAATATTTGCTGTATGTGGTTGCTTGCTGAATTCATTTTGGAATTTAAAATTCAAAACTTTGAAAATAAAGTCTGTATAGGTAGCATATATGCAAGCACCACACATCAAGTGTGGATTCCCCCACACCTTGAGCTGGAGTTATATTATGGAAAATGAAATGAAAAATATCAGGCAATTGGCTAAAAATAGGAATCTGAAACAAATAGCCTCCTGCCTTTGAAAGATTTCTAGATCTGCCTTTGCCACATATAGAATAATATTCAGTTTAAAGTTTGCTTAACATTTAATGAATAACATACTTCTACTTAAAGTTCAGTACAAATTCTAAATAAAAAAAATACATGATATATAAAGAAACTTAGATTATCAATTATCCTCAAAATGAGCTTCATTTAGAGATACTAAACAAAATGATCTATAGTTAATTACTTTGCTCTGCAGTATCTATGTTCACTAAACTTTAATCCTAAAATATCTAAGACATTGAATACATGATCATCAGTGTAATTCAAAAATTTTGCTTCAAAAAAGTGTTTGTGAATCCCTTACTACGTATTCTTACTACATATGAAATAATGAGAGTTCTCAGAAATTTTCCCGTTTCAAGTGCTTGAAAGTTTGTTTTATCATATTTATTTAAAAATAAAGTGGTTGATGGCTTTTTTTTTTTTTTTTTTTTTTTGTTTTTATTTTTAAAAAATTTTACAATTTATTTAATAAATCTTGCCATTTTTTAATCATTAAATCCAGGGTCTACAAAAGTCTTGTTCACTAAAAATGTTTAAATTGTAATGCATTCAACTATTATAGCAAACAAAATCGGTACCTACATATTAGCCCATCGACCAAGAAATTTTCAAAGCTTTTGAAGAATTTGCACCAAAGTTCATTTACATAAATAACTAAATGTAACCATTCATTGGTGTTATTTCCCCACTATTTTATTATCTCACTATTTATATATATATATATATTATATATATATATATATATATATATATATATATATATATATATAATGTGTGTATATATATAATCAACAAAAGAATTAAAGACTGTCTTCTGGAAGTTGAAAGTACATCAGATCGAGCAGCGAGGCTTGTTGTTCAACTAACCCAGCGATACCAACTTCAAATAGTACAGGTATATGCACCAACATCAAGCCATACCGACGAAGAGGTTGAAGAATTTTATGAAGAAATCAAAGAGTTACACACCAAAGGGAAACAACATATCAAGCTCATCATGGGGGATTTCAATGCAAGAATTGGACAACAGGAACAAGGAGAGACATCGGTTGGTAAATACGGATATGGGGAAAGGAATGAACGTGGCGATCAACTCATCGAATTTGCAGAAGCTGAAAATCTTAGCATCATGAATTCATTTTTTAAGAAGAAACCGCAAAGAAAATGGACATGGAAACACCCAAATGGGGGAACTAGTGAAATTGACTATATCCTGGCAAACAAGAAATCAATTATTGAAGATTGCAGTGTACTGAACAGATTTAATACTGGAAGTGATCATCGAATGGTGAGATGTAAAGTGCACTTAAATACTAAATTAGAACGACAGAAGCTCATTAGGAAACAAGTAAGTAAGAGGGTGGATTTAAAGAAATTAAAAGAAAATACCGAGGCATTCAAGTTGGAATTAAAAAATCGCTTTTCTGCACTGGAAGGACTTATTGATGAAAGTGATATCTCAGAAGCAAATGAAAACATTGTTAAGACAATAGTTGAAACTGCTGGGGAAATTGGTGGTGTAACCTGTAAAAAGCACAATAGCAAATTATCTGAGAAGACGAAACAGCTCATGAAAAGGCGAAGAGATATGAAGGTGGACAATCAAAATACCAGTTCCAGGATTGAGTATGTAGAACTTTGCAAAACTATTGTACTAGCAATAATAAGACTGAACATAGGCAAATTCTGGTGAGGGGGGAGCCCCTGTGCCCCCCTGAATTAGCCTTTGTTGTCATTTTTTTCTAAAGTCTGTATTGTTTTTGCTCACCCATCCATAAGGATTTTCTGGATCCGCTCTTGGACTTAATATATATATTACAATGTAAAATATGTATGGACGCAAAAAAACATTTACAATACTTTTAGTTATTAATATATAAAGCGAAATCAAACCTTTTAGCGAGATTTTTGGCACTGCTTATTTTTAATAATCCTGCTAATATCAGGTCTTATTTTTGATATTACAATCCTAAAAGTGTTTCCAAGGTGGACGTCAGTTATTCTGGTCCCAACTTTTGATTTTACTAACTTCATTCTTGAAGTAAAGGGCTATTCACAGATTGACTGGTGTATCGCAGAGGGACGGGCAGGGGTGGGGGTTGATCGGTGTTATATACCCCATTACAATGAAATTTTGTATATATACATATAAATATATGGAACTAACCCCCATTGCAACCTGTAACCCCTTATGAACTTTTTACATACACGTATGCACAGATGTAAGTGCTCCTGAATGGTAACGTTTTCAGAGCATGCAGTCAGATGGTTGGGAAGATGTTCTTATCGACATATTTAGAATAGAATTTGATGAGTCCTAAGATGAATTTTTTTTAAATCACTGTTGCACTGCAAATCAATAAAACTATCTTTACTGACCCTATGCGCTGGAAAACTAAAGTAAAACACGATTGAGGGAAGACCGCGTATTACTTTAGTTCTTTAACGTTTTAAGATATTTATTACAAAATGTGAACAGAATAAAATATATAGATTTACGACTCAGAGGGGGGCATGGAGCATTATTTTTGTGTGAAACAATTTGTGTTTTTCATGAGCCGGCAGGTCACATAAAATGTGTCTATGGGCCACAAGTGGCCCATGGGTTGAAGACCCCTGCCTTAAGAGGTTCAGATTCCTCAGAAACTTAAGTCCCAATGCTGCATGACTCTTGCTGCCTTTGTACCATAAAACTTAATCAGCACGGATGGTTGGTTCTGCTATTTTGAGATGCAAAATTTATGGTGTAATGTAACTTCTGTAAATACGGTTGTAGGTTTGATATAGAATTAATATATAGCTTAATTTATGATTTCAGGGGTTGTTGAAAAGGCAAGCTACATTACTCCAGTCCCTGGTGGTGTAGGTCCTATGACTGTGGCCATGCTTATGAAAAACACGTATATGGCTGCATGCAATCAAATAAGATATGAGACAGGAACTATTGCTGAATATCAAACTTGGGATGATGAATCTGAAAACGTTGCATTTGTTATTTGAAGTTATTACTAATATTAATTTTTATTGCCCCCTTTTGTTCTTGCTGATAACATGTTTAGCATTTTGCCAAATGATTTCAAAGTATTTTTTTTTTATAAGAAATTCATTGAATAAGTTACATATCGTTGAAAACATAAAACTTTGTAAGTTAAAAAGGTTTTTCCTTATATATGAAAATGTACAGAAAAAAAGCACATCTGACTAGAGAAACCACAAAACTTAAAATTCACTTTTTAAATATTTTGGAATTTTTTTTAGTTGCATGGTTACTGAAGTTAAATGTTTTTTTTTTTCCCCCCATGCACAAGGGAGAAAAATCGTCTTGACATATGTGGTTTTATATTTTCAATGATGATATAAATGTTATATTACTTTAACAACTTCTATGCTTCTTGTAATACTTTATTTCAACTTGATTTGAGAATTATTTTTGCGTTAGTACTTAGCAAGATTTTTTGTCAACTATGAAGTTCATTTATGTTAAGTGTTTTTTGGTAGGTGTAAAATCTAATAGAAAGCACAAAATTTATTTTTTCAAATTTTTTACTCTAAAGGGGTGGGGGTGTGCTAAGGATAATTGTTATTCTGCCTGAGAACACAGTAGAATCTCAATGTAGTGAATTTCAAGTTATCTAGGAATTTTTTTTTCTAGAAGTTTTAAAATATAGAGGTTAATGCAGGTACACACTCTAAGAAAGAATAAAATTATAAAGACATTTTAAAAATGGAAGGACCAAATCATTGGATATTCATGTTATATGGTGGCATAGTTGCAAAGTCTTAGTCTATTATACAGAAAATCCAGGTTTGAATCCAAATTATGCTGAATGCTTATCTTTTTCTACTAATCCATAGTCTGAGGTTTGATTTCCCTAGGTCACAGACATTCAGATCACACAGGAAATTGAAGGTCTTAGTTAGCATGGTTTTAGTTGCCATAAAACAGATGTATCTTTACCCATATTTCAGAATTATTTAGTACATCTGACAAATCCTTATGTTGATTTATTTTCTGTGCAAAATTGTGTTATATAAATTTAATGAGAAGTGCTATTTTTATCATGTACTGTAGGCAATGGATGCATCGTTTGTGTTATATAAATCAGTATTTTTTTTCTTTTATCTGGTATCCCACCGGTAACTCTATTCAACATTTTCACTTATTTTATCAGGAATTTTTATATTGTATATTATATATGTTGTAATATTTTACATTATTTTATATTAATCATTTCTGTGATTATATGTGATAGAAAAATTATATTCACATTTTTCTGATTTATCCTAGTTAGTTGAATATCAAATGTTGATTTTTGAAAAGTGATTAGGTCACAATAATTAATAAAATATTAGTTTTTAACACTTATTTTGTGTATCCTTACAGTTTTAAAAATATATTTACATGTTTTGTAAAGAGATTTAAATATGCCTTTAATGTTGTTAAGTGCTGTTTTTTAAAATAACGACAAACGAGAAAGCAGATCTCTGCAATAAGTCTTTTGCAAGTTTAAATTTGTATGTGAATCTTTTTCATTTGTTCTTACAATTAAAAGCGAAAATACAGTAGGATGTGTATACATATAACGAAAAGCTTGGTATCAACAAAAGTGCTCTTTGTACCCAGTCTTCACTAAACCTGTTTTGGATTATTTACTAAACCTGAATTTCAACTTTTGGAAACAAAGTCTGTATGGGTAAAATGTGCATGGGATATGTATACAAAAATATTCAGCTTTGAATTCACTTAAAATTTAATAAACAATGTATTATTATTAACTGGTTGTGGGGATTCATGATTCTAAAGCTTTAGAACTAGGTTGAGAGTATGACCGAGTATCTGTCTGCTTTGGGATGATAGACTGGTACCATATGGCTGCCATTAAAGGTTATGGGTTTATGTGCGAACGTGTAAAAATGTATGTTGCTATTGCCTTTCGAGTAGTGGTATATTGGTTTTGGAAGAGACCAGAGCTAGTCTCCATTGCTCTAGCTTATGCATTTTGTAATTAGTTTGTAATAGAAGAGATGTGGTCATCATGATTCGGTTTACTCCAAATTCTTTGGATATGTATAATTCGATAGACAGGACACAAGTTAACCTGACTTGCTTGCTCCTATTTGTGTTGAATATATGCAAATAACAAAGTTCGTGTTTAGGTAGGACTAATTCTTCATACCATATTACATAAACTTTTCTGATGTATCTTCCTGTCTATTCTTAATGGCACAAAAAAATTTTCATTAAATTTTTGTATGATGAGCAGACCAATATTTTTTTTTCTACATAAAGTTGATCGGCATTTTTTCTTGTTAAATCCTGAGAGTGCAAAAGTCTTGCTTGCTAAAAGTGATTAAATTGTATTGCACTTTAACACTATGGCAAAAAAAAAAATCCATATTTTTCTCATTAAATCCAGAAACTCGTTACATGCAGGCTCATTATAAATGGGTCTAAGTATATATACAGGATTGGCAAAAATTGAAACTTCGGAAAAGTAATCACATTGACATGTTATTTGCATGATGAATATTATTAGAGTGGGGATGGGGGAAAGGTTGTTTGGTCAGCCACCGATAGATGATGCTGTAAACGTTCAAAAGACAACTAAAGCGACTACTATGTGTTCATTTTTTTATTACACCAGCAAGTGTTCAACTTGATCTCCACAACACAATATTATGTAATTCAAGTGACTGACAATGCCTCTATGACTATAGAGTGCAGTATGTTCAGATGAATAGAACTCATCCCACATGGCATCTTTCAGTTCTTATAGTGTGGAATACATGAAACAACTTCTGTAGTTCCTGTGCAAAAGTAAAGTTACAAACTTGAGAATTTCAGGGGTCAAGCCTTAAGGGTATCATCAA
>QLNU02015360.1:25990392-26003534 GCA_006491805.2 Dysdera silvatica
ATTTTACACTATTCATATGGAATTTTTAAAATACTCAATAATTTATAATTAAAGACAACATTAATTATGTTTAGTAATACAATAAAAGAATAACGGATTAATAAAACGTAATCCTATCGCAGACATGTTCGTGATGAAAAGAACATGGAACTCAGAAATAACGATAGCGCAGGGCTTGCATGCGGCTAATGAGAAGGAGAAACACGGGTTGCAAAGCTTGTGTAACCACCAAGGTTTAATGTCTGGTGAATACAATAGTTGTGTCTAGCATTTCTACCTACAAATAGCTCCTTGGCGGCTTGTGGTTGCTGCAACACAGGCAGCTAGCAGATATACTATTTCGAATATCGGACAGTTTATTGAATCGTTTAAACTGGCTGCGATCATTTTTGCGACATATTTCAAGCTAAATGAATCAATTATAATAAAATATTAACACAATTTCTTTTTCTTTATAATGAAAAACTGGTTGTTGAACAACGATGCAACTTGGGCACCAGCAGCCACTTTTTCAATCAAGAAAACTAAACAATAAATGAGCAACAAAACTTCCCGTATTAAAAACTGGAATGCAAATCCGCAAGCATCAAACGAAATAAAAAGGTATGCTAAGATAACAAAGCACATGATATTTGTCTGTAATAATGATTTTGCTTCGTGTTCTCTTAGAAACTCCCATGATAAAATAATAGTGGACATGTTACCTTGATCGAATAAGACGTGGAATTTGAGACATTCAAATACGTGTGGCCATATTTGTATAAGTAGAAAACTACGCAGATTAAATTAAACAACAATATAAATCAACGTTTATTGGCGTAGTGATACCAGCGCCGATGTTATGGCGTGATTAGATGGTGAAACCATCTGAATCAAGAATCAGAGCGCCATTGTGGGCCATGCAATTATCAATGAATAGCAGACTTTTACTCTGTTATCTCCCCATGTTGCCATTTAACAACTTCAGCCATTCATGGAATAAACAACAAGTCATCCATGCTTTTTTATTGGAAGGATAAAGGACGGGAAATGATTTTAAGTGTTTGAAACATCTGGGTTTTGCTGATCATTAATGGTTTTAATTTATCGGATTCATTCATATTCGCTGCAAGCAAAGGGGTGACTCTGTCCTCACTATTTTTGCCGCCATGACATGTATCGTGTTTGAAATACATTGAACAATCGGGAAGGCACTTGAAAAACAAAACCGTTTCATCTGCGTTATAAATGTCCTTCGGTTCACAGTCTTTAATCATTTCACTTAATTTTCCTTTCCAATCAATACATACGTCATCATTTACACTTGTACTTTCTCCGCATTTTTTTAGAAAAGTAATGTTGTGCCTTTTCTTTAAAACGGTCAAACCATCCATCACTAGCTCTAAATCTTTTCTACCCAATTTCTCTTCATAGACTTAGCCTTTTCCCTTATTATTGCACCTCCTACTGGAAAATTTGACTATCTATGTTGTAGAAACCATACCACTAAAGATTTAAGTTCAGGAAACTCACCGATTTTTTGTCGTTTAATCTTACTGCTTGAATGGGCTGCTGCGATGAAGTCCTTTTTTTGTAAGATCGATGTCAGTGTAAACGGAAGAATTTGAAAGCGTTTAGCTACGTCGATTTTTTTTTCGCTATCGGCAATGGCTTTAATAATTTGTTTGTTTTTTCGAAAATAGAAAAACACTTATGCGACGTCGGGAACTCATGTTGAACGCAACTGAAGCCGCTAATTAAAAATACGAAATTAAAAATACGCGAATAACTCGTGTGGGGACCAGTGACTTTCGACTATGCAATATGATTTAGAGTAAAGGTTGTTGGCGACAAGCATATTCGTATTTTGTACCCGCTTTTGGCGAAGCCACGCCCACTTCTGCTCTGACGTCATGCGAGTTTAGTGCGCATGCTTCTGGACTAGACGCACACGAAGAAATCACGAATTATGCCAATAGAGCGGAATTGGGGGCCTGTGTTGTTCAATGCTTCCCTCAATTCTTTTTGGTGGAGGGTTGGGTTTTTGAGGCGACTTTTTCTTGTTTATTTTTGAGTAACATTGATTTTTTTCACTTGCTGGGAAAGCATACTTTTCTTTTTCTTCCTCAGATTGTTCAAAAGCCAACCAATGTAAAAAAAACAAAAAAAGTCCATAAAAATTTACCTACTTACTTACATTGCTGTATAAATGTAAACTGCGTACAATTAAGTAAGCCATACTTACCATTAAATGAAACGACTAACAATAATTTTATTTTCAAATTCTACGATGGAAGTTGCTAAATATTAGCATTTGTTATCGATTATATTAGTTTGTTTTGTTTTTTTAGTTATCAAAATATTATTAGCATTTGAATATGTCTGAATCGCACTGATTTTTCAACATGCACTTACATTGCATTGTACTTACCTACACTGCATAAAAAATCCGACCAATCAAGCATATATAAAACTTTATCTAGAAAGAATAAAATCAAGGTTGGATGTCTAATTTTCCAATGAAAACTGATACAGGGCATACACTTAAAATTAATCTCACTTAATATCAAAAACTTTAAATCGTGTTTTAATTATTTTAATTTAGCTTTTCAAATAAGCTTTAAAAGTGGCAAATAATTTTAACTGAGTCTAGTTTTCCGTTTCACGCTTAGGATTTTAAATATATTATGCCTATTTTCTGTTCCTTATATTTATTAATTACATTTGTTCTATTATATATATATATATTAGGGTGCCACTCAAAATTAAAGTTATCCAATTTAATCACGACACCCCTCATTTTGTTCCTTTTACCATAAAATTAAACCCCTGAAAGTTTGAAAGCGTTCTGTGAATATTATACTATATATATATACTGGTCGCTCATCGCTATTGAACATTCTATAGAAAAAAAGCTAATAAACAAAATCACTTTAAACTTAATAAATGCTATTAGTATTAGTTTATTGCACGGTATTAGTGCAATATAACGTTATTAACAAATACCAAACTTCTAATAAATGACAGGAACAATAAAACGAGAATAAACGTATATCATGTTTTCTGAATTCCCTTCATAATCGCGGATTTGCTCGATTTCGGATATTCTCGGTAATGTTTCTCCACGACTTGAAGTAGGAACTGCTTCTGGTCCTCTTGATTTGTAAGCACTGCATTGAAGGACTGGATCAACGCGACGCCACTCTCTGCTGCATCATTCACTACTTCCATCAGTTGCTGGATTTTACTTTTGGCTGCGATAAAATCATCGTTTGACTGCCATGTGTCGGGGTCCTTTTTGAGGAAGTCCTGCGAAATATCCAGAGCAACGAAGAGCCACCTCGTGTTTATTAACACAAAATCAGGAAGCTCCTTTTCATTAACAAAATGTTCTGCTAGATGGATACGCCATGGAGGAGAAACCTTATCTAGAACTGCCGCCATTGCTATCTTTCTTTCTCTTGTAACATCAGAATAAAAAAAAGGCAAGGTCAATATGTATTTCACTTATGTACCATAGGTGTGCAGAAAAAGTCTTCATTGCAGTTTCAGAAACGAATTTGTTGACCTTCTTATATTCCTGAAAATCTTTTAATAGTTGCAGGTCATTCCGTGGAGCTGATGCAGCAGTTGAGCATCTGTACCATGCCTTCAAATACAATCTGATCACGAAGACGTTAAAGATCCGAAGTCCACATAGTTCACGAGCAGACAGATTGAATTGTGCACGAAACAGTTAAATCTTCAGGAAATATATTATCTTTGCCATCCACCTAGCCCTATACAATGCCCCTGGCGCATGAATACGGAATCCTACTGCGGGATCTTCTCCTAGGAAAACCAGAGCTAGTTGTAACAGCTCTTTGTAGTCATCTGTAGGATGAAAATTGGATAATTGACAATGAATGAAACTTATCAGATTTTCTGTCATTGGCCCCAATTCGGAAGCAATTTCCAGGAATCAGAAAATCTTTGTGAATGTTTAATGTTTGGCCCACTGGAAGCTTCCATCAGCAGATCGAATACCTTTGCGACAATAAACTCATGTATGTGATGCTCAAGCCAAACTCAGAAGGTCTTTGTTAAGCTTCTATTCCAGCAGTATACAGGCTCCTGCTTTGAGTCCGGTGTTGCTAGAGGTCGTATCAAAGGACATCATCTGCACCCGTTCAGCCAGATTCTATTCTTGAATTAACTTAAATACCGCACTTGCCTGTTCTTCTCCAGTTCTATTCTAAATTTGTGGGACACCCAAAAGTTTCCTGGCACCTTCTCCAGATACCAGAACAGCTATTCGGTCAACGGTCTCTTTTGATGTGAGCGCCGGTAACATTTTTGCGTCCCAATGGGTGGTAAGCGGAGTATCAGGTGTGAAAGAGCTTCTTATCTCTTTTGCAACAGATTCTCTGTGCCGCCTCTGAGCTTTCCTTATCGTTTCCTTGTTTAAGGCAATTTTTTCAAGGTTGTGTCCGATGGATTATGCTGCTGCAGCGAGAACGTATGTTGCATTTCGGTCACTAATTTTTTCTCTATCTAGCGCAGACGCCAATTCAAGACTAACGATATTTGAAGGCCATGAACGTTTGATTGGCAATGGTGTATGGAACTTTATTTCAGCGTCATGCTGGTTGTCAGTGCCGTCTTCTTCACTACTACTGCTACTGAGATTCACAGTTGCTGCCTCCGCTCTTGCTCGCTCTGATGCCCACCTTTTTCTAAACTGGCTCCGCATCTCTCTCTCTCTCTCTTGACGTCTTGTCTCTTGCCTCCATAAAGTGGTGTCAATTGAACCCATGCTTCCTCTCCTCCCTTTCTCCCGTTTCCAACAAGAATTGCCTATCTTCTTCCAATGTTACCAAAGTTAGAGCATCAGCATGTGCAATACCAAAGAAATTGTCAAGTGTTTCGATAAATGCTTTCTCTTTTCCTTGTTGCGTCTCTGTTCTCATCGATGAGTTTTTCTTAAGTCCTTTCAAGGTAGAATGTAGTCATTTAATTTTGGTAACCACATAACACTGTTGCCTTGTGGGAATTCTTGCTTTGATCCAGAAAGCACACACTTCTTTTGTTGTCTCCATTGCACTCGTTTGAATGGAATTGCCATCATTGTGTAAATGAAAAAATCGTCCAAGCACTTACCTATTGGAAGGCAGTTTGTTTCAATCAAATGTTCCTCTAATTAAATATATACCACGATTCTTTGTTGTCACAACAATGGCAGTACTGGCCATTTTCACTTTAAATAATCTGTAAAAAAATATCATGAAATTAATACAGCGGACTGCTTTTGCGCATTCATTATTAGCGAGGAATATGTAGAGAAATTGACGGTCCTTGAGCGACCTCTTAATGTTAATTTAACTGAACAAAATTTTTAGCATTTGGTTTTTAACCCAAATGGTATAGATTGGGAGGGTGTCGTTTAAGAAATATGGTGTTTCATTTTTCTCCATGCATTTCGCTGGCACCCTAATATATATATATATATATACAGGGTGGTCCTAAACTATATGTCAAAAATGTAAAGGCAGGTAGAGGGGACCTAAATAAGCAGATTTCGTATAGGATTGTGTGTGCGGTAATGCCGCCTTGAGCCGGTAGAGAGCGCTGATGACTGCGGCGTATAAAAGCGCTTCGCTAGCTGGATTCATCATTTCCCGCACGGATCTCGAGCAGCATGCATCGTTTCACCAATGCAAAAAAAGTGTAAATAAATTATTAAAGTTTTATTAAATAAATAATTTTATTTATACAATGCCTATTCATTCGATAGATGAATTTAAGGATGGGCTGATTTGTTTAACAGGATGTTGTTTAAGGCTACTATAAATCTGTTTTCAGATTGTCAGAATCGGACATGCCAATAGACAAGTCAACGTCCAGTTTCTTCCAATGCAGGTTTTCGAATTAAGGATTCTATTTCTAAGAAGTGAAGTTAAGAGATGTTTCTAACTTGTTTTGACTGACGCGGTTGGATTTTATTTATGGCACATGGTGTCCTGCTATTATTCGCACAAAGGATAGTGCATGCAATTTCGGTTTCGCAGAAAGGATCGTTCATGCAATTTCGGTTTCACAGGAAAGATCGTTCATGCAATTTCGGTTTCGCAGAAAGGATCGTTCATGCAATTTCGGTTTCGCAGGAAGGATCATTCATGCAATTTCCAGCAAGTCCAGGAGCATGCGCACCAAACTCACAGATAGAGAAGAACAATGCAATAGACACAGATAGAGCAGAACAATGCAATAGAGCAGAAGTGGGTGCAGTTTCACCAAAAGCGGGTACCAAATATGAATATACTAGCGACAAGTAGTCAGCAACCCTCTTCCCTCCCCATATTAACGAATGGAGGAGTTTTTCTCCCTGTTTAAGAACGGAACAGTCGAAGGTCAAACGCCTTCCCTTCCGTACCACACTATAGGGAAGGGGAAAATTTCATTCGAATAAACGGGATTGTTGACATGCATTGGCGCTGAAGGCATCAAATTATTGGGGGGGAACAATATACTTTAAAAGGCATTTTGTTTGAAATTGAAGGGTATATGGAACTCTAATGCCACATTGGGGACCCGTCCCCCACTAACGGTGCCCGTGTTGACATGGTATATTACGATTTATAAGACGTTTTTGTTCCTATTGAGTGAAAAATACTTACGAATAAGCGTGGAGGCCGAAACGTATTGTGATTTTACAAATTACTGCAAGTTTTCCAAGAGATTTGGAGTTTGTTACGAATAAACGGGATTTACGAAATAACGGGATACGAATTACCATGTACTGTATTTAAGTCGAAAAGCGCACAAACGCAATTTTTTGTGTGCTGGCACATCGTTTTACAATTGTTTAGACATAGATATATTTTGTGACAGATATAGATATATTCAAGACAAAATATCTCTCTGACGAAACAAACGAAAACAATGTGCCAGCTTACAAAAAACTGCGTATGTGCAAATTTTGATTTGAATCCAATTATTCTCTAACTGCGGTTCGCAAAATTAGTAATGTTGGTGTCAGTAAATTAAGCATGTTTTCTTAGACGGTTTGTTTTGTTTAAAACTTTACAGGCTGTATGCAATATAATAAAAAGAAGTTTATGGAAAACCCAGGGCCGTATTAACGATTAAGCTAAATAAACACGTGCCTAGGACATCAAAGGAGGTTGGGACACTATAGAAATTGTCCACTGCCAGATTTACAGTGGACCATGTGGTGCAAAAGAGGTTCCCACATTAAATGAAAAAATTGTAAACCGGTCTGGTTGCCTTATCTCGTTACGTAACATTAGTTTTGAGGATCTGATGATTGAAAAATTTGCAATCAGAAAAAGTAGAAAAACTTTTTTTTTAAATATAAATAAAATAGAAGTATATATAAATTAACTTCTTTCAACTTACTGAAAATTTTGTTTTATTTGGAGAAATACAATTTCAAGGTTTATTATTTTTCATATTTAGAATTAGATATAGATGGGAACACCAAAATCTTATAAGTGTTTCAAACCTCTAAGTTGTTAACCCAGGCCTGGGCAAGGCAATTGTCGTCAGTTATCAGCCAGAGAAAATAGCGCCTGTTGAAAATATTTTATGGCCTCGATTGAGGGCTTATTTATGCATAAAATAATGTCTCAATGTGGCGTATTTCACTTCAATGAAGACTCCTGTTGCGCTGCAAATCCACTGCTTATAAGTAGGGAGGTAATTTTATTACAGAAAAAAATGCAAAATTCGTGAGGTCATTGAGTGGGGGAAATCTCGAATTTCACGAAAATTTAAAAACAAATCGCTGAAGAAATGCAACACTAACATTAAAAGAATTCCAGTTTCCAAAAAGTAATACAAATAAGCATTATAAAGTAGGACCGCCCTATCCGCAGGTAATACCATCGAAGAGCAGCCGAGGATAGTAAAGAACCTTAGCTTACTCAGTAGCATAGCGAAATTAGTTGCTTTTCGTTTACATATATGTTTATGATAAGGTTTAATTAATAAATAAAGCGCAATAAATGATTACTAACATTAAGTAATAACAATATATCTGATATATTTTATTGTTAAAGAAACTTAAGTAAAATTATATCGCTATCTGTCAGCATGAAAAAAAAAGTAATATAAAGTTGTACACCATCTATTGACACTAAAAAGGAAGTAAAATTATACTGGAGTTTGATAAAAAGAGTTTTTCTCAATTTTCAGATGGAAAAACATCTCCATATAGATCATTTACTATGTCTTTTCGCTTATATTATTATGCTAATGTTCTTTCTCTTGAATGAACGAGATTCTATCGTTTTAGCTTAATCTTTAAAATTAGGGTGGAGTAATGCAAAATATCTTGTGTATGCATAGAATAAATACATGTTTATGCCAATTTTTACCCAAAAGATTTTGTGATGACAGCAGTGTTAAAATTATTTAAATATGAAAATTAATCAAAAAATATAATAGAGATTAGGCAATAATGAAACAAATATCAAATTTACGAAATTGTTGAAAAAGCCCTAAAACTCTTGAAATGACCCTAAAATTCATCAAAAACGTCATGAAAATTCGCGCCGTGATAAAATTACTGCCCTATTTATGAGCCTTACGCGTTCAGAGGACATATTCACGGAATGTTTTCCCTTGAAGCTTTAATCAATGCCCACTAAATTACACCAGATTTAAATGATGTTGCTTTGATATACATTTATTGCAAACCGAATCGTTTTGTGATCGCAAAATTTGTGCACAGGTTGTGCAGTTATAACAGAATCGTTTTCTGGTCACAAAGGTCGTAGACGGTTTTGCTATTTCGTTATTCTGGCCATCTAAATTGACTAGATCTACTGTTTTAATCCAAGTAAAAACAAAAAATTTAAATACTTGTTCTACTGTAAAAAGTGCACAATGCATTATTTGTGCGCTCGTTGCGTTGTGCGCACGTTGGGTGTTGTTTAAATGGGCTATATAAGAAAAAATATACTGTGTCATTCTGGTTAGACTGATGTCGTCCATTAGAAGAATGGCTGCGTTGGTGATACGGGCTGCAAGTCCTGTTGACTTAGTTGTGTTGTATTATTAACATATGGTGACTGTTCCATTATTTAGTTACAATATTATAAAACGCAATATACAATTAATGTAAAAAACGATGTGCAAAATGTGTCCAAATGCGATATAAAAATATTCAAAGTGTAAAAAAGAAAAATATAAGCGACAAAATATGTAAAGCTGTTTAAAATATGTGCTGCATGCAGAAAATGTCAATGTACACATGTAGGCTATACTTAAAATATATTGGATATTTCAAACATGTGAAATGTTTTACTTTTAGTTATGGCGAACATGAAACAAATTTGAAAAGTATGCTTATTAAGCATTTATCATTAAAGGTTACGAAGCAAATGAATATATTTTAAAAACTTCTTACCTCTTATTAGCTGAGCATTGTTGAATTGTAAAAGATTTCCGAATTTAAAAAAATTACTTTGCTAATAATTCAGACAGTAGCGATAAGTAATAAAAGAGTTTGTATTAAAAATGCAGCACATAGGGACAAAGTTTCGCAAGTTCCTGGTGAAGAGCAGAGAAGTCTAAAAAATTACTGTCGAAGGAAAAAATATTTTAAAAAAAAAATGTAGCTTGATATGGGTAATCCGGATTTCATTACTGAAACCTTGAACACTTTTTTAATTATTTATTTATTAGGTGCCTTGGATGTATGTGTTAATTCCGTCCCAATTCTACGAAAAAAATTTCTTTACGATTTTGACAAAAACGAGTACCATTTATCGTAGCATCGACTAAGATACTGCCAAAAGTTCCAGTTAAAGTAGTGGTCGTATTGTTTCCTGTAGTGTTTTTTTGTGGCTTACTGAAAAAAGAAGTGTTAAATTGATGTGTTTCTGAAATTAAGTTGACTAGTTGTCGAGATTAGTTTGATAAGTTGCTGAAATCGGATTGACGAGAGTTGCCGAGATTGAATTATCGAGTTGTTAAATTTAGTTGACTAATTACCGAGATTCAGTCGAGTTGTCAATATTGAGTTGTCGAGTTGACATGTCAGTATTCTCAGAAGGTTGAAATTCTCAAATGTCTTCGAAATTCGATATTCCGGGTCATCAATGAAGAAATTACTAATGAAGACTGTAACCTATGCAGAAGTCGGTTGTTAATGTTGTTATATGTCTTCAATGAATTTGCTTGATATAACCCCCATTCTAAGATTAGGATAATTTTCAATACACTTTATTTACAACGCATAAAAAATAACGATGCGGCACAAAATGTAGAGGATGGTGTTGAGAACATGATAGGAGAGGTAATGCATTGCGAACCTCCTTACAAATACTGTATGAGAGATCATATAAGGCAACTCGATTTCAGTATCTCAACACATTAGAATTGTTGAAACGAAGTGCCTGAGATCCGTTCTCATATATGTTCTTAGATAATCACCCTTTATCTGAGGTTGAGGGGCTTCAGGACAGCCATTATATTGTTCTCACATAAATACTGTAACAGTAACTACTTTCACATGACAATAAAATTCGAGGGTGGGGACGATTAACAGAAAACAAAGTAGTAAAAATAATGCGCCAGGTTACGGGGTGATTTGGCAATTATCTTATTGTCCGTAGTAATAAAAGCCTTCAAACGTTCATCTCTAAGTATATAATTCATCTACTCTGAATAAAAAATATGCTCTACTTGAATGTGTATCCGAAATTATATTTCCACGTTACACAAAGAGCATTCCAAAATTTTGATGTATAATATATATTTTCAATGTACTAGAAAGTTTATTAAAGAGGTTTACTCTTCTCACTTCTGTTGTTGTTTTCTTTTTACAAACTTTGCAAAACATAATATTTAACGATTAAAGATCAAACATTCACGTTCAGAAATTTCCATGGAACCAATCAATTTTTAGATTTTCATGCTCTGAAACTTCGATTTTTTCAAAAACCACGATTTCAAAACAGAATGGATAGAAATAAATGATTCAAATCCACATTATGAAATATCTGATCCTTTATCGAACACCAGAACTTTATCAGCCATCGTGGAGCAGCCGTCAAACCCTAAACCAATAAGCTTGTTATTTCTAGTCGTAACTTTTCTGTGAATTGTAAAATAACATCTGTTACACTTTCTGCATCCAATTTCCGAAGCTCCGCATGAATGCTCCTTTTATCATGCAATCAACATCTTTTTTTTATATATCTTACTCCAAGAGACATTTGCCCTTTGTCTCTTACATCAACAGTTCCATTAACAAACAAGGAAAACGTTTTACATTCACTGAGCTCTTTTGCAATCGATTCTGAGATTATAGATCCACAAATGTTGATTACATCATTTTGGACTCAGTGAGAAGTATATTTATATTTTCCTGAATATATCGTTAGGTGGTCTTCAAAAATTTTATCTCCCGCATCAATGCGGAAACTAAGTTGATCTTCAAAATTCCCACTTCACGAGAGCTTCCCATGAAGTGAAATACGTATATGAACATCCCAAAATAGTATTGTTTGCAAAATAGATCTAAGTTTGGTTCTGTTGATCTGAATTAGTCGCCGAGTTCAAATTTTTAATTAAATTTTTACTTCTCATTTTTACAGAATTACAGGAGTTTTTGATATCAGTCGTAGCGCCTTGGTGCCCCTGGGATTTGGCATGTACCTTTACATTTTCATAGAAATATTTAAAGTCCTTTTTAGCGTTAACCATGAAGGCACCAAAAACGACTGTTTTTAAAGTGGGTTTAAACAACACACAATACTTTCAAAGTCAACCTTTTAAAGAAGGAGAGCATACCAACCAGAGATATGCGTCTAACCAGCTCTTCTGAAATTGGCATTTATCTTTGCCAAAATTATGTACATCTTTCTTAAAACCGTGAGTTAAAAAATTCCCCCCATGGATTTATTAGCAATTGATACTTTACATCATCTGAAACATATGATAATGAAATATTCAAAAATAGGCCTAAATCATAACGTACAGCAAAAAAATAAAAACTGCAATGTCTTTATCACTGGGTGGTATTTACTCGACTATTCTTTCTGCTGAAGTTGAGAGACCACTAAATGAATTTTCTGTTCCTTTTGAAGGCACTAAAAATTGTTCCAAACCAATCCCGCACGGAGATAATTCTCTTGTAGCTTGTAGATGACTGTTCTAGTTTCGCCTTTTCCACTGTTTTCCCCACTGGTCTGAACAAAAAACTTCTATATAGCCATTGTCAAGCAGAATTACAGAATTAAAATAATAATTTACAGCTCTACATCCACAGCTACGAAACAGTTCAACACTTAATAACAGAATTAAAAATGATATTTAATGCACACTTAACAGAACTATAGAAAAGTAATAAAATCAATAGCAAACTGGAAAATCAGAAAATCAATTGACTGACTTGCAATGCTTTGTTTTTTAAAATGAAAATAAAAATCTATGGAAATCGACAATAGCAGAGAACATTCCCGTCGTTTTGAAAGCTTTATGGAAACTATTGGTTAGAAGAGACCATTGGGCAGTCAGTTCTATCACCGTGTCATACGCACAGCCTGGGCACCCAAATCTATGCATGCGCACACGATAAACACATCCCTGTCCCTTTCCTGAGAGCATTACTGAGTCATCGGTTCATAATTAAGATGAGTTAAAACTGCCACCTAAAATTTATTGCTGTACTTTTGAAAGTAAACGCATAGCAGAATTGGTTAAATCAAATATTTAAACTTCGATTATGTGGCTTGAGGAGCGCCCATGCACATTATATATATATTAGCAAAAAATAATGAAAATTAACACTGATTACAACTTATTTATAATACTTTAATGTAACAAACACTAGTAATAAAAAAATCAAATTCCAAATGCATCATTTGAAAAAGCCCATCGGTGTGCTTTATCTCATTTTAAAAGTGACTTCTTAAACTTTTTATCAAATACAGAATTGCCACTATTACCATAATTACTTACGGTTTTCTACTTATGAAGGGGCACAATTTTAACTTTTAAGTTTAAAAACACTTGTTGGTACATTAACATGATGTGTAGTAATTAATGATTTTTGAAAAGTTTCAAAGTACACGTATCACTAAAACTAGTTAAGTGAATTTAAAAGTTATCATTTTTGTAAAACGTCAGCAGAATAATTTTGTGTTTAATTG
>QLNU02015360.1:26007029-26031526 GCA_006491805.2 Dysdera silvatica
AAAATTCAAGATTAATAAATTATTTCAATTTATTAATCTGAAGGTGATCGTATTTTTTCAAAATGGTTGATCGTAAAGATATGCAACTACGTCCAAATAAAATGCGACATTAAACAATTTACTATTATTTTTTTATTTCGCCTTAAATACAATTAATTTACGTGATTTTTCTTTTGCTCAATAATTTTATTCATAGTGCGTTTTGTTTACAATTAAAATGATGACACTTTTTATATTATCATACAGAACTATATTCTTGTGACGGGATAAGGATGATCGAATATTGCATGAGGAGAAAGCAGCATACTCAAATACGTAGTTCGTTGTTAAATACGGTTATCAGACTAGTTTATTTCTAATTTCAAATTTTACATCAGTATTATGCCATCTAGACTAGTGTTTCTTAACCGCTGTGCCGCGTTCCGGTACCGGGCCCTGAGGGATCCTTCTGGAATTTGTAATTTTAGTTTTCTAAGCATTTTTTATGGATTCGACCGTGGAAATATTCCGAGGTGAATAATAGTCGTGAAAAATTGGGTTGGAAAGCTCAGACCCGGGATGCCTAAATAACATTTGTGCAGCAACTGCTGATGACCAAGATGTGTACTTTTAATTATATGAGTATTCATGAATGATCGATAATTTTCAGACATCGAAATCTTTTAGCATTTGAGAAAGGGTATAACGCTCATTATGACCTGTCATAAAAAGTGCCTGCAAGCCGATTACAATAATGTACGGTGCAACCTCTGTTCTTAAAACTGAATGAAATAACATCTGTGTTGCAAATGCCAATAACCAGTCAGTAAGAAAATGTACCAGAAAAGTGTATTAATAGAAGGAGTATAATGATACTCTTTATGTTATGCCATAATTATTCATATTTGTGACAGTTTACTGTATGAACTTTAAAAACTGGAAGGCATTTACGAGTAAAATTTGTTGAGACCGGGCCCTTGGGTTATAGAAAAATAATTTATCGGGCCCTCGTCTTATAAAAAAAAGAATTTATCGGGTCGCAGCCTCATAAAGGTTGAGAAGCACTAATCTAGACAATATCACATGTCTGCAAGAACTGCACTTAATTCCATATACACAAAATAATGTTAGATGTCAGTGATAGAAGTCGTATGTTCGTTAAGTTTACATAATTTCTATCTTGCGCCATAAAACATCCAAACAAACAAACATAATTTCTACTTTAATAATTTTATTTATAGACTTGGTTAAGATTTTCATAGATGTGAGTATGAAGTGTATTTACTCATACCAACACTTTAAAAAATGACTTTGCACGACAAATTTTTAAAGTTTAAAGGGTTGCATACATTGGTGAGGATAGAAGAGGGAAAACTAGACATTTAATTTCATCAATTAGTATAATAATATAGTATTTAACGAAATTCAATTCAGTTAATTTTAAAGCGTTTTGTTATCTATTTAACTGTAAAGCATTCTACACTCTATAACAAAAAAAAATCGACGCACCAAGAAGGGGTTGTCCGATTGCGATAAAAATTGGTGGATATGAAGAACATACATAGAAAAAGAAACGATTAAAATTTCAGAACAATTGAATGATTTATTGCAGAGTTTGACCGTTACAAAGGGAGGAAGTCAATAAGGCGTTGGTCCACCTCTGGCCTGGATGCAAGCTGTCACCCGGCGTGGCATAGACTGATAAAGATCCCGGATGGTGTCCTGCGGAATTTCTTGCCAAATTGTCTCCAACTGTCGGGCTAAATCGTCAACATTCCGGGATGGTTGCAATCGCCTTCCCATAGCGTCCCAAATGTGCTCTATGGGAGAGAGATCAGGAGACCTAGCTTGCCAAGGAAGTGTTGGGCAAGCTTGAAGACAATTCATAGCAACACGTGCCGTGTGCGGCCGGGCATTGTCTTGTTGAAACGTAAGTCCAGGGTGTCGCAAAAGGAACGGTAACACAACCGGTCGTAGAATGTCGTCTACGTACCGCTGTGCTGTAAGTGTGCCAGAAATGACCACCAAAGGGGTCCGGCTATCAAAGGAGATGGCACCCCAGACCATAACGCCCTGTTGTGGGCATGTGTGGCGTGCGATAGTAAGGGCAGGATCCCCACGCTGCCCTGGACGTCTCCAGACACGTCTGCGGTTGTCGTCAGGACACAGTTGGAAACGGGACTCGTCACTAAAGACTATACGTCCCCAGTCAGCGCAGTTCCAAGTTGATCGAGCCCGGCACCACTGTAATCGGACTTGACGGTGTAAAGGCGTGAGAGGTAAGCGGCGTAACGGTCGGCGCGAGCGTAAATTCCGCTCTCTCAGTCGTCTGCAGAGGGTCATGTTGGACACATGTGTGCGGGCCACACGTTGGATAGTTGATAACGACGAATCCGGTGCTGTGACATCTGCTCTGACAATCGCTCTGTCTTCCCGTTCTGTTGTGGCCCTAGGTCGACCGCTGCCGTCCCGACGCTGACATCTGCCGTTGTTGACCCACTCTTGCCAGCACCGTCCAATCGCCGCATCGCTTCGACCCACATGTCCAGCGATTCTTCGATTCGTCCAACCAGCCTCTTTCAATCCGATAGCACGACCTCTTTCAAACTCTGACATATGCTCGTAATGAGCACGAATCTTTCGGCGAGGCATTGTTACAGTCGACGTAAGATATCCGCAGTCAAAATGCAACAGAAATTTTGACCACATATTGAGAATCGCTCCTTATATACACCTGCTGAATGCGCAGTTCCGATGCGCTGGAGTTCCCGCTATTCATTCATTGGACACCAAATTTTAATCATTTGCATGTTCGGTCAAAATGTCTTTGCATACGAAATTTCATTACAATCGGAAAATTCCTTCTTGGTGAGTGGATTTTGTTTTGTTATAGAGTGTATTTTGTACTTAAGTGTAAAGCGTTTTGTTATGTACTAAGTGTAAAGAGTTTCGTTATGTATTTATTCAAAGTATTACCATGCGCACTGGGCAGGAGAATTACTTTATAAATACATTAATATATCTAATAAAATCATTTTAGTATTTGTTACAAACGTACACAGTCGAAAATCACTTTTTCTTTTGTAGGAAAATTTTCTCTAAATTGTCCAGATATGATAATAACTGCAGAAAGAGACTGGGTGTGAGTTTATTTACTGTTTTTTCTCTTTTGTAAAGGTAAAAATTAATCAGTACTTGTGCAGATTTCTTCTACAACCCTCGTTTTGTTAATTCTTGAATAAGCGTGTATTCAGGTCGTTCATTTTATGATCTGAAAGTTGGTGTAATACTATACTGTTTAGCTCATCAGTGGTACCCAGGGTCATAAGGAGGTTACAGAGGTACAAACGTATATTCATATATGTATCTATAAAACTGCACTATGACGGGGGTCTGTGACTGCGATGGGCGATTGCAAAACGTTTTTAAAATCGAAAGAATCGGAATCGAAACACATTTACAATCGACTTAACGATTCATTCGTCCTTGAACTTAAGAATCAAAATGTTCAATTGCAATAGAGAGTCATCAGGCGTTCTGCTACTGTCCGCTTATCGTTGCTGCAAGTTACCTATTATGGCACATTCAAATTAACAAAAAATAAGCATAAATAATATATCCTTACCATGTTAAAAATGTAATATAGGATATTGTAAGATACAATAATCGTAAAAAAAACCCAACAAAACAAAACAAAACCAAAAAAATAGACTGTCTTCGCTTGGCGCGCCACCTACAGGCACGTACTGTAAATAATATAGCTCATTCAAGGTTTATGAAAGTTTTTAAAATTAAGTTTTCACTTGTGTACTTGAAAGAATAAAAAGAACATGAGCCACATAATTTGCTTCTGCCACGACAAGGGCAAAATTATAATCAAGACCGTAGCCATAATTTAATTTCGGGGGTTTCAAAAATGTTTACATTATGTATCCGATACAATCACAGCATGCAAGACCGTAGCAAAGTCCCTGTAAAATTTAGTGTCGGGGGACCGGTCCCTAAGACCCTCCCTCGGATACGGGTATGATTATAATGCAAATTGAGGTAGAACTTTTATTTCGGAAAATTGGATTAAATTATTTTGTGTGCCGCTATCTATGAAAAAATATTTAAACTGTATTTCCATGCACGCGTGAAAGTTTTTTAAACTTACTTTTACAAAAGTGCATTCGCGGGTCTAAGGGGGATGCAATAGCCCACCTTGAGTCGGAATTATATCATGGAAAATAAAATGTAAAGTACCGGATATTGGGCTAAAAATAGAGTCGGAGACAAATCGCCGCCCTCCACTGAAGCAGAAGATTTCTTGATCCGCCATTGGCGACAGAGAGTGGATTCGTATCTTTGCATTTACATAAGAAACATTGTATAATTAATTGTTATGGTGCTTTCATTAACACGCTGCGATCGTCATTTAATAAGTCAATAGTTGGAACAAAAAATTTTACTGAGCTTGCAATAACAAACCAACGAATTGAGAACTGGTTCCATTACGCACGGTGAGGCGATGCATGGAGTCCGGTTTAAAAACCGTCGATAAGTTTCGAGATGTTCAAACAATCGAGGCAATCGACTAAAACATCTCACAATCGTGCGTCACTACTGTGACTCCCTAAACTCCGTTGCTTATGCCAGTACCACTTAGATTATTATTTTATCGTACTGTTTCAAATAGAGTAGAACCCCGATTAACCGAAATAAAGGGAAATACACAATTTTGAATAAGCAAAATTTCAAATAACCCGGAAATTCAATTTTCAATGTAAAAAAAAACAAAACAGATTTACCTGAACCACATTTAATTATATACTTATATACTACTAAATTATTATTGATATTAAGAAAACGAGTCTTCTTCACGAATTTTTTACGTCCTTTCAAAGAGGAGAAAAAAAATAAATCGAAGACATGAGTAAAAGAACATTCACATAAGATTACCTCAGATGCTCTCTGTTCTTTTTCATTCCTTCATAAGCGGTGAGGACCGGGGCCGACTCTTGACCCGAGCTTGTGAAAAATTTTCAGGCTTAGAGATAGTTCTAATGTCCTTCTGGCCAGATCTGTTTCGTAGCTGATCCATAATTTTCAGTCTTAAATAATTAGAGTTAGTTTTTCCAATCCTCTGCCTAAATTAAAATTAATGGGATGTTGTTTGGCTAAGTGGAAAGTAGGGGGCGATCATGTCACAGTTTGAAATAAGACTTAGGATTTACAGCTACATCAACCTTTTTTGAAGATGAGAGAGACACATGGTTCACCTGAGAGAGACATATGGTTATAAAATCTTGGCTATAGTTCCTCTCTTAAAGCTGGAACACACTAGAAAACACACATGAACACAGAGATGCCAACCTGAGAAAGTAGTCATCAATAAAAAGTCAAGAATTTTCTGTAGTTTTCTGTAAAAAGTCAAGAATTTTCAGTAGTTTTCAGTAAAACCGCGCTCTTTTATTTCCTGCAAAGAATTTTTTTATAAGTAAAGAATTTGCATTTTTATAGAGCAATATATGTACCTCCAGACCCCTTGAAACAACATGAAAGTATCCCTAATAATGTGACTCAACTGTGTATGTTTATGTACTTACACAGTTATCATACTCTCACCACTACTATTCGTAGCAGGAGAAATTACCTTTTGTATCAGTTTTGTAGCAGGAAAAATGGCTTTCGGTATGTGTTTTGTAGGAAAACAATTTTTTTTTCATCATTTTTATAGAAGGTAAACACCACAATTCTATTTTCAACAGAAAAATTGGTTTTCACATGAATTTTGTAGTAGATAAAAATTAGTTTAATCAAATGTTAATGAGCACGATACAAATAAAAAGTCAAATATTTCATTGAAAAAGTAAAATTTCATAAATATTTATTTCTTTGTTTTTTTCCGTATTTTTGAAATCTCTTTCCTTTTCTTGTTTTTCTCTAAAATTGTTAAAACACGCAAATTAGCTTCTGTCAACAAAACTTACCCACTTTCAACTGCTGGCGCAATATAGCCCAGATGCTCTTGCGTAGAGATGCCAACGTACGGATTTTCCTTAGTTTGTATGGATTTTAACTCCACCTTACGGTTTTACTGTCGATACCAAGATAACTACGAAAAACCTCATTCAAGATCCTCACGTGAAATTTTCTACCGGCCCCTCAAAACTTCATATTTTTTGGTTTTTGGTTTAAAAAAAACAAACAAACCGCATTTTGCAGATGGCTCGCGCTTTCCGTGTTAGGACACGGCACTTTCGATTTGTCCCCTTGCTTCTCTGTTACATTTACGTCTAGCTTTGTGTGCGAACATTGCTTTAAATTTGAATTAAAACAACGAACTGAAACGCAGCTGTGATTTTGAAATATCCAAGGAAAAAAAAAATTGGCAGAAAAAACTTTATCGGCAAGTGTATCGCGATATTTGTAGTAAGGAATGGCCGTTTTGCGAAGCATCAAAAGTATTTAAATTTTTACGTGGTCCTTCAGTTTTACTAAGTTTTGAATAACTTTTTACTCGCAGCATTTTATTAAAATTTCAGAAAAATTTCCTCACGATATTTTAAAAATAGCGCGCGATTTTAGCCGAGATTTCGAGATATATATTTTGAAACATTCCCCCTTCTGCTTTGGTTATCTGCATACGCCGAGGCTTGCAGATTAATTCAACAGTAAATTTTCCTATCCAATATATTTAATTAATTTACGTAACTTATGATTCTATTCCGTGAAAAAACGCTACCTGGTGTTTGTTTCTAGAACTTAAAAAAGAAGAAAAAAGAAAAAGATTTGACTTAAACGACTTTTACGTTAATTAACGAGCGCTGATTTTTTTTCGATGCGCGATTTCGTCCTTGATGCGCTGCCTGCCGGCGAAATTGTGATCTTTTTAAATGTGCTGAAATTAACGACTGTAGGTAATCTTTTAGTACTTTCCCATCAAAATAGAGGAATTTCGCCCTGATACACCACCTACTGATGGGGTACGAACTTAGTGGTGATTAGTCGTATTTTGCACCTATAAATTTCTATCTAAAGAAATAATACGTCTGCAATTTAAAGTTTTATGTATTTGTTTGTTTGTTTCGATTTTTATGGCGTAAAAGCAGAGATACCAACCTGAGAAAGTAGTCATCAGTAAAAAAGTCAAGAATTTTCAGCAGTTTTCAGTAAAACCATGCTCTTTCATTTCCTGCAAAAAATGTTTTTATAAGTAAAGCATGTGCATTGTTATAGAGCAATATATGTACCTCCCCACACCTTGAAACAACATGAAAGTATTCCTAATAATGTGATTCAACTGCGTATGTTTATGTACTTATACAGTTATCATACTCTCACCAGTACCACTTGTCGCAGGAGAAATGTCCTTTTATATCAGTTTAGTAGCAGGAAAAATGGCTTTCGGTACGGGGTTTTGTAGGTAAAAGATCTTTTGCATCGGCTTTGTAGAAGGTAAACCACAATTCTATTTTGAACAGGAAAATTGTTTTTCGCATAAATTTTGTAGTAGGTAAAAAATAGTTTAATCAAATGAATGAGCACAATAAAAATAAAAAGTCAAATGTTTCATTGAAAAAGTAAAACTACATAAATATTTATTTATTTGTTCCTTTTTCCATATTTTTGAAATCTCTTTCCTTTTCTTGTTTTTCTCTAAAATTGTTAAAACACGCAAATTAGCTTCTGTCAACAAAACTTACCCACTTTCAACCGCTGGCGCAGTATAGCCCAGATGCTCTTGCGCCATAAAAATCCAAACAAACAAACAAAACTTTCAACTGTGGACGTATTATTTCTTTGGATGGAAATTTATAGGTGCAAAGTGCGACTAATGACCGCTAAGTTTGTACCCTCCAGTAGGTGGCGTATCAGGGCAAAATTCCTCTATTTTGATGTAAAAATACTAAAAAATGACCAACAGTCATTAATTACAGTACATTTAAAAAGATCACAATTTCGCCGGCAGGCAGCGCATCAAGAATGAAATCGTGCATCGAAAGAAATCATCACTCGTTAATTAACGTTAAAATCGTTTAAGTCAAATCTTTTTCTTTTTTCTTCTTTTTTAAGTTCCAGAAACAGGCACCAGGTGGCGTTTTTTCACAGAATAGGATTATAAATTATGTAAATAAATTAAATATATTGATTAGTTAAATTTACTTTTAAATTAATCTACAAGCCTCTGCATGTGTAGATAACGAAAGCAGACGGGGGAAATATTTCAAAATATGTATCTCAAAATATCGGCGAAAATCGCGCGCTGTTTTTTAAAATATCGAGAAGAAATTTTTCTGAAATTTTAATAAAATGCTGCGAGTAAAAAGTTATTCAAAATATGGTAAAACTGCGAGTTCACATAAAAATTTAAAAACTTTCGATGCTTTGTAAAACAGCCATTCCTTACTACAAATATCGCAATGCACTTGCCAATAAAGTTTTGTCTGCCGAATTTTTTTTTTTTTTTTTTCTACAGCTGTTCCACAATCATGGCTGCATTTCATTTCGTTGTTTTAATCCAAATTTGAAGCAAGTTTCACATACAAAGCTGGACGTAAAAAATAACACAGAAACAAGGGGACAATTCGGAAGCACCATGTCCTAACATGGAAGGCGCGAGCCACCTGCAAATGCGTTTTTTTTTAAACCAAAAAACCATAAAAAATATGAATTTTTGAGGGGCCGGTAGGAAATTGCACGTGAGTGTCTTGCATGAGGTTTTCCATAGTTATCTTGGTATCGACCGTAATACAGTAAGGTGGAGTTAAAATCCGTACAAACTACGGAAAATCCGTAAAAGTTGGCATCTCAGTGAACGTTTTCGTCAGAAACAACGAAAGAGTAAAAAAAATGTGGCAGGCCATTTCGCCTCAACGGAATTTCGGTTAACCGGGGTGCTACTGTAAAATAGGTCGAATTTTCCAATTGTGTTAATCTTCCTTAAACAATTATTTTGTCCTTATTCTCGTCAGATAAATATGAAAAATAAATATAATGATAATTCAGTTTGTTTTTTATGGACTAAAAGCTATCACAATTACATTAGGTTCGCATATTAATTTAATATTACTTTGGTGAAAATGTCCATTGCACCTTGAGTGCTATACCATTGCCGGCTTTTACTGATATATTTCGACGCTACCTTTTCGTAAACAATTTCGCATACGATTTTGTTAGCTGAAGAATTTATGTTAAAAGGAAAATAAATTATCCCCAAAAATGGTTACAATTTTTGAATTAAGGAATGTTCCAAAAAATATTTCAGATACAAGCGTATTATCAAGATTGCGTGTAGAATAAAGTCAGTGCTAAGTTTGCCAATTATTCAATTTTAAGATAATTAAATGGAATCAATTAAACGTTTTTAAGTTGATAGAAAAAGTTAAAATCCATATATCGTTTCCGTAGAATAATGATTTCATTGTAAATTTGATAAAATATCATTTCAATATATATAATTACATATTAAATATCATATATTTCAATTCTACTTAAATTTTGCTTTCTATACATAAGTGATGTGTTGAAGTTCGTATAAATATTTCCACAAAAACATTTATACACAAATATAACACGTTTATATATATAATATATAAGTACATATATCTTTACGGAAGACACCGGACAATAATTTTACATGATGTTGATTAACAAATATAACTAAAAACCTTCAAACGAAGGTACAATATCATTTGAGCTGCTCCTTTCACGATGAAAGTGCATGATCATCTTTGTGTTTGATATTATGTAGAACTAATGTAACATTCAAACTACTTGTTGTTTTAAAACGTCGAATTTTAAAAGTTCGAAACATATAAAAAATATTTGATCCGATTATTGACAGAAGTTGAAAAACATCACCCGTCTTTAAATTCATTTTACTATAATCTAACAAAACAAATACTCTATTGGCTAATATTCTATCGTCTAAATATACTACTGTGTAAAATCACAACACGCTTTGAAAATATCTACTTACGTTTCTCATGCTACGTTGTTTTGTTGATCTCACAAATGAGAAGTCGACGTGAAAGAGTTAAATAACGTCAACAATCAGATCGTGAGATGTACAGATAGAAGTTCGAACTTTTCAATGTTTTTTATTCAGCTCTATCTTAACTTCATGTCCTTGGAGATGATAAATCACCACCTTTCTTCGATAAGGCAACGATCAAGCGTTGTATATTATATTCAATGAATGCTTCGCTGTCTATCCTAAACCTTTTCCGTGACCAGCTCAGCTGCAGGCGATATGGAGTCGGGAGAATCTGTGATTTCCAATTGCAAATGGTCGCTTCTAATCACTGGACTCTGATTGCAGGATGGGATGGATTGTTGACTTAAATATATGAAGTGCTTGGGTTTAACATGTCGATTATTTATTTCCATCCGAACGATCTTCATGAACTCGATTTGAGATGCTAGTTTTTGCACATCCTCCTGTATTAATAGGGAGCAAACACACCATTACAAACTAAAATTAAAGATGCGTTTAGTTTGATCTCTTATTTAAGTTTGAGTTAATGTTTTTTTAATATTTCTAAAAATTTCCTTTTAGTTGGCATTGTTTTGCTTCTTAATAAAAATAATAAAATAAGTTAATAGTGGAGTAGAGATGATAGTCAAATTTTACGATTCGAAGGTGTCTAATAGATCGTCTAAGCAAGAGTGATATCTTAAAGAGCCTTCCGAATAATGATGCATGCAAAAATGAGTGCAAATTGTGTACACTCATGTGCAAAAGTTCAGGGTAATGCAATTTCTTACTTTTCTACCGAACTGAGGGGTGGAAAACCGCTCCAATTTTGTAGAAGCGCACATTCAAAAATGAATGCCCCCCCCCAAAAAGGGGGGATAATTTATTCAGGGAATTATTCACAAAAGAATAAAATGCACACACAAAACAAATAAAAAAAACTGTTATAAGTAATAATAATACAAATTACAAAGCATTTATTGTATATAAAAAAAAAACACTCAGTGGCAATTTCGATCCAGTCATGCGCTGATCTTCATCAAGAAATGAAACATTATAAACATCAGAGTTGTTGCTATTCTTGAAAATTATTATTTTACGAGTTGTTGAGGTCAGTGTTCTGAGGGTCTCTCCCTGATATAGTCTCCGGTGATAGGCCGGTCCACGCGCGACTGAGAAACGGCGTGGGTTTATGGTCGTTTACAGTAGTCGAAGAGTTAACTTTGATGTAATATGCTTCCAAAAAATATAATTTGAGTGGAGATCTTGGTTGACTTAGAAAAAGCAGTTTCGTTGGAGATAAATTTTAGGTCGTTTTCCTAACAGTGAATAGCAATGGAAGACTTTTGGAATTCGGCATTTTTGACTTAGTTTTGGTATTTTTTTAGCCTATGTTTTAAGGCACGTTTAATTTGGCCGATGTATGAGTCTTAAAACATAGATTAAAAGAACATCAAAACTACGTAAAACATGACGAATTCCAAAAGTTTTCCATTGCTGTCCACTGTTGAAAAAACGACCACAAATTTATCTTCAACGAAACTCCTTTGCAAAGTCAACCCGGATCTCTAATTGAACTGGATTTTCTGGGAGCATATCACATTAAAGTTAACCCTTTTACTATCATAAATGATCATAAATCAACACCGTTCCTCAGCCGTGCGTGGACTGCCCTACTACCGGACACTACACCAGGGACAGATTCTCAGAATACTGGGCGCAACAACTCGTAAAATAACAGTTCCGAAAAATGGTAACGTATCTCGTCTTTACAGTGTCTTATCTCCATGAAGACCAGTGCATGACTTGTCGAAATGCTATATTTTCTTCGTTTTATACATTATAAACAACTTTATCGTCTATCAGGAAAAAAATTTAAAATCTAATTAAATCTAATAAATTAAAATTTAAAATAATTTAATTTAATTTTTTTTTTCCAAAGTGACCGATCGACAGAAATGTACGAAACGTCTATATCACAACGTGCCATGCTTTACCTTATAATAGCTACAGTGTCTGTGGAATTGCTAGGAAATATGATGATGACGGACCCTAACGTCTACTCGTCGGACACACAACAAGTTTGTCGTGAACAAACGACGATGGCAGACGATATAACAGAGTGTCAGTGTCCATTCATCTGAGTAAGAAACTTGGACGAGCCGCTTGGTCCAATTACAAGTCCACTAACCATTTGCAAATGTCGCTGTGAACTTCTTTTATGAACTTTTTTAGATAAATTAGGTAAGCAGTTCCATGTGCTGAAATTACAGTTTTATATACACAGCGTATTTTAGTGTAAAAATTATATGTTTTCTACATTTTTGGTAGGCTTGTTTATTACCATAAAAGTTCGCACGAAATTTTTTGGTTACCTGATTGTTCAGTACATTTATAGATAGTTCAGAAATACATGGAACTTTATAAAAATCGCCCATAAATTAAACTAAATGCATGCGACAGCAAGGATGGAAAATCACTTATAATCCAGGATGTAATATCGATGGTGATTATGAAAACGAAACAGAAAGATAAAAACAAAGGAATTATTAATCAAAACATGGAAATGATTATAATAAACGGATAAAGTAGAAAACTAGCAAGATGGAAAACATTTTATAATATCAAGTTAAAAAAAATTTGATATTTTATTTATGAACTATTATGCTTTACGAATTCAAATGGAAAGACCGATAGCAATGATATAAGACCTTTTTTTCAATTATTTCCCAAGACTTAAGATATCGCGATGTAAAATATAAAGTATAATTCTGTTCCTATAATTTTATTTAATATACTAACTAGTATGTTTTATATTTAGCGAACTTTTAACTTTTCTAAGGCGGTTTCTATATGTACTTGAAATTCTTTAATTTTGCGTTTTCTCTTGCTTCTATTCAGTTCTATTTCACCTAGAAAATTGAATTTTAAGGACAGCAGTGGGGTAGGTTTAAATAAAACTAATTGTACAATTTTTGATTAGTGCTACTCTATAATAATAAGCTACATAATATTTCAAAAGATTTCATAAATAGTCAGAAAAAGGGAAGATTCACTAGGAGTATAATGAATATAACGAATATAAACAATACTATATGTAAAGTCTACGTTTTTGCTTTAAGACGTATTTGTACTTGTCAGTATTCATTCTTTTATTAAGACATCTTCAATAAATAACCACTGAAACATATAAATTTATCACATTTACCTTTAATTCTTCATTTTCGATGGCAAGATCACGCGGTTCATCATACGCTGGACCAAGTCCGTTTATCGAAAAAGATGCTGAAATACTACGGCCTCGATCTCTAATGTCCCAAGTATCTCCTTTTCCAGTTAAAACGCGGTAAAACTGAAAAAAAAAGTTAGAGATTTTTCCTTTTAAAAGAAATTAGATCTTACAAAACTTATGAAGGTTAACGCGTTTAATTTTATTGCGTCACATATTTGATTGTAAGAAAAATAATTTGCTCTACGTGCACGCTAAGGAGATATTTGTCCATATTCTTAACAACATATATGTTTTTGGTATAGAATACTGTTTTTGAAGAAAAACAAAAGCATAGTCATATCGATAGTTTTAGTCGTATAAAATGGTTTATTTTATTTTACACTTTGATGTAAGTTAATTACATAATAATAATTTCAATCGCTTATTGTACCTATATATCATTATTTAATTTGTTCACATCAAATGAACAATTTTATATCCTCCAAATATATTTGTGATAATTGTTCCACCATCGCTATTTATTTGGTAACGATAGATATTTCATTATTCATAACAAATGACTACTTTCGTTAAGAAGAAATAACACAAATAGTCCATGATCGCGTCAATCTTTTCGGGCTCATTAGAATCTATGTTAGAGATGGGCGTAATTTAACCCAACAGCTAAAAATAACCTGTTACTTAGCAGTAATCGCTCCAGGAATAACACATTACTCTGAAAACTCTATTATTGAAATAACAGATTTGAAATTTGTTCTCATTATCAGGGCTAGGGGGCAAATGCTTAGGGAACCGGGGTCTTAAGGGGGCCCGGCGAGGAACTTTAGTAACTTAAGAAACGTAATTTGTTAACAAACATACTTGGTTGGGGGTTAAACTGCCTAGGGGCCCGTAAATTTTGTCTCCAGCCCTGCTCGCTATTCACGAAATGTGGCGTTAGGATCATTGGATATTAAGGTAACGACTAATGAGTTATATCATCCCTTATAAAGAAAGGAAGGTTCCAAGTAAATACCAGATTATAACTGCGTTACATGAGTACATGCATGTTAGATCATTGTCTTGGTTAATCAAACATTCTTACCTTCGATATGTACTATCAATTATCAATTACAATTCCCGTATAAGACCAGTGGTCGCATACGCGTACGCAGAAAGTTCGTAAAGAGGGTAAAGTTCGTAAAACAACCCCCATCAACACCTGCTGCGTACGCCAACGAGTGGTCGTCACCCTAATTACATACACGAGCTACTTAATGTACCCATTCACGATATCATAGTCAGTGAAACCTTAGACTATGATCGTGAATCAGTGGTTCTGGATGGTTTTATTAAAATTATGATTTTAAATTGTCGAAATCTAAGATTAAATTACAAATCGCTTGCATCATTAAAAAAAAAGTCGATATTACAGTAAAGACATTTGTGGTTTCAAAATACTGGTCATTTCCCATTGATGGTCTTAAAACGTCAGCCACTGCTCACCGATGGTGAAAACATCGAAAGTAAAACATCGACAATCGATGATCATTCCTACTAAAAGTGTCGCGCATGGTTTTCACGGTCCTTGAAAGTCCTTGAATTTTTTTTGCTAAGTCAGGGCCCTTGAAAAGTACTTGAAAACTGCAAAAAATGCGGTTGGTCCTTGAAATGTCCTTGAAATTTTCTCAAAAATATTTTTTCAAGTTTTGGCAAAAGAAAAAAAAAAAAAGAAAAAAGGTATTTCTCTTTATTTCCCGAACAAAGCCAGCAGTGCTTCTGACACGCCCCCTTCCTCCCCGCCCACTGAGCATGGCTAATATAAGGGATGCAAAAAGGGTAGCTTTTGATGGCAGTGTGTTAAGTTGAAAAGAACAATATAATTAAACACTCTAATTTCAGTGTTATGCTTATAATGTCTTGCATTTTTAATTTTTATGTACATTGCGATTGACAATGTAAAGTCCTTGAAAGACATTATTTGGTCCTTGAAAAGTCCTTGAATTTCATCAGGACAAAAGAGTGGGAACCATGTACGTGTATTGACGCCGTTTGAAATAACAGATTAGTTGCTAGTTTCGGTAGTGTGATTTTGAGAAAGGCTATATCGGAAGCGTTTCGTGTGTGTAGACGCCATGGGAAGTAAACAACGGTGGCGCGTCAAGCCAATGATCGGTTGACTCAATTAGCAAAGTTGGGACAAACATCCAAAAATTTTCATCAAGTATAAAATCATGTGCCTTTTTTTTCCATCAGACAATTTATTTGAGCTCAATATACACTCATTGGCAAAAAAGTTACGCACCAAGAAATTGACGTTGGAATCATATGTAATTTTATATATATGATCGTGATGACGATAGCAACAAGTAATTATAAAATCATAACAAAGTGATAATTTCCTACGGAAAATTCGGTAGATACTATGTGAAAAGATGAGCAATGCATTGGGCAAAGTAATATTTTAAAAACAAATTACACACAAACGCAGTTTAATTTGAGCTGGAGATACATTTTACAATTGTTTCGGTGGAAAATCAAGCGTCCACCATCGTCAGAAAATTCGTCCAAACTGATTTGTTGCCACTAAATCAAAAACGAAAAAAGAAAAAAGATAACCAAAAGATAATCCAGGTGTGACAGACGTGTGTCGCCATCTATTGTGCGGGGTGCAAAGTGAAATGAAAAGTAACGAATTTATGTTGGATGAAAGAGATGTTTGTAACAAGTGGGAAAAAATTGTTCTCGAACGGCTCTTTGACTATTGTAGCGGAATTACTGAAGATATGAAAGGCCTCGAAAAAATTGAGATCTGAGGGTGAACGGACTTTTTCAATTATTTTTGCATCGGCAAAACAGAAACGATGGCCATGTTTCCATGAGTGTTTTGCAATGGCCGATTTTTCAAAATCTTGTTTGTGAACGTACGATTGGTGCTCTTTGAGTCTGAAATGCAGGGCTCTACGTGTTTGGCCAACGTAGGACAATCCGCATTCACAGTCTATTTTATAAATGCCAAAATTATTGTGGTCAGGAATCTGGTCTTATATATTTTAAATATTAAAATTTGTGTTATTATATTCGTACACAAATATTCGCCAGTAGATTGTTAACAATAAGGGGTTGAATTGTCACTTAATAGATGACAAGTTTGATCAAGATTTATGCGTTTATGGACTATTTGGTTTATATAAAAATCTGATTGAAAAGAGATTACCGCATTCAGTTTTTTACCTTTGGACCAAAGATGAGTATTATGGTGATCGTAGTGCTCAGTTGAGTTCTGATAAATCCAAATAAATATTTTTCATCAGGACCAGCACTGGGAAGGATAATAAGACTGCAAAATTTAAGGTAATATAATTAAAATAGAATTATGATGAGATGTTATTAAGCAATTGCTTATTATTATAATACAGTTAATCTCGATAAGACAAACACCACAAACAAGGGGAACAGAAAATCCGGTCCATCTAACAGTAATTCATATTATCCGTAAAGGGAAGGGGGAAGATCATATGACTAAGTTATGTATCCCATCTCTAGTTATCATATACATATTTTGCTATTATATATGTTATTAATTTATTACTGTATTTTATTATATTTTATAAGTATTATTATTTTATTACAGCATGCACATTTTGTGACAAAAACAATAGTATATACGAACCTTTAACGTGGATATTAGGTGCACTAGATGGACTCGAAATGCTCGCTTTACCATATGTACATATTACAGTTTAGTAAATACTTATTTATTTCGTATTATATACCGTGCTAAGAAAATATTTTAAATTGCGGTAGTACACTTAAAAACGTCAGTAAATGCAGACTGTTTTTGTTTTCTTTCGGCACAATGTCATCAAAATAATCAAGTTTGTTCACAGTTTCTAAAGAAGCCACAGAATTTGCCTCTTTCACCACAAAACAACGCACAGTTTGCAACATAGTGAAAGTCTCTATCACACTGACAGGATTTTCGTCTGAAGTGGCAAAGTTGTCAGCGTCTTCATCCGTATCCAAAAAATAATTATTACTATCCCACGAGTGTTTTATTATGTCGTTAACGGCATTAACTATTTCGGCGTCCGTTGTAACACGGTACGTCATGATATTGCCGTCTATCCAGACATATTTATCAAATGTAACGGAATCGGACACCACAAGCTCGTGCATCGGTTCATAGAATTTAACCCTCTTTTTCATTATGGTATCTTCTATGTCATTTCTAATAAATCCTGTCTTATTTAAACAGTTGATAATTGTTTTTGACGTTATTTCTCGTCATGCAGTTCTCAGAAACGTCAAGGCATCCAGCAGATTGATTTTGAACTTAATTTTTGGTCAAAACAGTAAATGGCTTGGTTGAATTAGTTCTCTTCGATAGTAGGTCTTCAAGCTGCATATTATCCCTTGATTACAAGGTTGCAGCCTGGATGTGGTGTTTCGGGGAAGTTATTCGAGCTCTATGGCCTTTAACCATGAAATGGTGCAGTGTGCGATAAAGTTATCCAGAATCGGACATACCTTTCTATCTTGTTGTTGGAACTTCCGATCTACAGCTGTTTCACCCATTTACTAAAAAGTTCAGCAGTTATCCGCGCTTTTATCGTGAAGTCGTATGTCACCGGTAATATTTGTACGGATTTAAAGCATCTTGGTATTGCTGACTTGTCAATAACCATCAACGGCAACTTTTCTATTCCATTTATACTGCAAACCACTAAAGCAGCAAATCTTTCTTTGCTGCACTTGCCTCTAGAATATTTTAGACCTTTTAAGGATAAAGTGCGATTAGGAAGTGCTCGCCAGAAAATTGCAGTTTCATCCGCATTATATATGTCAGACATTGAACATTTCTTCAAAATAGTAGGCAATTTGTTTTACAGGAATTCTTTATCGTCTCTCTCTCTCTCAGCGTTTACACCGGCTTCTTCACCACAAATATTTCTGCAAATTATCCTATGCCTGTCTTTGTAACCATCCAGGTGAGCATTTAAAACCACTCATATTCAAAGCATAAGCAAAAAAAGTCGTTCTTTTCCTGTAAAACTGAACCCGAAAGTGTAAGATTTCGTGCTCAGTTCTCTCTGCTCCACTTTACCAGTACTATTTCAACTTCTTCCTTTTTGGAAATTCTCATTCTTTTTCGACCAGGCTCAAACTGATTAACTGCGCAAACAGTTTCAATTTTCTCACTATTCTTTAAAATTGTCGATAAGGTACTCTTTTCAATCCCAAATTTTAAGTCAATTTTTGTTTTATTCAACTTTGCATAATCCTCATCATTCAGAATTCATAGCTTTCTTTCTAAATTCAAAGACTTTTTTTGCTTTGCGATTCATTTATACACTTAACTGTTCAAAGAATCAAGTGGATGAACAACCCTCTAATGCAGTGTTTCCCAACGTGGGGCCCACACCCCACGGGGGCAATTTGAATGTTAAGGGGGGCAATTTGAAAATGGACTCCACTGTACATAATGTAATAAAACTGTAATAAATGTAATAAAAATGGGACCACTGTACATAACTAATGCAATATATATAACTAATATAATGTACATAATTAATGTAATATATATATATATATATATATATATATATATATATATATATATATAATATAATTTTTTGTATTTAATGTGTTTTGGGGTCATAAATAATTGTGGGGGTCGTGGATCTTTTAGTTACTATAAAAAGTGGATCGCGGCTTGAAGAGGTTGGGAACCAGGGGCGTCGTTAGGCCTTTATAGGTAGGCTCAAGCACCCTCCAAAAGTGGAGAAGTCCCCCCAATCGAAATTATCAATGTTTTATTATTTAATTTCTTTATTATTTCGAATAATATTTATATTTTTGCATTTGAAATTTTTTACATATTACACTCACGTTTGCGTTGAGGAGGAGGAGGATTGTGCAAGGGTTTCATTGGGAAGGGTGGCCGCCGGAGGCGGCGCTGTAATTCCAGCTCACGTTTGCGTTAAATAGAATTTAGCCGAACTAAAAGGAATAAGGAAAAATTTAGCCACATGGGGAATCTACCGAATAGTTAATCGCGCTTGAAAAAGGCAAAACGGTACACAATGACCATCTGAACCAGCCTGGGGCATTAACCTCCCTCTCCTTATCAGTTCTTGGAACATTTCCTCCAACTGACAGTAAGTTCTGGAAAATGTTCTTGACCGGAACCGGATACCCGACAACTGGGCTTTTTCGTCCGAAAAGAAATAAATCAAACTCATTAGTCTCTAGCTAGAAAATGACCTGACAGCAAGCCAAAAATTTTCAAAAATAGAGCTATCATTATAGTATAATTCGTATTTTCTCCAATGCATCGTTTTTTAATTAAACAACCGTGTGAAAGTAAAAGTGATCAGTCTGACTCAAAGTGTGAAACTTCTACTTCAGCGAAAGATGTATCTAGTTTGCCAACAATCCCTCAGCCAACCGTGTCCAATATTTTGCATAAATTGAGAAAAAGGGAAGAAGCTCCTTTTCAACCTGTTCTTAGCCAATATCCACCTCACAATTCGGAAAACAAACTCGTGGATTTAGTCGTCCGTGGTATACCATGTTTAACTGGCTGGAATACTGTGTAGAACAGTGTTTCTTAAACTTTGGTCGCTCATAGACCACATTAAGCATTCCTTTCTTTATCGCGGACCACCGAGGGGGTAGGAATCCTCCCCATTAAAAAATATTTCCTGAAATTAAGGTTGAAAACTGTGGTTAATGTTATTAAGCCTTACTTAGCCACTGTCATACTTATCTCCCCCCCCACCTCTCCCAAACAAAGGCATAACCAAAGTAACCCTCGATTTACGTGATTTATTGGCAGGCATACAAACGTATACCGTCAGGGGAGATTTGTTCATCTCTTGCAATATAATTTTGCAACTAATTTAAACTCCTCTTCGGGTAAATTTTAAGCTTTTTTAGATGTTTTTAACTCTAAAAAGCTCCAACTTTTGGCAGAAAATCTCTAAAATCTCCGACCATGTTCTTAAAATATGGGTTGGTTGCCAAACTCACCTGAAACAAAATAATTTTTAGAGTAATGCTATTTGATGAAAAGAGTGTCAGCTACGATCTTATTTTGTCAAATTTACAATGAAAATGACATCACTAATTTAATTAAATAATAATAAGCAATGTAGAAAACATGGATGTACTCAGAGGATTCAAAGCTTTCACAAAATGCCGTAAAGTAAAGTTTATAAAGGGTAATATTTATGAGAAATTTCTTAAATTTCACCTGAACCTAAATTCTAGCTTCGCCGGCAGTTTCTACTTTTTTCTTCTGAAATTTGATGATGATCTTGCGGACCACTTGATAAGTTGCCGCAGACCACACTTTGAGAAACACTGGTGTAGAACAAGACGCTGTATTTTGCTTTCCGTGCAGGCATTTTTATGTATTAGGAAGTTGAAAAGCGGACATAGCGTTTATAAAACGTGGAATGAAAAATTGGAAACGTGCAATTAGTAAGTTCAAAGATCACCAATCATCAGAAGTGCATTTAAAATCTGTTGAATGTTGGGCACAATTTAAGTTGACCCAAACCAACGGCAATGTATCCGACAACTTATTGGTGCCGAGGTAGATCAAATTAAACATCGGCGACTTTATCTACACAGGGTAGCATAAACCATACTTTTTACTGCGCGACAAGAAATAGCTCAAAGGGGCCATCGAGAAAACGAGAACGAGAGTAATCAAGGAAATGTGCTCGAAATTTTGAATTTAATCAAAAAGTTTGACAGTGATTATTGTGATTCAAGCACTTGTGCCTTACCACTGAATGCAATGTACCCATCACCGACATCTCAGAATGAAATTCTTACCACAGGTGCAAACATACTACGAAAAAAAATAATATCCGAAGTGAAGGTGAGTGGATTTTATTCTATTCTTGCTGATGATACGAGAGATAACAGTAAAACTGAGCAAATGAGTTTATGTGTAAGGTATTATTACGAAAAAAAGTAAATGAACGCTTTTTATATTTTTTTAAAGCAGATGATTTGAGTGCAGTAGGACTGACTTCTCTTCTATGTCAAAAATTGGCTGATTATGGAATAAATAATGTACCGTGCGTTGGACAAGGTTATGATGGTTCTTCAGTTATGAGTGGGCACTGAAGCGGAGTACAACAGTTGTTCAAAAATTACTTTCCACAAGCCATATACATACACTGTTATGCGCATAAGCTAAATTTAGTATTAGTTGATGTGTGTGTAAAAATATTTCTGAAGTACGAGAATATTTTGATATTGTACAAAATTTACACGCATATTTCTCATATTCTGGAAAAGCACATGAAAAATTCAAAGAAATTCAAAAAGAATTACACATTCCTGTAACGGAATTAAAAGCACTAACAAGAAAACTATCACAAGTGTGTCCCTTCGATTTTAATGAAGTTTAGTGTATTTATAGAGGAGGCCAAATTATTGGATACGTATTTTTTTATCGGCTACAAAATAGGTTTAGGGGGTGAACTCGCCCCACGAAAATCGGCCATATTTTGGTTTTCGACGATAATTTCTGAACAAATCATGATAGTGTAATTTCGTAGATGTACAAAATTTCGCAGCCTATTCACCAGTGTAAAAAAATTGTATAAAAAATATAATGAGTTATAAAATTAAAATTTCTTTTTTTTTTGTTTCTTTCCGCAGGGGAAGTAGCGCTTACAAGAAAAGCAACCCATGTGTTCCCCTCCTATTTTAATTAAATTTTGTGGACTTGTAGAAGGTGTAAAAACATTGGATACGTATTTTTTTTATCAGCTAAAAAATATTTTTAGGCGGTGGACCCGCCCCTCAAAAATTGACAATATATTGGTTTTTCGGCTATAACTTCTGAGCAAATCATGATAGCGTAATTTCATAAATGCATAAAATTTCACAGCCTATCCACTGTTGCAAAAAAATTGCGTAAAAAATAGGATGAATTATAAAATTCAATTTTCGTATTTTTCCGCAGGGGAAGTAAACAAATGACGAAAAACAAATGATATGATTATATATACAAAAAAAAAAATCCGTCAGTGACACTAGTTAACCATTAAATATGAAATTATTAAGCCAACTTCTTCTGGAGATATAAATATTTACTTTCAGAGAGATTTTCGTGGTCACCCTATATCATGCACTATAATTCGCCGTGTATATGAGCCATGTGGTCTCTAATTACGAAACTGTAAAATACTCCAAAATAGGAAGACAAAGGAAATTGAAACAGATGCAGAGTAATTAAAAGTTAATACGCAATGACCTGTTAGAGAAACACATTTACCAGATCTACAGGTTTTTTAAGTTTTACTGATTAAAGGACAGACGTATAATATATGCCATAAATTTCATAATTAGAGACAACACAGCTCATATACACGGCGAATTATAGTACATGATATAGGGTGACCCACGAAAATCTCCCTGAAAGTAAATATTTATATCTCCAGAAGCAGTTGACTTAATAAGCTCATATTTAGGGGATACCTAGAGTCATTGACGGGATTTTTTTTTTTTGTACATATAATCACGCTATTTTTTTTCGTCCGTGAAAGGGGTTCCCCACTTTCTCCTGAAAATATACCTGAAGTCGCCTCTACACGCTTCTTCCTCTACGTACAACCAACCATGCCTCCAGGAGAAGTGTCGTCCCTTACGTGCTATTTCCCCTGCACGTCACCTGTGCATACAAGAAAAGCGTCGCCCCTACGCGCAACTTCCCCTGTGGAAAAATATGAAAATTGAATTTTATAATTCATCATATTTCTTAAACGATTTTTTTTACACCAGTGGATAGGCTGTGAAATTTTGTACATTTACGAAATTACTCTATCATGATTTGTTCAGAAGTTATAGCCGAAAAACAAAAATATGGTCGATTTTCGAGGGGCGGGTCAACCCCCTAAAAATATTTTTTAACCGATACAAAAATACGTATCTAATGTTTTGGTCCCTTTTTTTCCTTTCCAACAAATCCAACGAATTTCATTAAAATAGGAGGGGAACACATGGGTTACTTTCCTTGTAAGCCCTACTTCCCCTGCTGGAAAAAACAAGAAAAAACGAAAATTTAATATTATGACTCATTACATTTGTTTATACAATTTTTTTACACTAGTAGATAGGCTGTTAAATTTTGTACATTTACGAAATTACGCTATCATGATTTGTTCAGAAGTTATAGCCGAAAAACAAAAATATGGCCGATTTTCGAAGGGCGGGTTCACCCCCTAAAAATATTTTTTAGCCGTAAAAAAATGCGTATCCAATAATTTATCCTCCTCTACAAATACACCAAATTTCATTAAAATCAGAGGGATACAGTTGGGTTAGTTTCCTTGTAAGTTTCACTCGGTGGGCATGCCAAATACGTTCAATAAAGGCCCTAATGGAAATCTATCCTGCCTTACTAGACGATGCAAAGGAAGGTGATACAGTAAGAGCAAAAGGATGGCACGTATATTTAATGTAGTTTCACACTGTTTCTTTAACACATATATTTTATAAATGCCTGTCTGTGACAGAAATACTCCACACTAGTTTGCAGTCGTCAAATATTGACATTAATGATGCAGCTAATGGGATAAATGCTGTTTTAGAGACTTTGCAGCAGATGAGATGCGAAGAAAGTTTCTCGATTTTATATGAACAAATCATTGAATATTCGCAAAATGCAATGAAATCGAATTCCATAAAAAATATTTAATCATCCAAAAAAATAAAACTCCGAGAAAAATTACAATTCAAGAAAATAAAAAATTCCATAATTATGGAAACAACAGGGCACAGAGATCTTCGAAGACGATAAGGAAATGTTAAAAAACGACTTTTATTATCCTGTCCTGGATAGAAAGATAAGCGAACTGACAAGAAGATTCTTGGAAAACGATACAGACGATATTCTCATCGCAATTCACTCTATGTCACCAAGCATTATTAATGATAATAGTGAAATGTTTTCGTCGGAAGTTGCGTTAGCCGGATTTTGCAAACATTTTAAATTGGAACTTCCTAGTGCAGAAATCACGATTGCACGAAATTTCATCTTCAGTTTTAAGGAACGTCCTGAATCCATCACTGACTTACTGAACAATTTACCTCATGATCTGTTTCCCAACTTATGCAAAATATTGCAGATTGGAGTTACGCTTCCTGTGATTTCAGTTTCCTGTGAATGAAGTTTCAGCGTGTTAAATCGTCTAAAGGATCATTTAAGGAGTACTATAGGGCAACAGGCCTGCAAAAGGGTTGCTGGTATCTAACTGGAAGGAGACCCACACGCTGAACGTATGTGACGATGTGTGGAACCGGCCGGGCCAGTAACCT
>QLNU02015360.1:26038864-26063936 GCA_006491805.2 Dysdera silvatica
TGTGCCAGAAAAACTGGGCTACCTAAATAGTAACGTGCAGATCCTCCTTTCTATTATTTTCTTAATTCGGATTATCGCTGCAATATGACGGGGTAAGACTTCACAAGCTCCCTGAAGTACTGTGTAGATGGTGCACGCCATGGTTCCTGAAAAATAGTCCATGATTCCCTAATATTCGCAGGTGGTGGAACCTTGTCATCGACGGCATTTTGAACTGCATCCTATATGTGTTCTACTGGGTTCAAATTCAGCGAAGGCCTGAGACAACACAAGATGCCAAATTCAGAAATATACTTTTCCAGTTATAATTCGGGGAGTTGGGCTCTGTGCACAGGTGTCACATTATTCTTGGGTAAGAGCTCGATTTCGCTTGAGTGAAAGTATGACCTAAACAGATGCAAATGACTGTTATGTGGCATCCGCTCGTCAGTGATATCTTTAGGTGTATCGGGTACCACGAGGCAGACCGCAAACACCCCACACGGCTACAGCTGCCCTGGACTGTCTCTTGTTGGTATACGGAGCCCATTGTCTTGTAGAGTTTCTTCATATGCTTAATGAATTTCTTGCTTGAAACAATTGGGACCTTGAATCACCGGACTAGGCTTCATGTTTCTAGCCACCTTGCTTTCAGTGGTGGTGATCACAAATCCAGGTAAAGCGCAGTCTTATGATCTTGGGTCGATCATGGGACCCAAGTGGGCTGTCAGGTCCTTTACTTTATGGAAGAAAGAGAACTTTGAACTGTCCAGCATTTGATGTTATTTGTGGGCCCAACGTTTAAATTTACTATTATCTATGATAATGCGGTGCGTCGGTTGGATATTACAATGTGCGCTGTGGATAGTATTGCAATGCATGCAATCGTGGACAGCATCGTACAGATGACGTTGCCCATGATATTTCAGAGTATTTCGTCACCCGTAGCGATACCCCAAGCTTGATGTCTTTCTCGATATTGTGGTGTAGTGATGGTATACATTTGAAATTGTTGAAGCAAAAATTAAAATTTGTATTAATTTTTGTGGTGGAGTGGTCTATCCCACTCTTTGCACTGATTCGCAAGCCTTGTCCAAAGCCGGTTAAATCGTGGTCCACTGTACTTTTCATTGTAAATTTTATGATAACGGATTGAAAAGATTTATACCTTTAGATATACTTTAATTACGGAAGCTTCAATTTAATGCAGGGAAGGCGACTAATTTAATTTTTCTAGCAACTGAATGTGTTTCGATAAAAGATTTTGAACGGAGTGTGTGTGTATCTCATTCTTACTGTTTAAAATATTATATACTATTTTACATATTGTTGTTATTTTGAAATTATACTGCAATTATTTTTATATCTAAGAAAGAAATGAGGTTAAAATACCCCGCCCCTCTCGCAAACTATTTGTTTAAAGCATAAACTGATTTCGTTAAACTAGTATTACATTTTGCATTAGAGAGTTAGTACTTCTGTATTGGATTATCTGTTTAATATTATATGCCCTGTTTGTCATCACTGAGTATCACGACAAGGCTTTACAACCTCCTTTTTGAAATACTATTATTTTATTCTGGATAAATTGAATTAAGTAAACAGGATAGAATAAACCGTCAGTGGACAAGACAATCACAAGGCAATATATATTACAGTAAATGAGAACGAGATAACACATAGGAACAGACCACATATAAACACATACATATACTTGCACACGCATATAAATGCATGTTGTGATAATAATGGTAGTTGTAGGTTTTCTAGTGATACTAGATTTATTCAGCTAAATATCATTGGATATGGTGACCTGAATTGATTAAAACGCCCGGTAAAGAGTGCATTGGAGGAAACCAATGAATTTGAATGATTGTTAATTTTAGTGAAGTTTTTTTCCTCAGTTCATTCAGGTATTCAGTGTTCCATTCTGCACTTTTATTGATTACCAAGTTTCTAACAAACTAACAAACCGTGGAGCTCTAGTGATTCGACAAAGAGTTTTGGTTTCAAAAGTTTGAACTTTTGAAAGGAAAAGTTCAAAGTACCAGGGAAGAAATTTGCACACAAAATATTAAGCACTGGTAAAATAGGGAATGAAATAGATCACTCAAGCTTTCAGACGCGTCAGCATCAGTCCTTCGTATGAAGTAAACTTACTTCTGATGAAAAATTGCTACTACTAACGCGTCCGAAAACTTAGCTGATCAATTTCATTTCCTATTTTACTAGTACTTAACCTTCTGTATGTAAAAGTTTTGTTAATATGGGACGTTGCTGGCAACCAACGGTTACGCCAATATCGGTCTGACGTAGTTTTGTAACAGCTCTTCAACAGCACTTTTAAACAAGCTTTCAGGAATAATGCTTCTTTGTGTGTTTTAAGGCCCAAAGACAGCAAAGATCATTCTGCGTCCGGACCTACAGTTTTCCGAGAAAGCCAAGTCTCTTAAGGTCTGGGGAACCAATGTCCGAAATACAGTGAGCAGTTAGCCGTTGAGTGTTTTTATTTTTGGCACCGTTGGGAATTGAACCCGGATTAACGGCACGCTGGGCGAACACGTTACCACTGCATCATTGTAGAGCTCATGATAAAGGTATGTAGGGTATAAAAGGCATTGTTAGCTTGACTATCAAGGCAAAGGGTTGAAGCAGAACGGTAACTATTATTCTTTCAAAATGAAGCATCCGAGCTTGTAAACATCTTGCAGAAATTCCAATAAAAAAAGCAGAGAGAGAGAGAGAGAAGTAAAACTAGTCGGACACAATAGTATTTCTCGAATAAATGTTATGTCAGGGTAGTGATATAAATAGTATACTGTGCGATATTAAGTTAAACTAGAAAATATTAAAATTTGATAAAACTTTTCAAACCAAAGAGTGATATGCATATATTTCTATATGAATTGTTTTTGCATTTTTGTTTAAAAGAACCATGAATCGAATAGTAACTGCTGACGTTATATACATTCATAGTTACCTCACAATACATAATAATACATCCAACCAGAGTGATAAAAAGGAATATGGGGCTTGCAACTTTGAACACTTTGAGTTTTCTGTAGCGATAAACGAAAGCCGACAGAATCAGCGTCAAAATGATGCAGGCAATGCAAATAGATAGCAGTGAGCCGCTGCAAAATAAAAAAGAACGAACATTTTAAATAGGGGTTAAAACGTTACGTTTGTGTCAGAATAAATAAACTTAAAAAGTAAAACTAAGAAAACAGAGTAGTAAAAAAATCTAAGGGGTTGCTATAACATTATAAAACTCATCCCGTTAATTGAAATTAAGGTTCTAATGAATTAACGTTGGCGAAATATATAGCTATTTAAATAATTTCTGAAGCTTATAAACGAAGCCATTTTAACTTTGAGCTAATAAATTAAAGGCAGTGAAAAAAGAAATTGTAAGTTTAAATTTGCAAACTGTAAATTGCACTTTGGATTTGTGAATTGTAAATCGCGTTTCAAATGTGGAATTTGAAGTGCCATTTCTTCAGCTTTTGTACAGAGAACAAATACGATTTTTTACATGAGTCATTACGTGGCGGATTACCTTTAGAATCGATTAGACTAATTTATATATCAATAATGATTGACTAGCAGTTTCCCACATTTATTACTTTTGGCTCACAATTTCTTTGGTTTATAATACGGTCCGTAATTAATGGTCCGTAATTACGGTCCGTTTTCTAATGGCTCTAAAGGTAGCTTGAACATAAAGCTCTTAAGCCATCATTTAAGCAATGTATAGGTGCGTGATAATAGAAAATATGGCAAAGTTCAAAATTTTGAAAAAGCACATCACCCTAAGATGAATTTATGTGCAAGAACTGTCAAATTCTACGGTTTCGGGAATCGCTCCTTCCTTGTATAGGCTCTGCGGTGGCGCAGTATTAATGCGTTCATCTGGTATGCCGTTAAAGAGGGTTCGACCCTCACTAGGGAAGTGCACGAGGTGTAAGTCGTCGATTTTGGCAAAAGTGGTATTGTTGGAAAGATCTCATTACGGGTTGTAAAAAAGTCAAGAGAACTACCCGTCTCAATCCAACAGTTGAGAAGATATGGTTAAAAGAAAACAATGGAGTCAGCATTACTTGGAAAGTACAGGGGCATATCGTGACTACAAAGCATACATGCGTTAATACGATATTTCAAATGCTTAATATTCATATCAAGGATGCTCCGTGAGACCAACTGCTTGCCCCATGATACCGTTGTGAACACCTAATAACTAAATAACGTCAGTACAGGATTAGAATGTAGTAGGCCATAATTTATAATGTCAGGAACTAATTACTCGTCTGGTCCTATGGGACAAAAGGAAAGCATGGGAAATGCCTAAGGGGACACTTTCCTTAGGCGCTTAGGTAAAGAGAATTTTACCTGCTAAATAAAATAAAACCAAAAAAATACAGACTACACTTCACCCTTAATATTGACCAGAGTGATTATGTGTATGAGTTCGTATTAAAAAGAATTCTCGATATCAAAGGGTCGAAGGATGTGGCACCTATTGCGAAAAGCCAGTAAACCAGCAAAACAACAACGCACTCGTATACAATTCAGTTGACCATCAGTTCCGCTGGCAAGTCAGTTGGCCCAGTGTTAATAATCACCTAGGAAAGAACCTCAAGGCAAATTTGGACCTGTTATGGCTGAAAGGTTGGAAAGTATGAAATACTCTAATGTTTTTGTCATGTGCTCCAAGTCTGGTAAGAGCAACAAATAACAAAATGCAAAATACTTTGAAATATTAAAGGAGAACACCACCAAACAGCACGCCTTTTTTGATCTTCGATCAGTGGAGCGACTAAAAAGGTAGTGGAATATTAAAAAATTGGAAGATAATGTAGAAATCATATCCCTGTTTCCTCATACAATAAAATATTCACAGCCACTGGATGTTCAAACCTTTCAAAATTATAAATACATGGTACAGAGAATGATGGAATAAATGCTGGGATACATCAGGCAATCAGTGGAGAAATTGATTTAATATCGAGAGAAGGTATTATCAACATGCATCACTTAGTTCACAGTCAAATCAGATATTTGGCAACATGCGACGATATGCCTTTGAAAAAGCACTATTGTTATACTGAAATCACACATCCCAAGTTTTCAGTCTGTAAAGCAGGTGTGCTTTAGGCTAACAGAAAACCATATAATGAATGCGAGAGTTCGACGTTTTTGAAATGTGCTTGGTGTACATATCAGTTACGTTTTTCATATTTCTATACTGCACAACACTACCATGGGTGAAAACGGATGATGTCATGCGACATCCTTAACATGAATATTAAGTATTTAAAATATCGTATTAACGCGTGTGTGCTTTGTATTCACCATAAGCTCCTTCACTTTGCTTTCCCAGAAGCGCTGACCCCATTGTTTTCTTTTAGAAATATCTTCTTAACTGTTGGATTGAGATGGGTAATTCATTGACATTTTTACTATCCGTAATGAGACCTTTCTAACGATACCGCTTTTGGCAAAATCGACGACTTACACCTTGTGCTCTTCCCTAGTCAGTGGTCGGAAAAAACCGCTTACCGACTGTTCACTATAGTCCGGGGGATGATTTCTTAATCCTTATGAAGTTGGATTCCACGGAAAATATAGGCCCACTACCCTACGGTCGCGAAGTGGTAATGCATTTCTGCTATTTTCCCAGGTTTGATTCCCAATGATAGTATCGCCCGAGAACCATTCTCGTAGAACGCGAGTTGTTTTTGTTCCTATTGAGGTTTGTGCCCTTGATTGCAGAGGCTCAAATTTTTCGGAGCACTCAGTTCCGGTGCGGCTTGACCTTTAATGTTCTTGCGCCGTAAAATCGCCAACAAACTTTTCTTTTACGATCTTCATAATCATGGGAATTTATATTTTACTTATAGTTACGGCCCTACTCGCTTATAATGAACATAAAGGAATCTATAATTTTGCTCGTTATATCAGAGTTCTTGTTAAAACCGGGTTATTGTATTAAAGTAAGTCATTTCCCGACATCGTATCTTCAAAATCTTTACATATTCGTAATCATCATCAAAAATTCTCTCAAATAACGATGATAGTTTTCGATCACTATCAAACAAAATTTCTGTGGCATGCGGCTACCGCTCTTACAGTGAGAATCTATAGCAAAAACATGTTTTGTACGATTTCTGCAAAAAGCATCGCACGTGAACTCAATTCTAATTTTGGATAAGAATCTAGAAGTTACGCTGCATTTAATACGCCTAAATTAGTGGTTGGAAAGTATCGGCAACGTTAATGTATGTGCGTTAGATGCAACATAGCTTTTAGTTCCTTGTCTAAAATTAGATTTGGGATCACCTATGGTCTCCCTCTACAGAAATTTTAGAAACATGCTTTTTCCATATACAATTGTAATTTGAAGCCCTGAAAAAAGTCATTTTCTAACATTGCACCGTCAAAACCCTTACAGATCCGTAATCAGCGTCAGAAATATTGTTAATTAGTGCTAATAAATTCAATTACCATTAAAGGGCGATTTTCTATGGGAAGTGGAAATCGCTGTTTACTGTATTGTTGCTCGCTATAACAGGTTTTATCTCGTTTTTGTCCTGTATAGTTTGAATGCAACCAATAAAATTTTTTATTTCTTCTCATTACAAACGAGTTTGACAGTATGAAACTTAGCATTGATAAAGTGCTATGACATACTAGTTGAAATAGTTTAATTAATGTAGTCGAACTAAATGTACCATAGAAAATAGCAAATTAATAATTTTATTTTCTAATTAAAAATTTCACAACTTAATTAATTACTTCATAAGCTAATTAATTATTTTGTAACATAATTAATTACTTTATAAGCTAATTAATTATCTTGCAACATAATTATTTCATAGCCTAATTAATTATTTCATAAACGGTAACATTTTTGTTTTAAGTTTAAGAAATACACAATTTAATATATGAGTAAATATAGGCTATATTATTGCAGTGAATAATGTTCATTTCTACCTTTTTACACATATTCCTAACATTATCGTTTCATCATTATAGTGCATCTTTACCGTTCAATCTTTATAGTACATTTATATGTAAAAATATAATTTTAATACTACAGAAATTTATAAGTAAATTTAATTTACCGAAAGGTCCAGTTGTAAGTAGAAAGACAAGGTGAATTGTCAATACATTCATAGCAACCGGGTTCACATTTTTACAGACGTAAATTGTGTCATATGTACGACTAAAATATAAAAAGAATATTACACATGTTTGAAACATAAGACATGCTGAAATTTTTCAAATAAAATCTATTAGATGAATTTTACATAGAAAGAGATATAAATACACTCACGTTTATGAAAATTGCAGTACCAGGAGCGACTTGCCCGATTCGACTGAAATTTACGGGAAATGCAAATCAGGGTATGATATGCAAATGAGCAGAAATTCAGCGTGAATGCGCATGCCTAGACCGAGCAGCACCTTCTGAACTCTCATACGAGGAGCATAAATAGAGGGCTGTGGGAAAGCCAGATAAGTATTGTATCGTTGTCAAACATATGTAAACTGTTCTATTGGAGTCACTACGCGTCGTCAATGTCAGACAGCGCCATGCAAGCAAATTACAGAGTACGAACGGAGATGCATCATCGGAGACGAGGGAAGGGGGGTATTTTTGAACCAGGATATTGCTACTTGTACGGGATATAATGCCACGATTGCAATGCGAGTGTGGAAGCAGTGAACCAAAAAATACTGAATGTGTCGAAAATCTGACACTGGATTACGAAACATGACGAAAACATGGGATGATGGCCATCTAATCCTCATGGCAGTAGCCAACCTTAGATCTCGTTTTCGTGTTAGCACAGCATTGGAGCACAGCTAAAGATGCGGCATTGTCTGTTTCTATGGCTCGAAGGCGAATGCTATGCAGAGGACTACATGCACGCATTCCTTTGCGGGGATACTTTAGACCCTAAACTAGGGGTTTTCAACCTGCGGCCTGCGGGCCACATGCGGCCCGCCAGCTCATGAAAAAATACAAATTGTTTCACACAAAAATAACGTCCCTGCTCCCTTGGAGTCTGAAATATATATATTTTATTCTGTTGGCATTTTCATATTTCGTAATAAATATCTTAAAACGTTAAAGAACTAAAGTAATACGCGGTCTTCCCTCAATCGTGTTTTACTTTAGTTTTCTAGCGTATATGGACATTAGGAGTAGTTTTATTGATTTGCAGTGCAACAGTGATTTTAAAACAAAATTCAACTTAGGACTCAATAAATTCTATTCTAAATATGCTGATAAGAACATCTTCCCCACTATCTGACTGCATGCTCTGAAAACGTTACTGTTCTGGGCAGTGGCATAGGCAGAAAGTTCATAAGGGGGGGTTATAGGCTTAATGGGAGGGGTTACAGAGCTACAACTCATATATTCCTATGTTAAATATACAAAATTTCATTGCGATGGGGGTTACAACTCCAAAACCCCCTCCAGACTACGCCTCTGGTTCTGGGGCACTTACATCTGCGCATAGGCTGACGTAGAAAGTTCATATAGGGGGTTTACACAACTCCAACTCCATATGTTTATCTGTATATACACAAAATTTCGTTGCAGTGGAAATTACAACATCCGTCCACAGCGTCTGTAAACAACTGTTTTCAAAAATGAAGTTGATAAAATGAAAAGTTAAGACCAGAATAACTGACGTCCACCTTGGAAACACTCTTAGGATTGCAATATCAAAAATAAGACCGGATATTGACAGGATTGTTAAAAATAAGCAGTGCCAAAAATCTCGCTAAAAGGTTTGATTTCGCTTTACATATTAGCTAAAAGTATTATACGGGCGGCTGCCCAGGGCCTGGTTTGGATGAGGGCGCCAAACTGAAGTCAAGTTCGATTTTTTTTTAATTCACCCAATAGAAGAAAATCTCATTAAAACGAGACAAGTTTGAGAAATTCTTTCAGACTTTTGGCCATTTTATAGGGTATATGGCTGACTGTACAGCTATGAAAACCCTGCTTTCTGGGTGGGGGGGGCACCAAAAATTAATCCATGCCAGGGCGCCCGGGTTCAAAAACAACCTCGAGCCGCCCTCGAGTATTATAGATGTTTTTTACTTCCATACGTATTTTATATTGTAATATATATATATTGAGTCCCAGAGGCGGATCCAGAAAATATTTTTGGGTGGGCACGCAAAACTAATAGGGACATAAGGAAAAACTATCAACAAAGGCTGATCCAGTGGTGAGTGGGCTGGGCTCACCTCCCGAGCGGCTTTCGTTGAATAGATGCTAGCGGGAGAATGAACGCGCCCCATGCTATGGATGCTGAGCGAGACAGACCGCCAGAGCAATCCTTCTGCGCATGTGCACTCGTAGGTGCTAGTAATGTCGAAATACGCTGTAAATTAGCTAGATTTATTACACCTAGCCGCTAGATAGTGGGGTCGCCAAGTATTCTTATATTAGCAACGTATTTTAAACATAATTAATCGTAACATGTGAGTATCATCATTTTTATTTTATTTAAATACACTGTGCATGAAGATACTGAATCAACATATACTGATTCGACGGATACTGATTCAGACAGCGCACATCGAATGTGATCGAAACGGCACGAGTCGCGAAGCGACGAGCGGAGGAAGTCTGGGGGGTCTCCTCCCAGTTCGGTCTCTGTGAGTCAGGTAAGTACTGATTTATTTATAAAAGTACTAATTCATAATAAAATTATTATATTAGCGGGGATACAAATACGGAGTTGTACTATTGCCTGATATATGACAGCTATTTTCTCCTGTTTTTCTAGCCAAGTAAATGGAAACACTTATAGGAATTTTTTGCGAAGTCCACGCACATGCGCAGAAGGATTGCGCTGGCGGTCTGTCTCGCTCAGAATCTCCAGCATGAGACGCTTTCACTCTTCCGCTAGCGTCTTGTCCTTTATTCAGTCCTAATATTGCTGATACAGTAGTGCGGCCCGCCGGCCTACAAGAATAAGCAAAATTGGCCCTTGGACTGAAAAAGGTTGAAGACCCCTGCCCTAAACCATCGATGCCTCCAGTTACAATGAGCAGATGAGTATAGACAGCGCAGATTGGCAATAGATCGTCTTTTCAAACGAGTCCCTAACGATCTGAACTACAATGATGGCCGTTTACGCGGTATTGTAGTGAGCGCCATCCTCTGGCATGCGTTTTAGAGCGTCATACTACATAAAAGATCAGTGTGTGGTATGGGGTGCTACTGACTATTATAGGTAATCCCGGCTGTTACGAATTCAAGGTACTCTCAACAGCAGCCACTACATCAGAGAGGTTTTAGAACCCAAGTTATACCCTTTCTTTATCACTCTGCTGGCACTATATTACATCATGACAACGCCCGACAACATGTTTCACGGAATGCCCAATTCGCAGCACAGGAGATAACGCTTCTCCTTTTGCCTGCCTGTTCACTAGATACCTCACCGATTCAACATGTGTGGAATATTGTCACTTGTCGACTGGGCTATTACTGTTCCCTAGCAGTCACTAGCAATGAATTGTGGACCCGGATTGAAGAATCCTGTTCGGCAATACCCCAAGAACACACCTAAACTCAATTGAATTCGATGCCCGGACGTTTAAAGGCTTTTATTGCTACTCGGGGATACTTCCTAAATACTGATGTTTTGCCCTTAATGTAGTTGTATGTATCTGTAAAGTTAATCATATATTTGTAATATCCTTCGTCATATGTGGTATAAATTTCGTTCTGGTCTGATCATTTCTTCCTGCTGTTGCAATTTTCATAAACATGAGTGTATGTGAAAATCAAATAAATATATTTCAAGCTTAATTACTTTGAATGTTTGGAATTGGCAGTTAGGCAAATAAAATTTACGTAACTTAGAATATTGTGTTCTTTTAGAAACATTTATTGTATTTATTGAAACGTAGAGTTTAATTTAAAATTTGTGGAAACGTAAATTTTTACTTGTCTTCATCACGTTTTTCTCTGTATGCTATTTCTACCCAAGAACCGTTGAAAATTGTGCTTCCTGTTGACGAATAATAGCCTTTTCTACATTCACATTGGTAGGCACCACGTGTCCAACCTAATCCCGGTACAAACGAGCACTAGAACAATAAAATTATAATTTTAGTGTATTTTCTCGTATAAACAAAATCTTAATCATTTAAAAATAACTATATGTCCATGACAATATTTACGTTATCCTTTGTCCTTTGAGGGTTGAAAATATAATAATAATAATAATAATAAGGAACGCCACGATATGGCGGCAAAAATTATGTACTGATGCTTGTCAAAGCAACATTAGTTACCCACAAATAAGACTGGCCACAACCTGGAAAAGTGTAGATACTCCTACAGGAGACCACCGGACACCGTTGAGTGGGTGGAAAGCGACGCGAAACGGCAGGAACGGGCTTTATAACCAGGAAACGTATGAAGTGCCATCAATCCCATCCAGTCCGTCTGGCCGATGTCCCATCCGCGGGCTATGAAAGCTTTCCAAAGGCGATCGACGCTACACGCAGATGGAGACTGTGGCCTAACAGTCCGGAGCAGAACAAAAGATGCCCGCACCACCCCAGAGACAAAGGCCGACTCGCTAGGAAAAAGCGGAGCTCGGAAACAGAATTGCGGGCACAAACAACAATCCACCGCAGTCCGGCGGTTTGATCAATGTCCCACTCACTCCGCCCAAGCGAGCAGGAACCAAGACGCGATAGACCCGGACTGCAGCAAAAAGACGCCACCAGAGCTGAGACCGAACTAACCTTGGAAAGGACTTGATAACTAAACGGATAAAACCAGAAATTTCACCATGGACTGTGAATTTGCACCATAATAATAATAATAATAATACTTTACTCCTTGTTGAAATGAAAAATGAAGAAATGACCTAGCAATACATGACTTGAAATGTCTGCCTGGGCAGCAGCCGGTCACGATGTTAGTCTGACCTGCACGCTGCCCAGGACAGTAATCATATAGTATTAGATATAGTCATTATCCAGAGAATCAAAAATCCCTTTATCAAATTTCCTCTCATCACCCCAACTTCATTCTTCTTTTCATCCCTAAACAATTGTCAAGTTCTTTATTAATTATTGTTTCACAAAAAGAGACGAACACGTATTTTAAATGTAAAAAGAGAATTAGTAGATTGAAGAGCAGGATGAAGTAACTTCCAAATATTTGGTTCATCAACGCCAAGATGTCTAAAACCCAGACCAGTTCTTGAGAATTGGGTTCCATAATTATTAAGCGAAGAGGTTGGAAATCGATGTTGGGGAAGTTGTGAATTTATGAAGGGAGGGAAGTAATATTATATTTGAGGTTAGTAAACATTAATAAAGAATGTTTGTAGTTTAATAAATTATTAAAAGAGAGAATATTAAATCTCTGCATCGTGTGTGTGTGTGTGTGTGCGTGTGTGTGTGTGTGTGTGTGTGTGTGTGTGTGTGTGTGTGTATCTAGGAAATAAAATAGTGAGTTGGTTCATTTCCTTTGAACGTTGTTAAAAAGTACTTTATTTCTATTAAAATCGATAACATAAAAGTTGTTAATTTTGTTTCGCATTTAGTAACTAATTTCATAATCAGTGAAAAATATGATTATTTAAAAATATTTTAGTTGAACTGGAAACGTGGCAATATGTTTATACATTACATCACTTTACTTTGAAACGATCATGGCTCTTTGCTTTCCTTTTTATTTAATATAGTTTTGGGTATCAGTACAATGTGGCATTTCAACTAAACTATCTTGTTTTAACTATCAAGAAAAGGAAATATAAAGAAAAAGTAAAAGGCAAAAATAGAGCATGAATGATAAAAAATTGTAAAGGCAAAAACAGAATATCGTATCGTTGACGAAAATCGCATTATTCTTAGATAACTACCAGCTTTTTTTACCTTGGTTGTTCTTTTTTCACATTTATGAGTTCCTAAAAATTCATCGATTTGCCACTCAGAAATATTGACGCCAACAGAAACATTATCACACTGATTTATATCCATGGCCGTAATATCTATATCAGCACTGATTAATCCAACGACCCTAGGGAAAACAAGAAAAGTGTTTTCATGCATTATGAATTATATTAAAGCGGGACTCTTTTCTGCAGTTTGTTATGTCACTTAATATGTGTTATCCAGTACCATACTATTTATACAATGCGTCCATTCAATTAAAGTTAACCGCATTGCGAGACTAGGGACCTGTCATAAAGGACGTTCGCATGATTTTCACACTTTTAACTCCCCCCCCTCACTACCTCTCTGGTCCACACTTGTCTGACAGACGGCAACCCCACCCAAAACACACGTTTTTCAAAATTTCAAAAAAATTGTAAAACATCTTGAAATTACGTAAAAAATATTTTTCTTTACATTCAACATCTTATACTATTCTCTTCAAGATGCGGCTATGTTTCATTTGCCCATGGAACCCGAATGTAACTGATCCACACCGCTTAAGCAATAAAAAAAATTTCATTTTAGGACAAAGCGTTTCCACGCATCAGTGCCTGCAGAGTTTCAAGGAGGGAGCAAAACCACAGCCAAATCAGTGGAAATGTATGGGCCAGCAGAGGGCAAGTGCCCCTTTGACCCCCCCCCCTCTCCGGGCTCCGATATCCACCGCCACTATATGAGATATTCCGGCTGATTATTTCGAGGCGTCTGATGGGAATCATATAAGATCACTCGACTCCTTTAGCTTCCTATGTCTGCCCCTCCCGAAAACGAACAAAAAAGTTATAAAACATAGTTGGTGTCCATCTTTTGTACTTTCCAAAAGACCCTCTTTTTTTTCTGAAATCTCAACATGTGCTTCAAATTGCCATGCAATTTACGTTTGAAAAAAAAAATGTATTGCCCATCAAATTTATAAGACAAAAATTGAAATTAAGAATTTACGTAAAAAAAAAGAATGTGTCTTTTCCATCAGATTTACAAGAAAAAAAATTAAAACGCCGACAGTCCTTAATGAAGAACCCACTCCCTCTCTGTCTTGCTTTGTCCGCTTGGGCTTTATCCCCCGTCTTATAAAGCAAGGACGTCCTTTGTGAATAGTCCCATACTTACATTGTTATTAATTTATAAAAGTGTTCTTAAACATATGTGAAGAAAGACATTCGGACGTGTAAGTATTTTCTTATGCTCTGGCATGTAAGATTTAACTTTTTGATAAAGCACTTATTAACATAACAAAATCTTCTTTACAGCCTCTATTCGTTAGCATTACGCAATTGAAACTGGGCATGTATTCTATTTTTTTAAGAAAGCTCTTTAAATGATTCCACATAAAAGCTTACTATCACTTTATTAGAATTTCGAAATGATGCTTTTAATCTAATTTATATTGTCAAATAGTTGTCGATAACTCAAAAATACTACCTATTTTCATCATGTACAGCATCGGTCTTGGGAATAATGGGCGATGTAAAAGAAATCAGCCATTTGTGATCATCACAGGAGTAATATGGAAGGGTCCACCACGAATCTTCAAAATGGCGATCGAAGTTTTGAAGTAAATCTTCGAAGTCCGGAAACATAGCGCCTTGGTTTAACCAAGGAGTAACGTTATTTAAATTGTATTCTGTGTAAATCGTATAATTCGAATCTAGATCATCTGTTCCTTTATTATTAACTTCAGTAAAGTAATCTGGTTGGTTTAATGACCCATTACCAATCCATAAGATTCGACCAGAAACTGCAACTTCTTCAGACAGTACCACTTCGTGAATAAAATTCGGGAACAGATCTATAAAAAGTAGAAAATTTATTATTTTAAACAGTTTAGAGGAATTGGTAAATTAGCGCATTATTTTTCCATTAACATTTGAACTCCGTGCTACTGGTTAGGAGAATGCTTTTTAATATTGCATCATCGATATTCAATCCCTAAAATTTTAACCCTCATCAGGGACTATCTAAAACTGCTACTAGTAGGGTTATACATATTTTTATCGAGTTGCATAAAACGGTAAACGCGGAACAATTATTTACGGTATTATGAAGTCGGTATCTATCATCATTGAACCGGATATCTTTCTAAATTTTGAATACATTCATAATTTGTATTCAAATCAATTTCAAATCAAATCACTGCTTTATTTATTCTTCATTCGCAAAGTTGTAATAACAATATACTACTTAACTATAGACAATATTACAGACAATATATATTAAAAGAACATCATATTAGACTCTACAATGAAAGGTCCCAAGAAAATATCAGCAAGGATATAACACACCTGGGATTTTAAGGTTATAATCTGAGTCCAAAGATGACACACAACTAATTGTGAATCAAATTGTATTATTTTATGAGAAAGTTGCATGACGCAACTCTGTGATACTTCATGAAATTTTACAAAAAAATTTTGATAAAAAATGCTTTTCAATGAAACTATTTTATAATCCTTTAAAAAAATTATAGTCAATAGTAAATATTTAAAGGCTGTCTGAGTTTATATGCTCTCCTAAATTTAATTTTCATCTTTACTTAAATAAGAATGAACATTTAATCCTCCTAAATGTAATTCCGTAACAATATAAAGTTACATAATTAAATTCGACGTGGGAACTGTATAAGAAAAATTTGATCAAAACAAAAGCCCTGCGCTTGACCAGTAATAACGCGTTCGTTTAACGTAAAGCTAATCCGGGTTCGACACCGAACAGTAAAAAACCCAAACTTATTCTTCACAATGGTGTGTTGGTTAAGAGGTTCGTATTCCTTTGAAAATTGTAGGTCGTAGTGTAGTAAGACAATTGCTATCAGTGCGCAGCAAAACCATAAACAATGGCCGCTATTGTCATATTTTGGAATTTCAATATTAATTGCTATGACTTCAAAGAATGATAAGCAGATTATTTGAACGAATCATTGTATCTCTTGGAGGCTACATATTTTCTTGAATGTACGGTAAATATTTCACGTATTTTATATTTTAGGATTCTTTCAAATCTTTGAAAGTTCCATTTAGTTCGAAGTTCTCCGGATAAAAATCAGACCATACCCTATTCCATTGTTAAATACGACACTAAACTAAAGCAAAACGAATTGTTATTAAATTGTAAACCATTGTCCTACGAGAAAGCTTGGCTTCTATCCATTATTTTAGCTTTGGCGCTTTCTTATTATTATCACTGCTTTATTTATTCTTCATTTGTAAAGTCATAATAACAATATACTGTGTAACTACAGCGATAATACCGACAATATATACTAAAAGTACATCATATTAGACTCTACAATGAAAGGTCTCAAAAAAATGTCAGCAAGGATATAACATACCTGGGACCTTAAGATTACAATTTGATTCCAAAGATGACACATAACTAATTGTGAATCACTCATTCTTTTGATATATTTTTTCCAATTTTATTTTGGTTTCCATTACCCTGTATCAAATATTTTCTTAGACTTTTTTAAATGTTTCTTTACTTTTCAATTTTTTGAATTCCTCTGGTAGTTCATTCCAAAGTTTTGCACCTTTTTAATTTACATTATTCCTTCCTACTTCGGTCCTTAAGAAATTAATATATCTTATAATACTTACCGGGATAACTATTTGGAAAATAACGTTCTAGTATTCTCTTAATTAATAAAACTGTATCTTGAAAGTCTTTAAAAAGTTGCGTAGGAACTTTCACCGGTACCGGCACATATGAATTAGTACATTGAGTGGTTAAAATCACTACTTTTTCCAGAAGGTCCTCTTTCGAATTCATTTCCAAAGGAAATTTTGTTTCCTAAAATAAACAAAAGTACCTAAAATAAGAAAACCATGTGTATAGATTATCAAAAACGACGTCATATACAAGGTTGTTAAAATTAAAGTATACCTATTTAGACCGCTCTGCAGAGAGTTCTAAAGATGATAATGGAGAAAAAGTTGGACAACAAGGGCTCCAAACGATGTGCTTGCTATCAGAAACCTTCTTTATATATCCCGCGAATTCTAATTTGTTAAAATGCGTGGATTCTTTGGTTTCTGAACTTTCCTTTTGATTAAACAATTAAAAACAGTGCTTACGAATCTTCTTTCGTCAGCTGCGGTATAATCCAAAGTAAGGCCGCTTCTTCTTCGGAAATTACTCCTTCTTGGCAGTAATTAAACTCACCGAATACAAGTACGCACCTCTTCCACTATAAACTAATTTATTAATTACAACAAAATAGATTTACAAACTTTCTTTGTATTTAAGATAAAAACACTTAGGAGAACCATTCCCCTAGTCCTTACCGGACTCTGCCTTCCCTCCAAAAGCCCTTGTTACCCCCTTAAAATTCTCAAGCTCCCATTTCTTGGATTTGTCTTAACCAATCGCAACACTGTATTTAGTGGCAGCGTCATAGCGTGGCCATGTGTGGATTTAAGTTTTAGTTCGGGTTAGTGACATAATTTATCGTCCTTCTTTCCCGCTCTTTCCACAATGGCGGGCGTAAAGATAACTACATATATTTATATTGGAGGTTTCCAAACTGTCTATAATTGAGGGCCCGACAATTGCCATTTATGAAAAAAAAATTATTTAAAAAATTTGCCAGTAAAGACCACGCTGTGGCAATAACTTACGCTATTTGCATAATTCTTGATGCTAAGCTTTATGAAAGTTAAACAGTTTCTTCAAAATAACAGATGTTTGCCTGCCAATACAGCAGACCATATAAAAATTCGTAAATATGATTTAAATGAAACTTAAATATATAAATGTTTAAAAAGGCCATGGACTAGTAAACAACAAATAAAGTCTGTCAAAAATAGCTTCATTTGGTTTATTATATATATATATATATATGGCCTGCAAAAGGGTTGCTGGTATCTAACTGGAAGGAGACCCACACGCTGAACGTATGTGACGATGTGTGGAACCGGCCAGGCCAGTAACCTAGTGTCCTACCCCGCCTTCAAGTGGTGCAGGCTGAGCTTTCTATTTATGTGGCAAATTAATATTTGCTGCACGGATAGAAAGGCGGAAGGGGAGGGCTAATTCACCAACCCGTCTAGCCAGCGTGGTGAAATGATGGCTAATTCCTCCAATATGCTAATACACCAAAAACCATGGCCCCTAGTCTCCAGGTGCTGGAGTGCTCCTGATCAAGGCAGCGGTCAGCGTGGCATGAAAGCAGGGGGTGCTAAGAATCACTGGAATGGCCCAGGCTGCCGTTTGTTATTGACCTTGGCTACGTTTAATGGACGATCCCTTGCTTCTGAAGCAAAACTTCAGGAATTGGAAGAAGAACTTGACAAGATCAAATGGGACATTGTAGGACTCAGTGAAGTTAGAAGAAAAGGTGAAGAGTTGGTGGAACTTAAAAGTGGACATTTGTTTTATTATAGAGGAACGGAAACTGGAAGAACAAGTGGTGTTGGCTTCTTAATCAACAAAAGAATTAAAGACTACCTTCTTGAAGTCGAAAGCACGTCAGATCGAGCAGCGAGGCTCGTTGTTCAACTAACCCAGCGATACCAACTTCAAATAGTACAGGTATATGCACCAACATCAAGCCATACCGACGAAGAGGTTGAAGAATTTTATGAAGAAATCAAAGAGTTACACACCAAAGGGAAACAACATATCAAGCTCATCATGGGGGATTTCAATGCAAGAATTGGACAACAGGAACAAGGAGAGACATCGGTTGGTAAATACGGATATGGGGAAAGGAATGAACGTGGCGATCAACTCATCGAATTTGCAGAAGCTGAAAATCTTAGCATCATGAATTCATTTTTTAAGAAGAAACCGCAAAGAAAATGGACATGGAAACACCCAAATGGGGGAACTAGTGAAATTGACTATATCCTGGCAAACAAGAAATCAATTATTGAAGATTGCAGTGTACTGAACAGATTTAATACTGGAAGTGATCATCGAATGGTGAGATGTAAAGTGCACTTAAATACTAAATTAGAACGACAGAAGCTCATTAGGAAACAAGTAAGTAAGAGGGTGGATTTAAAGAAATTAAAAGAAAATACCGAGGCATTCAAGTTGGAATTAAAAAATCGCTTTTCTGCACTGGAAGGACTTATTGATGAAAGTGATATCTCAGAAGCAAATGAAAACATTGTTAAGACAATAGTTGAAACTGCTGGGGAAATTGGTGGTGTAACCTGTAAAAAGCACAATAGCAAATTATCTGAGAAGACGAAACAGCTCATGAAAAGGCGAAGAGATATGAAGGTGGACAATCAAAATACCAGTTCCAGGATTGAGTACATAGAACTTTGTAAAACTCTGCGCAAAAGCATGAAAGAAGACATAAGAAAATTCAACTGTGAGCTAGTAAGGAAAGCCATTGAAAATAACAAGAGCCTTAGGGTTGTTAAAGGAAGTTTATCTGTTGGGAAGAAACACATCATTGCATTAAAAGGAGAGGATGGCACCGTAACAAGAAATAGGGAAGAAATACTTAGAAGAGTTGAAGAATTCTACAAAAATCTATACGAAAGTAACAGTGGATTAAACGAAGACATTGAAATAGTCGAAGGAACAGCTCCTAAAATCTTAAAAGAAGAAGTTTCATTTGCAATAAAAAGTATGAAGAAAGGAAGAGCCCCTGGTGATGATGGTATTACATTAGATATCCTAAAAGAAGCTGGAGAATATGTAGAAGACATACTTGCAAAATTCTTTACCAAATGTCTTAACAGCGGTAACATACCAAACCAATGGGATTCTGCAACAGTAATTCTTTTGCATAAAAAAGGTGATAAAGAGGATTTGAAAAATTACCGACCAATTAGCTTGTTACCTGCTATTTATAAAATCTTCACAAAAGTGCTAACACATCGCCTGCAGAAAAAATTAGATGCAGCTCAACCAAGAGAACAAGCTGGATTTCGAAGTGGATTCAGTACAGTGGACCATATTCAAGTATTAAGAGAATTAATTGAAAGAACACATGAATATGAACTTCCATTGTGTGTGGCATTTATTGACTATGAGAAGGCCTTTGACTCTATTAAAACATCAGCAGTCATCAACTCTTTAAGATCAACAGACATTGAGGATGTGTACATTGACATGGTGAAACGTGTGTATAAAAATGCAAGTGCAAAATTTCGGTTACATAAAGATACCAAAACTATCAAACTTGGCAAAGGGGTGAGGCAGGGAGATACCATTTCTCCAAAACTTTTTACTTCAGCTTTACAGATGATTTTTCAGCAGATAAATTGGAATAACAAGGGAATAAAAATAAATGGTGAATATTTAAATCATTTGCGGTTTGCTGATGACATTGTTATTTTTTCAACGAACCCATTAGAACTCCAAGACATGGTACAGGAGCTCTCAACTAGAAGTAAAGAAGTTGGACTCAAGATGAACCTACAAAAAACTAAGATCATGTTCAATAATTTCGTAGAGGAAACAAAAATACAAGTTGACAACATTGAGCTAGAAATTGCTGATTCATATATTTACCTTGGCCAGCTGATTTCAATGGATGGCAACATTATGAAAGAACTCAACAGACGTATTAAACTTGGCTGGAGTGCATTTGGAAGAAACAGTTTTATCCTGAAGGGGAAATTGCCTTTGTGTCTAAAAAGAAAGGTCTTCAACCAGTGTGTATTGCCAGTCCTCTCTTATGGATCAGAGACATGGAGTCTAACAGTTGGAGCAATACGAAAGTTACAGACAACGCAAAGGAGCATGGAGAGGTGCATGCTTGGAATAACTAGGAGAGATCGAAAAAGAAACACTTGGGTGAGAGAGCAAACTAGAGTAGAGGACATCATTGTTAAAGTAAAAGGGCTGAAATGGCGATGGGCTGGGCATATTGCAAGAAGAACTGATCAACGATGGACAACAGAAATTCTGAACTGGATTCCAAGAGACCACCGAAGACCTAGAAAACGTCCTCAAACTAGATGGGTGGATGAAATAAGAAAACAGGTTGGGGTGACGTGGAAGCGAATTGCTCAGGATAGACTTGTGTGGAAAGCATTTGGAGAGACCTTCATCCAGCAGTGGATAGATAATGGTTGAATATGATGATATAGATGGATGGATGGATGGATGGATGGATGGATGGATGGATGGATGGATGGATGGATAGATAGACAGATAGACAGACAGACAGACAAATCTCTGACTGGTTTTTAAATTTCGTTACGTTAAATAATTTATGACAATTCTTTTTCGGCATGTATGTCCGCAGTATGAGCAAATGAGCGAGTTCGGGAGAAGGGAAAAGATTAAATACGTTCAGTAGTTGGCGGTTTGATGGTCATAAAGGATGATAGGGGCATTTCATCTCTGTATATCAGGGGCTTTCAATTTAATTGCCTGTGTACAATTTTCACCGTGTCTCAGATTGGCACTCTCCGCTTGGAAGATGTTTTGCGCAAACAGTATCCGTATCGCTTCCGCTTGAGTCTACCAATTTAAGCCAGCAATTCCACGCTCCGCTCTGATAAAGTGAAATTCTCTTCTAAAGGAATTCCCTCTTAATTGAGGATCCCTGCTTCATGAGGGCCTGAGTTCGACACCAGACTAGTTATCAATCCATTGCTCTCCCTCAATTTGTTTAAGCTCCCAAACGAAGCGCCATATGAAAAAAGGGGTGAAAATTGTTAAACAGTTGGCCGCTTAATGGTCATAAATGATGGAAGTGGCTTTTCGTTTCTATGTGAGGGGTTCTGTGTTTGATTCCGGGTTCACAGACGTCGACGTTTTTCTTAAATTAAGCTTTGACAAACGAAACCGTTCACGATAAAAAAAACCAAATAAAATGTATATTAACTGACAAAAATTGGAATAAGGGAGCAAGACGTTTAATAGCTGACAGTTTTGATAGTCATTACCGATAGAAAGTGACTTTTTCTTATTACATGTAAATGTGCGGCAGTTAGCCTTTAGGACAGTACATTTAATGAAGTAAAGTAACACTTCCTATTAGAAAGTAATTGGTAATCCCTTTTAGGAATAACAGTTTATGTCATGGGAATGGCGTGTACATATATATATATATATAAAAGTTTTCCTCGCCCATTCTTGGCGGAAACAGGCTTTGGGACGGGCAGAGCGCCATGTTCCCAAGCCTCTTTTTACATCACTTCTTAATGTGCCATGTCTAGAAACTTCCTGACAATGTGACACGTGTTTAGGATTGTGGCTTTTTGTATTTCAATGTAGGTGTTTGGGTCAATGTTGAGTATCTCCAAATTCGTCGCAAGCGTTTTTGGTACTATCCCTGTTGCTGAGATGACTAACGGGATGATGAGGATCTTTTCCATACCCCATATATCTCGTACTTCATGTCTGAGATCTTGGTACTTGGTGATTTTCGTTGTGTAGGTTGTCTGTATGTTATTGGTGTTGGGTACTGCTATGTCGATTAAGTACGTGGTCTTATTCGATTTATCGACGAGGGTTATGTCAGGACGGTTATGTGGGACTGTCTTGTCTGTTATGATTGCTCTATCCCAGTAAAGCTTGTGTGTTTCGTTCTCATGCACGGTCTCTGGCTCATATTTGTAGTACGGGCATTTTTCTGTCAGAAAGCCAGCATTCGCTGCCAATTTCTGGTGGACTATTTTCGCTACTTGATCGTGTCTATGTTTGTAGTCTGACTGCGCAAGGATCTTGCATCCTGCCATCACGTGTTGGATTGTCTCCGATGCCGCATGACAGTGTCTGCATTTGTCGCTTTCTATGTCTTTTCTCTGGATGAATTTCTGATTGTTCCTTGTTGCGATCACTTGGTCTTGGATGGCTAGCATGAATCCTTCTGTCTCTGGCTGGAGAGTGCCTTTGGCCAGCCAAGAATTTGATGCCTTTTTGTCAACGTGTGGTTGTTGCAGGTCATTGTAGTGCCTGCCATGTAATGGTTTTCCGGCCCAAGTTCTCAGTTTCTGTTCGTTGGCTGTTTCGAGGACACGCTCTTCGGTACTACACAGGTTTAGTGGCGTGTAATTTGCATCTGCTTGTATTATGGCTTGGATGAGTGGCGATCGGGGACTCTTCAACTGGAAGTATTGCCTCATGCTCTGGATCTGCTTGTCATGTAAGTCTTTGAGGTCCGCTTGTCCGCGTCCTCCTTCTTCCCGGGGTAGTGTTTGCCGTTCAATTGCCGTTGCAGGGTGTAGTTGTCCGGCTCTTCTCTGGATGGTTCTCATTTTCCGCTGGAGTTGTTCTAGTTCAGTGTTGGACCATTTGATGATCCCGAAGGAGTAGGTGAGCACTGGTACCGCATATGCGTTAATTGCTTGCGTGGTGTTCTTCCCGCTCAGTTTCGTCTTCACAATGCTTCTAAGTCTTTCTTGGAATGCTTGCGTGAGCTGGACTTTGACTTTCTTGTGCTCCTGCTGCCGTTTTTGCATTATCCCTAGGTATTTGTAGGTTTCGCCCTCGTCCAAGGTCTTCAGTAGTCTCCCGTCTTCGAGTTCGATGCCTGGTAAATCTTCTTTGCTATTCTTCTGTATTTTGCACTTATCGAGGCCGAATTCCATTCCTATGTCCTTGGAGAATGTCTCTGTTATACTGATGAGTTGTCGGAGTTGGGTGATTGTTGGCGCGTATAGCTTGATGTCATCTACGTACATGAGGTGGGAGACTTTATGTAGGTTTCTCTTGTCTTTCTTCAGCATGTATCCGTATTTACTTGTGTTCAGCATCCTTGACAAGGGGTTTAACGCCAAGCAGAACCACTGGGGGCTTAGTGCGTCTCCTTGAAAGATTCCGCGCCGGATGGGGATCTCGGCCGTTTCTATTTTACTGTCTGGATATATATATATATATATATATATATAAACGGTTTGCATGTTTATAGAAATTTCTTAACAAATAATTTCACAAAATTTTAAACATTTTTTATACAATATTTAAATAATATATACACAGTTTTTAAACAAATTTTCAAAAAATATTTAAATAATACAAACGAAGGTCCTTACACAATTTTTAACCTAATTTTTAATAATGCGAACACATTTCTGCATCAGGGTGTCGTATCATATCCGCATTGTAAATTTATGTGCTTGCTTTTTCTGAGACATTCAAGGCAGCAACGTATTTTCCCATTTTAAAACCATCGTTCACTGCTATGAATCTCACGGCACCTAAAGCAAGCAAATAAACACAAATAACAATCTTATGTACAAGAGATTACATCCTTACCCAAAAATTTAACGTAATCAGTACATCCCGAACGTGAACCAACAAGATTCACGTGTTGTTTACATTCTGGTTACGTCAGTCGAGTGCGGTTAGCATGTTTAAACGTGTCTTGCTTTGCGACGTTGAGACCAGTGACGATTCCACTAAGATACGCTTGTAAATATTTATAAATAGGTATCTGGCAATAGTAAAATATTTCTATTAACCGTACCCGACAGACGTAACCAGAATGTAAATAACACGTGAACCGTGTTGGTTCACGTTCGGGATGTAGTAATTACGCTAAATTTTTGGGCAAGTATATAATCTCTTGTACATAAGATTGTTATTTGTGTTTAGGTGCTTGCATTAGGTGCTTTGAGATTCATAGCAGTTGACGATGGTTTTAAAATGGGGAAACACGTTACTGCTGTGAATTTCTAAGAAAAAACAAGCATATTGTCTGAATGTGTATACCGATAATGAAATTAAGTTAAGTGATATGCTTCATTTATGTCCTTAAACCACACAAGAATATTCAAACTTTAAGACATATTAAATATAATAAATGTTTAAATGGTATCAGTATTATTAACAATTTTATAAGCATCAATAATTGTTATGTTTATTTTCGGCGGGCTAATGGCTTATCTACATAATTTACTAGGATTGAATATTCATAAGTAATCAAATTGTAAACAAGTAATTATATGTAAGTCTAATATATTTTCTTGATTATATCTATCTATCTATCTATCTATCTATCTATCTATCTATCTATCTATCTATCTATCTATCTATCTATCTATCTATCTATCTATCTATCTATCTATCTATCTATCTATCTATCTATCTATCTATCTATCTATCTATCTGTCTGTCTGTCTGTCTACCTCCCTCCCTCTCTCTCTCTCTCTCTCTCTCTTTCTTTCTTTTCTCATACAATCAG
>QLNU02015360.1:26064036-26077542 GCA_006491805.2 Dysdera silvatica
GGCAGGGAACGGGCACGAGCCGGCTCTGCAACCAGAGCGCTCGGTACGCCATCCATCCCAGCTAAGCGTCTAGCCGGTGTCCCACCCTCGGGCGAACGAAAGCTTCTCTAAGATGATCGACGCGGAGCAAGAGCGGAGACTGCGGCTAAGTAGCCCGGAACGGAACAAAAGACGCCGCACGACACCGGATACAAAGATTGTTATGTGAGGAAAAGCGGAGCCAAGTCCCAGAAAGCGGGCACAAACCCCAATCCAGTGGCCTGGCCAATGTCCCATGTCGACACAATGAAGCCTCACTACAGGCGACACAGTCGCACGAGCAGGAATCAAGGCCCGCCAGACCCAGACCTAAGCGAAAAGACGTCCGCACGCCACCAGAGCTGAAACCGGACCCCCACGTTAGGTGGAGGGATTTAAAATTTCAAAGTTCAACGAATCTTGAGCAGCTTTCATATGTACCATAAGCTGATTCAAAGAAATTAATTATAAGTTAAATACGCGAATTTAAGTGATGATTGAAGTTCGAAGTCTGAACATTGTTCATACGGTGATCTCTCATGGGATCGCTAGCTTAACGGGACCTCCAAATCACATTTACCAACGCTTTTACTTAAAACTCGAGTTAAAAGAGGGTGAGCGGAAGGATATGAATTAAAGCCAAGCTAGTTGAAAATTATATGTTACTATTACTTTTCTATTTGTATTGTACAAAGGCATCCTGAGCCGAGACATACAATTTTCTGAGGAATCCGAACCTCTGATGCAAAAGGAAGCAAACCTCGGATTACGGTGGGTAGAAAAACTGGCATGCGTTCTACATTACTCGAAAAAGGTGACAAAACGCTATCGGTAAATTATCATCCAATCTATACGTCTGGTATACAGCAAAAATTTGAAAAACCAATTTGCAAGCAATTTGAAAATTATCTTGAATTTCATAAATTCTTCTAAAACAACAATATGGCTTCCATGAAAAACGTTCAACTGAGTCGACACTCTTAGAACGGTGCCAATAAATCTACCTACGGTTTATTTCTAGACCTCAAACGAAAATGTTAATCATAAAATTCTTCTAAATAAATTAAAAATTCGAGGAATAAGAGGAATATAGTGGAATCGTATTTATAGTTATTTAAGTGATAGAGAGAGAGAGATAGATAGATAGAGAGAGAGAGCAGTTTGTAACCCAGTGTGAGATAACTTCTCAAAATAAAATAATATCCACTAGCAATCTACAAGGTTCTTATTTAGGTCCTTCATTATTTTTAATATTCATTAACAACTTTCTAAGTTGTATTAAACACTGTGACCTTGTTCTGTATGAAGAGGATACGACACTTATAAACGCAAGGAAAACGCACCGAAATTTGTAAGAGAAATTAACAGTGATCTTTATAAATTAGAAATCTGACTTAAGAGAAATCATTTTGAATTAAATACGTTGAAATCAGTATATACAATTTTCCCTTCCAGACGAAAGCCACTCCCTGATCTGTCTCCTATATTATTTCAAGGCAAATTCTTCGAGAAAGAAGATTATATTTCCTATCTAGGTGTACAAATTTACTCAAACCTGTCAGAGTCCCATAATATATCAGAATTACGGTCATATATGCATTTTCTAAAATACGATATATCTCCATATATTTTGCGCATGCTTTACTATAATTTACTTTATCTTTTATTCTAAGTTCTGCCATATAGAAGCTTATAGAACCACAAACGATGGAAGCTTACGTCCTATTATAAAGGCACAAAAAGTAATTATTAAAATAACGACTTTCCTAAACAAAACTAGCAATCCTCGCCGCTTTTCGGATATTTTAATCTTTTTCTCTTTTGACGACTTGTTACCCTAAAAATTTAGTTACTTATGAACAAAATTGTCAATAATAAATTTAGTATTTCAGGAAAATCCTCAACCCCTGAACACACGTATTCGATAAGTTGTTTACGCAAAAACAAACAATTTTAACAATTAAATTTTAACATGATGTAAGGTTAAACACATTCTTTCTTTTCGCATTTTCGTGTCAAACTTTTTACTAATTCTTTAACAAAGCTTAGTCTGGCTTTACATTTCGGAACATCTGATGCATTCCATAGGTTATTCCTCATATCCAATGTTTTTCTTTTCTTTTCTTTTTTCTTTTTTTGGCAACCTAGCCATTTACTTAGTAACTTTTTAGCATATCGAACAAAAATAATAATTTGCATACAAATATTATTGTTTTTTTCCCTTCAATATGCGTTTGCACTTTTTATTTTACATACTTTTCTAAAAAAGATTTTCAGAGACAAGTTGACATATCGGACAAATAAATGTCGACAGGACATGTCCGAAAACGCCTGCTTATGCAAATAAATTTCACTAAAAATGTAGAACACTGGATTCGGATATAAAACAGCACATTTCTTTGAAAATTCGGTAAAGTATATTAACAGGTGCAATTTACTAAATTTATCAGTGGATAATTTTATGTTTTGTTGAATTTAAAAGTAACTACTCTTTCAAGTTTAGAGAAAAGGAGCTACATAAATCTTGAATTCAGCATAAGATACGTATACATAGAGGCCAAAGCTTCTTTTAGCAGTTAGAAGAGAGAGATAATATTAAATTCCCACGAAAATAACAAAAGAAAGATAAAATACTGCAGCAATAAGACGAGAGATCGGAGAAAGGGCATTAAATGGAGAAAAGCTTCTAGAATAGTAATAGTGGCAAAGAAAACGATCTCGCATCCACTAAACCTGGCGTTTGACGCCAAGATTTACGTTTATTTTGGTGTTCGCGAATAATTTCCACAAGAGCGACATACTGAGTTAATAGGTAAACTGTTGGTCATATGAGAGAGATTCCGGGTTATTAACCAATATGAATATTAATGGTAAATATAATTAAAACATCGTTGAACTAAAAGCTTCAAAAATTATTTTAGCTTTTACAAAGTAGGAGAAAGCAGTTTTTCCACATTTATTTAACATGACGGCTGTAAATTTGGGCAGTAAAATAAATTTATAGGAATTTTCGAAATCTCAGAGTTTTGGCTTCCTATTTTTTTGACAATGCCGCATATTTAACTTTTAAAAAGAAATGTTTCTGCAACTTAAACGAACTGAAAAACTAAACGGACTAAAAACGAAATAAAGACAAAACAGTAGTACTTACATAGTTTGGTAAGTGTTAATTTCGTTCAATTATTTTTTTCTGCATTGCTTTGTTATTCTGTTTACTCACATTAGATAGCAAACAGATTTTTAGTTTTTAAGCTTTTCACAAATATTTTAATTGGGCGCTAGCATTAAAAGGTTTACATTTAGTAGGACGAATAAATCTAAAAAAGTCGCGGAAGTTTTTTTAGAACAGTGCTGATATGAAGATTAGCAAGAATTTCAGGCGCTCTTGACGTAACTAAAATTTGCGCTCTAAAATTGCAGTGCGCCTCGGGTGACGACTAAAAACATTCTCCGCTTGTTCGATTGCGCCTCGGGTGGTGACTAAAAAAAGTTCTCAGTTTGTTGGAATGCGCCCCTAGGACCTTTTTATAACTTGTGTATGTAATGTGAATCATATTCATTTGGTTATAAAAAGAGGCTATTGATTAAGAAGTGCGTTCCAAATGCAATAAATATACTATACAATATATATAAAATGAAATTATTTCTACATAGCAAAGTATTTGGTGGAAATGCCGACATCGATATACAGGGTGTTCAAAAAACACTACCCTAACTGTATATTTTTGTAATCCTTACGCCATACCGACAAATCTGCAAATGGTTACCGCAGTAGAAAATCGATATTTAATAAGATATTTCAGTTAATATATTGCGCTCTTTTGTGTCTAATAGTTGTAGACAGCCGTTATGAAAAATCCAATGAAAAAGAAGGCATTTCGATGTCGAAACGAAAGGCTGAATTTTTCTTTCATTAGCTGTCCAAAGCTGACGTCAATGTGGAAATTCATGACTTTGCCTTAAAAGAAAGCAACTATAATTTTTCCATGTGAGTGTGATGCAATAAAACGACTAATGTTTTTGTAAAAGTCAAACACCACACATACTGTAAAAAAACATTGAAATGTTTTACAGAAAAATGTATTCATAACTTACAAAAAAGTAATTATTATTTGAAAGTTGAAAATAAATATTAGATTGCTATTTATTTCGCTTGTTGTACAAAAGAAGCCTAATATTACTTAATTAAGATTTTATTTTGGTGTTGTTTAAGGTTCTTTGAAAACTTGATTAAAATATTTTAATAGGTGTTATAAATTATCAAATGAAAAGTGAAATAAAATTGAATAAAAATGAGATATTTTAAAATAAACAATATCAGTGTGATTTAAGATTTGAAAATAACATATGGAGGAATATCTGAAGAAATTTTTTCTTGGAAAAAAAAGAAGAAAAAAGAAAAATAATTTTTAAGAATGAGCAAAAATATTGCATTTTATGGCTAGTCATTTCTTGTGAATAGGTAGCTTATATTCGGTTTGATTTTGTTTTCAACGAAGATGCAATTCTTAAATCTATTCTTAGTCGGTATGTATTCAAGCAGGGTTTGCTGGTCGTGTTCGAAACGTGAACTCGCTGATTGCCAACTATGAGGTACTACAAATACTCATGTTTGTAAAAATTGCAACACCATGAAGGACTCGTCCGAATTGAATGAAATTTAATGTACAAACGACCTGTGTTGATACAAATAAACGATTAAAATTACAAAGCAAAAAAACAATATTACATGTCGAAAATCAGTATTTGGTGAAGCCACCACGCGCTGCAATAAGTGATGCTATACGACGTGGCATGGAATCAAACAGATGTTGAATGTGTGCCTGAGGAAGAGCATTCCAGATTGCTTGTATGCGACCCCAAAGTTCATCTGTAGTAGCTATGGGACGAGGATCACGAGCGAGACGCCGACCAACGAAATCCCACACATGTTCAATCGGCGACATATCCGGCGAATAGGCAGGCCAAGGAAGAAGCTGTATCTGTTGTGATGAAAAGAAGTCTTGAACATTCCTGGCAATATGTGGGCGGGCATTGTCCTGTTGAAATACAGCTCCGGGAATGCCTTGAAGGAAGGGAACAACTTCGGGCTCCAGAACTTCATTGATGTACCGGTTGCTGTTAAGATTACCCACAATTCGTAGCAGCTGAGATCGTACATGTTACGTAATCGCACCCCAGACCATAACGCTGGGGGTTCGTCCACTATGACGTTGGATAAAGCACTCCGGAAGGTGGCGTTCACCGGTATAGCGTCTAACACGGATGCGGCCATCACTGTACCCCAAATTAAAGCGGGATTCATCAGAAAACACCACTTGTTGCCAATCAGCACGCCAGTCTCTATGTCCATGAGCCCATTGTAGCCGCAAGTGTCGATAGTTTTGCGTCAGGAGGATCCTGTATAAAGGAACTCTTGCACGCAGTCCACGGTGCAGTAGACGCCGACGAATTGATGAAGCACACAATGATACACCTGTAGCAGTGCACCAACGTTCTGCCAACTGTCCAGATGAAGCAAAACGGTCCGTCACCGCCATGCGGACCAGGTGTCTATCATCCCGTGCTGACGTCACCTTTCGGCGTCCACTCCCGGATTTCTGAGTTGTCTGGTTCTCTTGAACCCACTGCTTCCACACTCGCATCACTGTGCTGCTGTTACGCCCCATACGAGCTGCTATTGCACGATAAGAAAACCCTCCTTCACGAAAGCCGATCATTCGTCCCCGTTCAAACTCCGTAACTTGCTGAAATGTCGCCCTCTTTCGTCGTAGAGGCATAGTGACGTCTCATGTAACGTTTACCACTAGCAGATAACCATACACGCCCCGCTACAGCCCTCTATTTATACGGATCCATCAGCAGTTCAGAGGGCGCTGCTCAGCCCACGCAGAGGCGATGACTCTGAAATTCTAATCATTTGAATAGCATACCCTAATTTGCATTTCCTGAAAGTTTCAGCTCAATCAAGTGATTCCTTCATGGTGTTGCAATTTTTACAAACTGAAGTATGTAAGTGTGAATATGTGTGATTTCTTCTTAAGATTATAATCTTCCATTCTTTTCCAAAACTTCGTGTAAAAAATTGTTGGGAAAAAGTTATGGAAAACGTCTTCACTAAGATTGGCCCAATTTATGAGCACTGGTATTAAGTTTACTGAATATCATTTTACATTGAGTATAGAGTAGTATTTAAAAAAATTTCATTTATGAAATCTACAAATGTTGAAGTATTTAATTTTCAACCTACAAATATAAATTTTTTCACTATTGAATACAATATTAAATTCGAAATTATTCTCACACTCAAAAGAAATACAAGAAAAAATAACTCGGCAGTCCCAAACGGTTCATTTATAAATGCTGCTACTAAGCTTATAAGACAATTTTAAAATAAATAAATAAGAAATAAATAGAATATATAGTAGATATATATCGTACACGTATTTGAAACTTTAACAAGATAAAGGTAATCTAAACTCAATCTCACAGTTATTCGCAAGGGGTATAATAGGCTCCATTGAACAAAATAAGTATATTTTTCAGTTTTTTTTATCTTTCAATAAATTGTTATGCATAAATGATCGTTAAAACTACCATCCGCCCAGTAGGTGAAATGTATAGGTCATAGCTCACTGAAACTGGCACTAATAAATTACACAAACCGCCGCAAGGAGAGAAAAATGTTTAATAAAACTTCTAAATTGTTTTTAATATTTTATTTCATATTTTACTGTTTCGGTTACGAAAATGTGCGAACATAGCCTTTTCGTTTTTGCAAAAGCGCCAAGTAGGAATTCCCGAAAAGTAATGCAGCTTTCGCAAGCTAACGAAACAAGTTTTAGCTATCTTTTTTCAAGTAAATCCATCTTAATACTTCAATTGGTTTTCTAGAGCAGCTCGTGTATGACGATTGATCGACATATTATCTGAAATATTAAATATTGGTTTTCGACTACGCTGACCGTTTGCAAACTTGCTCGGTGTGGCGTAAGGATTAGGAAAATACACAGTAAGTGCGGTGTTTTCTGAACACCCTGTATTGACGTTCTACTCTAGTTTTCAAGATTTATAAAACTTATGTGCATGTAAATATACAATGTGGTACAAGATGGCACCTATATAATGACGCTTCTAATCATTATGCGGATGTTATGGCTCTCAGCACTATAAATAACATTAACCGACCTGTAAGATATTATTACCCTTCACAGGGATAACACAATTGCCAAATAATGGTCAACACAGAAAAGGCTCCAGGCGAGATTTTTGTGAGTTTTTCGTGGGGGAATTTATTATACAATAATTTTTTGCCACCCACGTTTAAGTAGCTCAAACTAGAGCTTTTTTTATATTTGGAGAAAAAGAGGATTCGAACCGGATTCGACCCAGGGTCCCTGCGTTGAGCCCGCGGTGTCTTGACCTACTAGATGAATGAGGACAAGAACAAACGCATTTTTCTCCGTATATGAGGATGTAAGATATTATTACCCTTCACAGGGATAACACAATTGCCAAATAATGGTCAACACAGAAAAGCCTCTGGGGCGAGATTTTTTGTGAGTTTTTCGTGGGGAACTTACTATACAATATTAAAAAAATTAAAAAAAAAAATTATTGTATAATAAATCCCCCCACGAAAAAACTCACAAAAATTTCGCCCCGGAGGCTGTCAAATGTTAGCCCTGTGTGTATTTGTTTTCTACGGTTAAGGTATTAAAGAAGAGTTTCCTTTTAAAACAGATGTTGTTGAGCCACTGCCGTATTTAGATGAAGAGAGGAATAGGCTATTTCACTTGTGAGATCTCCCAGTTCCCATCCTCACGACTAGAGGAAGGTGGAGAGGAGTATTTCAAACGAAATTTTCAGTGAAGTCGAGGATGATGACTTGTTTTTAAAATTCCGCAAATTCCCAATTCTTGGTGTAATTCACATGAGATATCAGGGCAGTGTCAAGAGTGTGTCAAACGAGACAATTGATTAAGAATAAAAGTTGAAGAGTCGCCAAATGAGATAACATATATAAGGGGGATTTTGGTTCTAAGTGGATGTTTATGTGTAAGAATTAAAAAGAAATTGTGAAATATTTAAAACAGCAAATATTATATAAATATAATTCTATCGGGGAGGGGCGCTATTTTCATATCTGCCTCAGGTATGAAAATTTCTGGGTACAGCCCTATGAAAAACCGCTGAGAAATTAATGATAATTTCCGAAAGTTGGGTTTCATCACAATATATAGTTCTGAGTTTGATCCTGGGAATGCGTAGGCGTTCCCCCCTTTTTTTTTTTCACTGAAAACTGAATTTTGCTCAGGTAAATGGAACAGAATGCCATATAAAGAAAGCGGAATGTGTAAAACAGATGAGGAATTATCGATTATGTGTGAAAGCAGAATTTCTTTACAATATATGGTATTCAGTTCGATCCCGGGAATAGACATGTGTTTCTTTTTTTCGTCGAAAGAGTTAATTTTTCCTTGGCAAGAGAAACAATATGTACTAGAAAGAAAGCAGAACGTGAGCTAACTTTAAGACAGTTGAGGAATTGTCTATTGCTTTCGAAAGTCGAGTGTCGTTATAATATATGGTCTTCAGTTCGATCCTTGATATACATGCATGATAGTGATTTTTTTTCAATAAAAAATTCAATTTTACCTTGGCATGAAACAATATGCCATAAAAAGAAAACAGACTGTACGAAAAAAGCTTGAAAAACCTAAGCCATGCTGAGAATGTGATAAACGAGATAGTTGCCTCAGATTAAAAGGTTAAGGGGTATCAATAATAATAATATTAATAATTTTCGCGAATATAATTAATGGATAAAATAAACTACTGTAATACTAAAAGTCTTGTACAAAAAGTGAATTCTGCACTTTTCATGTTATGCTATAAAATATAATTGTTTTTGGGCACCATAGCGTAGTCACTATTATTGCATTAAATCTTAGTTAACCAACTATTTACTTCTCTATAATAATTGCTTGCTTGACCATTACAGTGTGAGAAGCACTTTTTTTTTCATTTGATTTTGTAGCCTTGGAAAATTTATTTCCTGCTCAGTCATATAAAGCCAAAAATATATTTTAAATATAGCATTCAGTACTATATATTACCTTGATGCATATCACTGCAATTATTTTGTTAATAAGAAGTTTTTGTTGATAAAAAGAAAATGTTTAAGTGTTTAAAAAAATAGCAGTTGTGTATCAGTGGTAGCTCCTCAAGTGAATCGCTGATGTCTTATTTAAAATCATTAATTGAGTGGTTTATTCTTTCCAAATCATTTTAATTTTTTGTGAAATTTAAAATTTGATTAAAAATCGAAGTAAAATTTGAAAATGAATGATGAAATCTTGTAAGTCAATGTATTTTTAAAGTATTTTATATCCTACTTATAAGTGTATCTGTGAATTTAATAATTTTAGTGAATTATTATTAAATCATGTGAATTTAATTTTTAGTTGCATTAAAATGATGAATTTTCTTAAAATAAAAAATTGTTTAATTTAAATATCTCTTATGTGACTTCGTGACTTCTCATGTACATACGCACTTTAATTATTGGTTCATTTTGTGCATGTGCATGATGTAAACACTTTCTTTTGAGAGATTGAAATGACTAAAAGAAATGTTTTTGTCTATTTATTGTGAAGATAAATTGCAATTTAAAAAATGCAATAAATTGAGTTTTTATAATTACTGATTGAAGAAATTATATTTTTTAAACGTATGTGCTTATAAATTTCTAAATAAAATACATCTGTCAATTTTTTATTAAAAACATTCAATTTAAATATAGCAAATAAGCATCTAAATTATAAACAACGTATAAAAATAGTAGTTAATGTACATGCATATATATTTAAACAAAAATATTCGTATTTTCCAACGATTTAAGCACGGAAGAGACATAAGGTCCACTCTAATGACGTCACGAACTGACTTCGCTAGCTTTCAGTTATAGGGGCATTGCCTCAGCCGGAGGCCCCCCCTAGGTTTTAAGATCCTAGGCTTCAGTCTACTAAACTTATTGGGGGATCTGACATCATGTAGAGTAATAGTTCTCAAATTTTTATCTTACGGAACCTTTTATTACCACATGCTTAGCCACAAGACTAACAGAAATATGCTCACGGACAAGGAAAGTTGCATACCAAGAAGGAAGCACAGGATTGGCCTGGAATTTTATTGGTAGAAGGATGAGTGATATATATAATCACAAAAACAGAGCAGCAGAACAATTGCAGAAGGAGCTGTGGCGCACATTCCGGTCATCCTCAATAGCTCGTCACACCGCCTTGTGCTGCGATACAATCAGTAATATGGTCCGGCATGATGTAGAACAGACGCCTGATATTGTCCTGCGTTAGACGGCCCACACCTATTGGAAGTTACGTTCCAAATCCCAGAGATCGCGGCAACGAGGTAGCTGGCGTTCCAACTGGTCCCATACACGCTCGATAGGGGAAAGGTCTGGGGAGCAGATAAGCCATGGACGTGTCTGAACATGATGTAGGCATGCTTGATCGACATGAGCCGTGTTCGGCCGAGCATTATCCTGCAGGAATATCGCACCTGGAGTCCCAGCCACAAATGGGAGCACATGGGGTGGTAGAATTTCTTCGACTTACCAATGACCCCTTAATGTTCTAAGTACCACTACCAGAGAGGATCGGCTATCATAGGTTATATATGGCTGCTCAGACGATCACGCCTGCAGTGCGACTGGTGTGTCATTCGATACCGAGGTTGTGATTGTGGCGTTGTCCAGGGGTCCTCCAAACCCGGACACGATGATCATCGGTCCCCAAAATGAAGCATACCCATTGCTAAACACCACATGTTGCCAATCTGGGGCGTTTTATATTGCTCTGGCCTAGCATCACTGCAAATGGAGCCGCCGATGTTTCCATGTTAACGTCAGCACACGTATAGGACGCTGCGATTGCAGGTTTGCTTCCTTGAGGCATCTAGATATGGTTCGTGGGCACACATGAACCCCTACTTGCTCCTATATGGCAGATCGCGCTGCCGTGGTCTCTAAACGTGCCTGACGCACCATCATTCGATTCTCTCCACTCGTGTTATACCTGGTCCCTTCAAAGCCGGTCCTCCGTATCTGAGTGGCGTCAGGTGACCAGTGCTCCCAACGTAGTCGGACGGTATAGTCCGAACGATCCACGTGACGAGCTTTCTGTCGCGCTGACCACGGGTTTTTGACTGCAGTTTTCAGTCAGATGATCAAGCCTCTCTTGAAGTTCGTTAGTTGCATATATCGACGGTTCTGGGATCCACCGACAATTCTTCTTACTCCGTACTCGTGTTTCTCCTATTAATGGGGCGTCAACTGCACGCCGGTTTATAAGGCCTCTGGGTCATGCTTGCAGCGTCACTCATGGGTGTACGGTCATACGTAATCACACCAGACTGCGATCATTTTTACAGCAACCCACTCTCTAGCTATCTACATAATTTCGTGGTTGTAGAATGCTTTCTTCCTGACCAGCAATTTTCCTTGTCCGTGAGTGTAATACTATTATTTAAAGAAATTTTAAAAGGCTATTATTTACTACTTCTTGGACAGGAGCATAAAATTAAGTAATAAATTATAAAAAGATGGGAAGAATTTTTATGTTGTTGCTGGGTGTTGGTTAGTTAACTCAAAGCAGGACCGTGGACAGGACTGACAGGCTCAAGGGCAATTTAGCAGATCAGGCCTTCTCCCACCACCAATCCCTCCCTACCTCCAACCATTTTTCAAGAACTAAAAGCTAACGGATTGTCAAACTCATAATTACTTATAACATCATCTCTTTTTACACACATATATAGTGCTTTAAAATTTTGATTGAATTTTTTAAATATTCATTACAAAATAATTATTTTTACATGTGACGCACTTTATTAATAAAAAAGCGTTGATATATAAATGAAGTTAGACCGTGACAAAGTCAATTTAAACGAACAGAAATGTAATAAAATCGTGTTTCAAACCATTAACCACTTCTCAGCTCATTTTTTTTTTTTAAATTAACTTACAAAAATGGTAAATTTTTCTTCTTTGAGAAATTGAATTTTTAGAAGAAGTATATGTGAAAAATCATCTACTGGCCAAAAATTAAGTATACATATATAAATTATCATTATCCCTTTATTTAACAAATTACGTTGCGCAAAAAAGCGCTGCCTGTAGCACGTGCGGACAGAACTGGTAAGTGACTAAAATGTGAACTACTTGCCGGATGAAGGGAGCTGCCTTCTTCTCCTTTAAAAATTTGGATGCTTTGTAAGAAAACATGCAAAATAATAAATGATACAGAGGAGAGAAAACAGTGAAGATCTTTTAATTCTTAGCGAGATATTTACTATATTTTTATTTGACGTTACAGCGGGACCCTTCCCGCCTTTTTTGAAGCAAAGTCGTTTGTGATGCCTTCAAAGTTCAATTGTCTGGCAAGTTCATAATCTATCGACAAAGTACTGAGTCCATTTATTCTTGATTGTCCCATTGCAGATCGGAGAGAACATTTTATGATGCTCATTTTGCTGAATGATCCCTCTGCTTCTGCTACTGTCACTGGAAGATTGCAAAATAATAGAAGAGCAGCATAAACATTCGGGAACAGACTATTCAGCTTCAATTCTTTCAGTCCGTTCAATAGCTGCAATGACTTTAGCTCTGGTTTTCCTAAATTAGCATAATGACAAGACTTTACATATTGCACTACGCTAATAATATCCATATTTTCATCTTCAGGATATGTTTTATCCAAAATTCCACATGTCTCAACGATGGCGCTTTTTTCCAGTTCCAAATAGTTCCACAAACATTCAAATATTTTCGTTAAGTTTTTCTCTCCATCAAATGACAATTAGTCCTAGACGAATGTACGCAATAAATACATAAAAGAAATTTACTTTAAAATCCCTTTCCTTTGGGAACTCGATTATACCAGCTGGAAATTCTGAAGAATGTCCATTTATGATTTCTTCATGGAAAACTGTTATTTTTTCCAACCTCTTCTCAGGAAGTTTCAAATAAGTGGGAAGATCGGCAGCCATGACATCAGCCACAAGTTTAGCCTCTGCCAAAATAACATCTGACTGATTTTGCAGTTTCTTCAGACCTTCAATCAAACTTGAAATATTTTCAACTTCTACGTCAAGTGTTGTATCTGAAGCCTGGAAGATTTTATTTCGAATGTCGACTGGTTTTAATACTTTCAACCAGATGGTTGCCATGAGAACGTATGCAAACCTTAAAAGGAACTTACTTATTCTCATCAGCTCTGTTTTACATTCTGATGTCAAATTTAAGTTTTTGCAGTTAGTTATTTCTACCCTTAAAAGAGGCGGGTGCTTGGCAAATGGTTCGACGCTGTTAACACAGGCCTAAATGCCGCCTACAGGCCTAAATGTGTGTTAACACATACCTAATATCCGACAGTCTGCGTAGTGGGCAACCAAAGTTGTGGGCTTTTT
>QLNU02015360.1:26091228-26111701 GCA_006491805.2 Dysdera silvatica
ACTGGCTTATATAAAATATATGGATACAAATAGAATATAAAATATTTATAATAAGTAAGAGCTATATTTAATTCCTTCGTTTGAGTTTCGCACTTCAAAACTGAACTGCGAACTATCCAGGATGGGACTGAAGATTTACGGAAAACTTCCTCTAATTACATGTTTAAGAACACCAGAAACCTGGAGATGGGAAACCAACCGAGTAAATCTTAAACCATGATTTTTGTACTCAGAGGGCGCGTGATTTTATTATCAATTATGAATGCAGCAGAACCTCCACGTATCGTCGAAGCCTATGATTCCATAGAAAACCCGTTATATAGCAGGATGTACAGGAATGCACTTTTGATACACCTGCCTTGAGTGGTCTGATGATTTCGGAAACATATTTCCTGTTCCTAATTAATGTAAATGTTTTTTATAAATATGTAAATGTGAATCACATGATGTTCCACTTACGTTAGAGTGAATAATTAAAAGCAAAAAATTAACAAGGAAATAATATGTTGAAATTATCTGGAGAATATTGTGTTTATGTAATAGTGTTATAGATAATGTTTGTGTAAAACTATTTTTAATATTTTGCTACATAACAAATTCTGAAAAAGATTCGTCAAAAAAGTATTTTAATTTATCGTCCCTAAAATAGTTCATAAATTATGGAGGCATCCAGCTTTGTCCTGAAAAAAAAATCGAAATATAGAAATTTTCTCTATATTTAAATAAGTTTTTTTATACAATAGACAGGGGGATTCACGGAAGCTACAATATATGAAGATTTTCGACATACGGAAGTCCAATATATACAAGTTCTGCTGTATTTCAAAACCCTCCTTACAGCTGATCTAGTTTTAAGCAGAAATATTTATCGTACATGAGTAGAAAAATGTGATTCTTGATATTACTTCAAGAGAAAACGATAAGTGAATGAAACCAAGGAACAAGATCGAATCATTCAATTTTTATTGATCACGGTTCACAATAAACTTGTTAGAAGAAAGATGTCAGATCTACGTGTGTGTGTATGTATCCACTGCCAGATTAAAGTTTTTGAGGCCCCTGGGCTACTTGTATTGTGAGGCCCCCAGTAAAATAGTTCAAAAGGATCGTCTACAAGAGAACACGTGACACTAATCTCTGGAGGCCCTCTAACTGGCGGAGTCCCCTGGGCTGCAGCCTCTAAAGCCCATGCGATAATCCAGCACTGTAGGTATCATACATAAACCTAAAGTTTTATGGGTCTGTAGGGTTGGAGCTCCCTCCAAAAAATCTTAATAGGGGTTTGAGCCCCACAACAATCCACCAGTATATGAAAAATCTTGCAATTTTAGTTAAAGAAAATGTTTTTGACCCAATTTCGCACAACAATTATTTTTTTTAAATGTTTTGATTTTCCTTGTTCTTTTGATCACGCATCGGATGTCTTCCTCGTAAAATAAACGATGACGTAATCTTTCCTCATCTTCCCATTGAAGTTCATCTGCTAAGAATCCTCTTTCTGCATTTTGTGTGTAGTCAAACGGATTCGCATATATTCCCCATCTTCTAAGGGAGGCATGAGAAAAAAAGCGATGAATTTTGACTGCCAAAAAAAGAAAACAGCAGTCCAGATAATGCTGCTTACAAAGGAACGTAATTTTCTAAAGGAAAAAAGGGGAAAAGTAGGGGTTAATAGCAAATTAGGATGTGTAATTAAGGCGGTTGTAGACATGTAGTGCAAATCCAAAAATATATTCAGGATGTCGAAAAGATTTCGCGTGAAATTGAACTTCGCGCAAAAATGTTTGCCAGATTTTTTTATCACGTAACTAGAAAAAATTTTAGCCGCAAGAGCTAAATATGAGGGTGGGTAAACTAAGAGAGCATGCAGTCGAATATATACAGTAGTGGACAAAATTGTGGAAACCTTTTGAAAAAAGTTTATTTTAGAGGTTTGATGGCTAATAACACCACTTTTTTTTGTACCAATACTATAAAATTATATATCATTAGAAAGGTAATTTAATAAAGATTGTAATGCAATAACATTTGTTCAATTATCTGTATTCTATCAAAAGTTATAGCCAAATAACCAGAAAAAAGAAGCACAGCTTGCTTACATTTATATGAAGTAGCTTTCCTTCATTTGAATGTGGCCAATGAGCATGAGTGTTTACAGAGCCAATCAGGTGTCATCTTGTTTTGGCAATGAGCCAATCATGTTTTCTCTTGTTTTGGCAATGAGCCAACAGGTTACAGGACATTTATCAGTGTGTTCTGTAATTGCTATCAAGTTGGTTGTTTTTTTTTTGTGCTCTTTGATTTAGTGTGCTTGTAAAACGTAATAAAATTAAAGAAATGGCGCAAAGAGTTGACTGGTCACCTAGGAAGCGATGTAAAATAGTAATATTAAGTGAACAAGGCTACAGTTATGAAGAAATTAGAAGAAATATTGGGGGAAACTTAACTAAAGGTGGCATTTCTAAATTTTTGAAGAAGTATAAGGAGACTCAGTCATTACAAAACCAGACTGGTAAAGGCAGAAAAAGGTGCACAACAGCAAGTGATGATAGAAGAATTAAAAGACAGTGCCTAGGTGACAGGAAAAAATCATCTCTGTGTATACAAGGTGAAATGGCGCAATGCAATGTGAAGTTAAGTGCAAGGACTGTTCGGCGCAGACTGCATGAATGTGGTCTAAATGCAAGAATTCCACGAAAAAAGCCATTTTTGTCTGTCAAACAGAGGTTGAAAAGATTAAACTGGGCTAAAACCCATGTTAACTGGACAACGGAACAATGGGACAGTGTAATTTGGAGTGATGAGACCAAAATCTCACTGTTTGGTAGTGATGGCGTAAAATACGTATGGAGAAGAATTGGAGAAGATTTCCATCCTGAGTGCATTACACCTACCGTGAAACACCCAGTTAGTGTTATGATTTGGGGTTGTATAACATCAAGAGGTGTGGGCAGAATTTGCGTGATCAATGGGAATATAAATGCCCAAAGATACATAAATGAAATACTTGAGCCCAAGCTGCAGCCTTCTGCATGTGATCTTTTCCAAGATAATGAAGCATTTATATTTCAACAGGATTCAGCTCCATGTCATGTTGCTCGTGTGTGCAAAAAATGGTTTCAAGATCATCATATTCAACTGCTGGAATGGCCTGGAAATAGCCCAGACCTTAACCCCATCGAAAATCTATGGAGCCGGCTAAAGAAGCTTGTTAGTCGGAAGCAACCCAGCAATAAAACACAATTAACAGAAGCAATAATTCAATCTTGGTTTCATATTATAACAGCTGCAGAACTAAAGAACTTGGTTCACTCCATGGGAAAGCGTTGTAAGGCCGTAATTAAGGCTAAAGGTTACCCAACTAAGTATTAACTGGTATGGTGAACATTTTTGTATATCTCATTTTTTCTATGTATATCTCATTTTTTCTATGTATATCACCTTTCTTCTTTATGAATGCTGTTCTATTAAAATACGATTCATAAATGTTATTGCATTACAATCTTGATTAAATTACCTTTCCAATGATATATAATTTTATAGTATTGGTACAAAAAAAAGTGGTGTTATTAGCCATCAAACCTCTAAAATAATCTTTTTTCAAAGGGTTTCCACAATTTTGTCCACTACTGTATACTATTATGCGAATTAAGCCATCACTACTCTGAATCACTCAAAAGTTATTTTACCTATTTTGGATTAAATTAATTAGGTTAATTAAATTAATTAGGTTAAATTAATAATTAATTAAATAAATTATGACTAAACTTGAAGTGTCATAAATAAAAAACACGTTGGTCTTCTTAATCTATGAACGCACGTTTCAGAATAAATTTAGTAAGTGCTTTACATTTACTAAATTTAACACTACAACTATTATTTTTAACTTTAGAAATATTTTACCTTTTGGCAAAATTTTCTTTTATTTTCAAAAGCGGATAATTAAAGTAAATAAAATTATTATAAAATCCTTTTACTCATATTCAAAAGAATATATCTATATTCATAATTAGAATTTACGAAAGAATAAAGGAAAATACATATATGGAAATAATAAGACTATAAAAAAACTTAGATTAGCAAACACCTAGAAAAGCACATGACTTCTACCTTCCTAAAATAAGAACTGAAATAAAGCAGGACAGTATGGAATATAACCGACCGAAGATATGGAGTAAAGTCTCTATGGAACTAAAAAATCAAAATAATATGTGTATATTTAAAAAAAAAAAAAAAGGCTAATTTTTTGGATGAGGTGTATTAATTGTCTGAGCGTCACTGGTTGTAGATTACGGACATAAAGGAGTTAGGGTCTTGAACGAGTTATGTACTAATGTAATGTAATCGAGACCCGCTTCAAACATATAATGTTAACTTTATTACAAATAAATTTGACACCCACGTATATTTAGCTCAAACTAGAGCTATTTTTGTTTAGGAGAAAAAGAGACGCCGTCCTCATTCTGGATTCGAACCAGGGTCCCCGCGTTGAGCCCGCGGTGTCTTGACCTACTAGACGAATGAGAACAAGAACAAACGCTTTTTTCTCCGTATATTAAGTTGTAAGATATTATTATCAACGTGGGGACCCTGGTTCGAATCCGGGATGAGGACGGCGTCTCTTTTTCTCATAAACAAAAATAGCTCTAGTTTGAGCTACTAATACGTGGGTGTCAAATTTATTTGTAATAAAAAATCCCCCACGAAAAACTCACAAAAATCTCGCCCCGGTGGCTTTGTGTGTTGACCAATATTTGGCAGGGTAATAATATCTTACAATGTTAACTTTAAAAATTGTTGTATGTTGTCCTTAATAATGTGAAAAATGAACTATTTTTTAACATTGTCTATCTTGTTTGAAGCAAATAAATAAAAGATATTATTATCACTACCTCTTTGCTGCCATAATTACCATTACTAAAGTTAAACATGAGAAATGTTTTAAAGCTACAAGTATTATTAAATTTATATTAACTTTATCACTTTTAAATGTATTATTTAGACCATATGGGTAACCAATTTTTCTTTTGAGAACTATCAAGTCTTCTTTTAAGAATTCCATTGTGATATATATCTTATACAGCCTAAATTTTGATGCGGATATTTTTAAAATAACCTTCTTGAAAATTTTTATTTTCTACGGTTCTTGGTTTTGCCAGATTCTTTCATTTGTATTTTTTATCTAAATTTAATTTTCTTTAAAATTTCGCCTTAATTTAATTTTTACTAAAAAGTGCAATGATATTTATTTCCCCAAATGTCGCAATATCATTAGATATTTTCTGCGAAATGTGAAAAATTATGAGCATGCGCTTATTTTGATTTAATTTCATTGGCGTTATAATTTTGATTTATTAAAAAGTACAATAAAATTTACAGGTAAAAAATTATTAATTCTAATTTTTGTTTTCCGTCGCTTTCGGTCCTTCGGTATGTTTAATGATAATGATAAATTTTTTACATTCAACTTAATTATAGTTTTGGTGATACATTCTCTTATGTGATATTTTTGATGATACGTCGATCTTTCCTTCTCGCCATAAGAAAGTCATTTTACGAGCCTTTAATTATTTTGATATTCCTCGATTAATCTTATATAAGAAAAAAAATTAAAGAAATACGTTTTATACAGTAGAATTCACGTAACACAATGCTTTTTAGAAATAGGGGATTCCTTTCTTCGCCCATTTGGGCGAGGTAATCGCGCAAAAAATGCCTCACTTTGAAGGAAGTTGCTGCGCTGTCTCTACGCATCTCTACCTCTATGACATCAGTCGTCGACCATCATTGACTGAGAACGCCTCAGGTGAAGGTACGCAAAGACAAATCGAAACGAAAGGTTTTGGAACTCGAACCTTGTTTACAATACAAAAATCATTATAATTAACAAAATTTAACTGGGTAATATTGTTTAACGTATGTATTATGATTGATGAAAATTGCATTTTATTGGTAAACGCTCTTGGCTTTTTTCTCAAAAGTTAGTTTTAAAACTTGAAAAAGTTCAGATACAAGGACAGTTCAATTATAAGAAAATTGTTTTCCACTTAAATTTCAAAAAGTGGTTTCAAACAAAAAGAAAACTTTTTGTCTGTGTTCTGAAGTTTTATTATTTTCCGATATAAAACACTTCAAAGAAGATTTAACAACTTATTGGATGTGATTTATTACTTATAAGCTTCCGTAACTTGGTGAAAAAAGTGTTACAGATGTATTGAAGAAAATCTTTATAAAATGATCAGATTTTAATTTTTGATCAACTTACAAGCAACCTCCTGTATTTTGAATAACTATTTAAAAAAAAACCCACTAATTGAGAGACTAAATAATGAAAATATTAATCGAATAGTATAAAATAAAACACGATTTTCCTTTGACAATATTTTATACCAGTATAAACATTTTGTTTAATATATCAGTATCAGTGGCTAATTTGGGGCAAGTGTATTTTAAAAGATTTGGTGCTGTTCAAAATCAAGAACGTAATTCGAGAATTTTTAATTCATTATTATTCTTTCTGTAAATTGTTTGTCGTCTTTATCTTTAGGAGAAAATTTTAATTAATCGTTATATGGAATAAATTAAAGTTGCTACAACTCTTAAAAATAAGCAGTTAAAACTGGTTTTAAATAAGCGAACGGAGTGTCCGGTTAAAGCGGCAGCCGATGAAAGCTGGACCGGTTAAAAGAAAGTTTACTGTAGCAAGGTATGAAAATGCTATATGTCTTGCCATTGTAAAATATTTACATAATTACTAAGCTGGGTTAATTCTAAACTGTAATAAGTGAAGTTTACGAATATATTCGAACGGAACATTGAAACTCGGCTTCAAATACCTTAAAATCATAATGAAGCACTTTCTGAGTGCAGGATTCTAGCTTTCGCATCTACACGATTTTAGATATATATACTCAGTATGGATACACGCAAATGGAACTCTCTAGATAATTACGATCAAGTAATTGAGGAATACTCGGAAATATCCACGAAATACCTAGCGATAAACTCGATTAATTTTAGAGCTCGGCTATTTCTACAAAGTGAAGGAACAGATAAGCTTCTAGAAGTATTACTACGGGATCCTAATTCGATAGGATTAAAAGCTATTAGCGCTTTATCAAAGAAAAAATTCTTTGAATATGCTATTTAGTATGTAATTTAAATCTAGTTCAATTCACCTATTCCTCTTATTATTAAATTCTGCATATCTTTCTTCCCTGCTCTTATTTACTATCCCAACATAAACGGCACTGAAATATAAGATATACAGTATATTGGAAATCTAAAGATATACAGTATATTGGAAATCTAAAGATATACAGTATGTTGGAGATCTAAAGATATACAGTATGTTGGAAATCTAAAGATATACAATATATTGGAAATCTAAAGATATACAGTATATTGGAAATCTAAAGGTATACAGTATGTTAGAGATCTAAATATATACAGTATGTTGGAAATCTAAAGATATACAGTACGTTGGAAATCTAAAGATATACAGTATGTTGGAAATCTAAAGATATATAGCATATTGGGAATCTAAAGATATACATTACAGCGCAAGGAACTCTTTTGCTTTTAAACAGAGGCTGCCTTTTTCTTAGTATTATTAAAGCTATGCATTTTATAAATGCATGTTAGCAATTGCAACAGATAAAAACTAAAATCCACCCATTCAATCTATGTAGAAAATGAATTATTAATTCTTCAAATTTGTAGGCATAATAATACAGGAGATGCGGAAGGCATTCATGCAAAAAAATAGCTGCCTACGTAATTTTAAAAATTGAACAATACTGACAATATGAGTCCTGGTGCATATTGAATTCTCTAAAAATATACTGTACTTCAAGAAAGGAAAGTAATATTCAATTTGAAACCTTTGGCGAGAGGTGAGCTTGAGGCTACAGATGTAACGTTCGATGGTCAATTTTAAACTTTCTAGGTTACAAATGTTACCTTTAGAAATTTTTGACTGAGATCCTAGCTTCTCATTTTAGAATTATACACATACTAATTTTTTGCATAAATGTCCGCTATAGTATCCCATTAATGTTCCAACAAATTTCTAGAGATGTTTGAATTAACAGCTTGTTTATTGTAAAGAACGAATAGCTGAACCTCGATCCTAGAACGATCAGGATGCATACAAATAGCTATTTTTTCATGTTAATTTATTATTGAAAATTTAATCTAACCATTCTAGGGTTAATTATAAATACTTCATATATAGGTATGCATAGTCGGACTTGGTTAACGCGAACCCTAAGGGGGAAAATATCTGTTCGTGGTGGCAATAGTTCGTGTTATCTCGATAAAATAGGATAGTATTATTAAGACATTTCATCTTTGGTTACCATATACATATTTTGACATTATTGCGTGTATTATATATTTTATTATTATTTTCATTATATTATATATTTGCTACTATTTTTATTATATTATATATTATTTCCATTCTTTCTACATTTTCAAAAAGCCTGGAGCGAGTAATATATACACGTTTGGCTTCCTAATCACATAATATTATCCATAAGCATCAATTTGGATTCTTAAAAGGTCGATCGACAGAATTGGATCTATTAACAACAACTGACTACACCTATTCTTCCATTAACAATTCTAAATCAGTCATTGGTTTAGTTTTTAACCTAACAAAGGCTTTTGACACTATTAACCAGGACCGTTTAATTTACAAACTAACTCTTGCTGGTTTCCGCGGATTGGGATTGGCTCTGCTCCAAAACTATTTGTCCCACAGAGATCAAATGGTTAAACTCAATGAACAAATGCACACCAGACAGCAGAAATGTGGTGTTCCACAGAGATCAATTTTGGGACCATTGCTTTTCATTTTTTATATTAACGATATCTTTCACCTTGACATTGATGCTAAGATTATCTGTTATGCTGATGACACTTTGATCTTCTTTCATCATACTCATATTGAATCTTTAATACGTAAAGTAGTATGTAATATCCCTGTCATTACACAATTCTTTGCCAAAAACTTCATAGCATTAAATACTAACAAAACCAAAATTGTTCTCTTTACAAAAAAAAAGGAATATTCTCGGTAACATAATATTTGCGGTAAACAACGAAAGGATCTCACTCGCTGACGAAGTAGATTTTCTGGATGTAGAACTTCAATTCAACTTAAGCTCGGAGTGGCATATAAAAAACATTTGCCTTAAGATTAGCAGAAATATCTGGGTAATAAACAAACTTAAATATATACTACGATCAAAAATACTTATCCACTTATACCATACATTAATTGAATCTCACCTACACTACTGTACACCTATTTGGGCATCTGATTCTTTTTTCCAACACAATCACTTTGTAAAATTGCAAAGCAAATATTTAAATTTCATATACAATTCTATGCCGTTCTGCAGCAATATAGATATTCGACGAAATCATAAACTGCTAAATATTAATGAAATATACACGTTAAAAATTCTTCTAATTATGGTTAACAGAATGAACTCCAACCTATACACTGAACTCATTCCATTAAAAACTCCTACACATAGATTTTCTACCTCTAGGCGCTTCACTTTAATCCCGATTAGGGCCCGTATTGAACTTTCGAAACGACGACTGGGATACTTTGCTCCAACCTTGTGGAATGCTCTCCCAGCAGAGTTTACAAGCATCCGCTCCTTAACTGTTTTCAAGAGAAATGTCCGAGTTTTTCAACGTGCGCTCTGGTAATGTGTTGTTCCTAAACACTCGCGCCATAACCGACCTTGCTTCCAATATTATATCACTCACATTATACAATAGATATTCAAAGAAAACATGTTTCTTAGTGTGTCGTGTCTGTGTTGTCCTATGTGGGTCAGAAATTAAAACATAAGCCATTAATATTATGCCCTTTATTTTTATTTTTTTGCGGGGTAAGTTCTTGTAGAAAGAATTTTATTTGGCTATGCCTACAGTTGTATTTTTTGTTCATATACTGTGGTTTATTATAATTCAAGAATTCAACATTATCATCTCACAGGGACGGCACCAGCCTTGTCAAATTCACGTTTTTTCTGGCGCTGCCGTGACAAGATACCCTCTAATACTATAAGTTGACTTTGATTTTATTGTACTATCGAGCCGAATTTGTTGTTGAAATAAATACATAAATAAATTATTATTATTAAAACATATCTATATACGTATTTTTTAACAAATATAAAAGTAATCTATTTATACGTACCTTTAAAGTCCATATTATATATAGTAGATATAAGAAGATAATTCGGAAAATCCCTGCTTCACAACGTGTAGATATTATTATGTACTCAAACTGATTAATTGCAAATAAGAAGCTTCAAATTTTTGAAAATTTCAATAAATTAGTCTTTGTAATCCCGAATTTTACAGCAATTTGTGTTTTATTCAACTTTGCATAGTCCACATTATTTAGAATTTTTAGATTTTTGAAGGGCTTGGAAGATCGCAAGAAGAATTGGCCAACAATGGATATCTTAAATTCTCAACTGGATTCCAAAAGACCACCAAAGGTCTGGAAAATGCTCCGAGACAAGATAGGTGCATGAAATAGATTAAAAAGGTTGAGGTAATATAGAATACATTGCTCGGAATAGTCTTTTGTAAAAAGCACTTGGAGAGATAATGGCTGAATATGACGACGGTAATACACCACCCAAAGAAATGTTATGTATATTCCTTTAATTTTACGTACCGGTGTATTTAAGCTGATGTTAATATAGCTCTAGGTTAAAGAAATTTTAAAAAAAGATATATAAATTGCAAAGACGATACAAAAGTTTCGAGAAATAATGGATGCTTCCATTTCGTAAATCATAAATTTAAGGCTTCATTTTAGTTTCGAAAATACGGCGAGCATGGACAAATGTTAACTTATTTGGTCATGGTTAACAAGACTAATTTATCTGAAAATATTCTACAAAGGCCTATAAAGAACTGCGATAAAATATGTAGACCTGGGATGTAAATCCTAAATGAATTAGAATTAAGTGCTGAGATTATCTTATTCTAGAGGAAATGTCCATTTTTTCCATGGGATCTAAATGTTATTTTCTGAAAATATTATGTAACCCCAGTATAGATGGACACAACAGACTGTTTGCGACCTAAAAAAAAAAATAAGCCTTAAATTAAAATTTCCAAACTTCAAAACAAGCAAACGGTTTTCACCATCAAAAATGCAAAAATAAAGAAAAGTTGCCATAGAAACTTGATATTCTAGTTTCTTCAAAACTTTTAAGTCCAAGAACCTTCATACAGTATCTTCATCGATCAATGCCACTTCACTAAACACCAGTAAGTCAAGAAACCTGTAATAATTCAATTTAACTTGTCAGCCGTACACACATCGGTATGTGCAATCTTGAACTTGCATGGTAATGGTGAGATCATGGTTTGTTTGAAAGGTATATTTAATATGTAAATTTACAATTTATTGTATCTACTAAATTTAAGTCATCTAATTGCATTCAAATGATATAAATGATATCACATCGAAAGTAGAAAATCGCCAATGTAAGGACATCTATCAAATAGTGTATCTCGTTTTCTCTCGATAATTATGAACCGCTCCATTCCAAACGAGGCTTTAAAATAGAGTTTTAGACGTCAAAAATAGCTTCTGAATTTTATTTGAATATATTGCCTCTCCAAAGTCGCCTAAAAACAGGAAATTTTGTCACCCATTGTGTGAAGAAGTTGATTCATTAGACATTAATAAGTTGATGATCAATAGCTATAAGAGTGAAATCTGAATTGCGTTATGGGTCTATATACTCTCTTTATGATTACTGTCTTTATGGGTGTGAAGTTAATCTTTAAACTCAAAAAAAATAGGCTGTCCCCTTTGTTCGGTAATCAATTCCAATCTGGAATGTGATATCGTGATTTCGAAATCATCTTCCTTCACGTATTCGAAAATGGAGGAAATTGACATTTGGAAGAGGATCGTAAAAGGCAGGCCATGAAACAAATTCATATATTCCTTATTCTCTATGATGAACATACATAAAAAATTCTAAAGTGAATCTTATTTCAGAGGTGCGCATAATTGCCGTGATCAGAGATTTGCGTTAGAATGAAAGTTATCCCACTTGAATCTTTCATATAATGAAGATGACTTCATGTTTCGTGAGTGCATTTCACGCAAATAACAGTCTGATTAGCCAGTACATGTACAGGAACATACCAGTATTTAAAAATTAGTAAAACTGATTTTTGTTCTTCAATTTTTTTAATTTATTTTAAAAATATAAGTATATTTAATGATGTACAATCCCATAAATTCTGCGGCTCGGACTGTCCAAAACTATATATAATATCGATAAGAGGGTTCTGAGTTTGCAATTTGGAGAAAACATTATCCATGCTATAGTATATATTTGTTGGCCTTACTAAAGTAAATAACTGTGGCATAAAACAGATTTAATAAAATTATTGCCAGTAAGGTTACATATGTCAAAATAGTGTGGATAAATCTAATATGGGGAACATGCGTGATTTAAGCAACTTCTAAAAAGGGAAGATGAAAGGTGTTCAAATGGCTAGTGCGAGTGTCTTACAAATAACAAACCCGGTCGTCTTTTCCAGAACAACTATATCGAGGGCCTACGACAGGGTAGTACATCCCCTGGCACACATTGCTTTTTCTGGAGGTCCTCGGCAACATTCAAGAAAAAACTTTCTAGAGCCTTAATGAATCAAGTCTGTTCATTGTTAACATATATTTAATTGTTTACATAACTTTTATTAGAAGTAAGGGTCTTACTGCGCATGTGCGTTCACAGAAAAAATACCGAAATCAACAATTAGAAAAAATATAGATACGGTGAGCTCTAAATACCTTGCGTACTGGTGTCACAAGCTACCGCGGTCAAAAGAAGCACATACATCTGTTTAAATATTAAATTTGTATAATAATTAATTATATTAAACTTTCGTATTTCTATATTTAACTATATATTTAATTCAATGTAATAATTGTGCATATTATATACTATTAAATATATTGCCAATATTTTAAATTATAATATGTAAATTAAATCCGATATGTGGCCCTTAGGTTTTGTATCAAAATTCCCTTGTGATACACTTGGCAGAAAAAGTTAGACCATTCTGCTTTACAATGAGGGGTGTGAAAAGCATAAAATAAGTAACGCGAGATTTGTTTTTGCAGAAGAAAACGGCTGATCGATTACCGAAGGTAACGTTAACTACAGCAAAGAAACAGACATGCATCAATTCGTCAAATAGTTCAACGCGTTGTTAGACCGATGTTCTTAATAATTAGCATGTTTTAGTGTATATACAGCTTTATTTTTAAACTATGTATGTCCTATGAAATGTTGTTAGTATCTGACTAGAAGAATTTGTTGTATTTTTTATGGCCCAAGGATAACAAGAATCATTCTGCGCCAAACGAGGTGAGACCGTTGACTAGAAGGGACATCTGCCCATCGAGCATTAGGTCAAATGTATGTAACTGGCTGGGTCTGTAATCTAGTGTTCTACCTCGCTTTCGACGTATTATAAGGTGAATGTTTTCTTAAGTTAAATTTATATTTCAATCACATTTAAAGAAGGACCAAACAGAAGAGAATCGAATGATTCGTTTCTTCTTTTAAATAGCATCATTATTTACTCCACAACGCATGGTAGGTAAAAGATAAAAAGGCAAGTATCCAGAAATAGAGATTAAACAACTGCTATGAATGTAAATTGTCTGATTAGCCTATTCAGAGTGCGGGATGTAGACCCAATTCAATACATTTAGAATCAACCGAAGAGGTGGTAACGATTTCATCTCTTACGATCTTTTTGAAAATCACCTCTGGCAGTTTCTTCGCAGGAAGAATGGCAGAAAAATCCCGTGGAGCCTATCAAAATTATATAGAAAGCGCCAGAATGAAATTTGTGATAGAGTAACTTCCATAAAATTTAAAATAAAATATGGAATTCAAATGAATTACACGCGCAGTCGGCTATTTACGTGTACAACCCCCTCTCTCTCTCTCTTGTTATCCTTATTAAATTTTGTATAAATTGATATTATGCTTTATTTGTTTTTGTTTCTGACGTATTTGTTTTTATTATTCATAAAAATCTGCCATTAAAAATGACTCTCATAAAACCTTGAATTATAAATAATAAAAACAAAATTCTGTTTATATCTGCCTTCAAGCAGTTACATGGAAGAAGAAAATAAGGATATGCGAAAAAGATTCTGCCAACTTTAATTCTCAATTCAGTGAACTTCATATTTTTAAAAGACAGTCGAAGTTTTCGATTTTTTGCTTATTGAAATACAAGAGGTTTTAAAATTAGATGTATCTGATACGTTTCTGCTACAAAAGCAAGAAAACAATAAAGCACAATATAAATTTATACAATATTTAATAAGGATAAATGCAGAGAGAGAGAGAGGGTGAAAAGGAGAGAGTGTTTTATAACTGGCCGTCGGCACGGGTTATATTTCATATTTTATCTCATTTTTTCTGAAGTTCATGGAAGATAATTAGAATGACAATAGGATGATAATAGAATATAGGATGATAATAGAATCACAAATTTCATCCTGACAAAAGCATGTTTAAGCGATTTGCTTCTATAATTTAAGCCGAAATTAATTATATTAATTACTGAAACGCAAAATAAAACTATTTTTTAAAGAGACTAAAATGTCTGACTAATTTTGATAATATAGTCCATAAACTGCATCAAAGAAATAATAATGGAACAAACAACTTTCTCGTAAGATGATTACCATGCTTAGAGCAATAATTAGTTTAAAATTATGTACATAGAAAAATTAGATGCGGAAAATATTTAGTTTTTCAGTTTAATGTGGGTTTATATTTCAGTTTTATAAATATGGTAAACGCAATCAAAACTACAGAAAAATTAAGTCTGATAGATTTCATATTTCGGTAATAATTCTTGATGTCCTTAAGATGTCTTTATGCATTTTGAACACATAAATTTCACATATAATAGCTGTAATTATATGTTGTTAAAACATTCTTTTTAGTGCTTATGAGATAAATTACGACTGTGTAACATCGCTCCATCTCAAGCATGCTTCCCTGTGTTGCTTTCGAAATAAAAGTAAAATGCTGGTCATTAACTTTTTTTGAACTGAAAATACATCGAAAAATAATGTTCTGAAATAAATTATTCTTAATTACATGTTTCTCTTTTTCAAACACCCCTTTTAATTCCCCATTTTATTTTTTGGATTGTTCTTTCGTATTTTAAATGTCCGCATATTCTCCTGAAGAAAAAAAGCGAGGTGTTTTTTCAAAAAAGTTTTCGGGATAAAAAAGAGGGCTATGAGATCTTTCACTTCAAGTAGGCTACATAAAGAAACTGATTACTGTTTACGCCCAGGTTAATATGGCCTCCATTTTTTAATGACAGGAAATTGACGCTTCAAAATGCCGTTGTGAAAAATTCAGTTTTTATGCGTGTTATTTACTTTTGATATTTCGTTGAATTATGATACTATCTCGAGGTTACTTTTTAAATCTATATTTAGAATAGATTTTAGTTTATTTTTTTAGCACTTGTTAAGAAAAACTTGTCATTTTTAGAGGAGCTTTTAAAGGGATAAAAACCGCTCTTTCAACATGTTTTCCATCCTGTTATCAATGAATAGTACCCAACTTTAAATTTACCCTGCATATTATCAAAAACGATTAATAAATTCAGAAATCATTTAACGTTCTCTTCCATTATGTAATAGGGGATAATTTGCTTGTAATACTTTGTATTTGGCATTCTAAAGACAACAGGTTCATCTAGAAATTTATGGTAGTCAAAGGGACAGTCACAGACAGGGAACATTGCAAAGGGAACCCAACTGTGGCCATATTAGTTATTGCTGTGTTAGTTATTATTTCTTCCAAACGTAGCATTTAGCAAGATGGTGTACCTTATTCGATCGCATCACAGAAATAACTTTTGTCATTTGCAGCCCGTTACTTCTAATTACTACACAATGCTCCATTGACATGAAGCAGGAGAGAAAACTTTACGCTGTTTCTCACTATTAACTTCTGTGAGCAAGGAACTCATATGTCTAGTGAATAATATTACACCGCCACGTAGTCTATACGCATTAGATAGAAAACTGCCGCTCCACGACATCTAGTTTCTAGAGAGTTTCGTATACTGGAATGATAAATAAATCTTTTTACGAATAAATACATGGTAAGTTGAACAGCAAATTTCATTTTTAATGATCCTGTATGTCAAAAAGACGATTAATAATTTTTTGTTTTAGTTTCCATAAAAATCGTGCGCATTTTTTATACTTATTTGATTCCACCACTCTCCTTCAACCAACTTAATATCCTTCAAACACTCAGAGACCAGTACCTTATTTCTAAACATCGAATCGTTTTTGATCCGTTAATGCTTAAGTACACATTAATTCAATTTGAATTCGAATTTAATTCAATTAATTAAAACTATTAAATTCAACGAAAGCTGAAAGTACAAATAAACTAAATATAAATAGTAAAAATATGTCAATGGTCGGAAAGGGAAAAGAAAAGAGAAACGAGAGAATTAGAAAAGAAGAAAATTGAAAGAGATAACACTAGTAAACAAGTTTTATATATCTTACAGGATGTATAAGTTTTCTAGAGCAGTTTCTGATGCTGATTTCAGAACAGCAAACCGTTTTGCTCTATCACATCAGGATTTGAAAATATCGTAAAATATACATTTTTTAGACCAACATCTATTTTTGTGTACCCGGATATACATGTCTTCTCTGAAAAAAGTTCATATCCCACAAACTAGATGGCACAGCTTGTTCATTACTATACTTACGTGGCGTAACCTAGATCGCATGACATAAAACGATGTTAGATTTATTCCGAGTGTGATGTTAACCAAAACAGAAATCCAAGTGTACATACTCTCTTTATGTTATAAGTGACTGCAGATATTACGGCGTACAGAAGTTGCATAAATTCTCCGGGTCTGTTTTGCTACGAGTGCGGCTTTGTAACGGACATCCCATCAGAAGGCTTTTATGCCATTTCTAAAGAAAGCATATAAACTATACTTAGATTCCAAGGTGGATAGTGGCAGTGGCGGTTTTAGTGGGTGGGCTGGGTGGGTCTTGGCCACCTAAATATCTTAGTTATTTTTGTGAAGGTAAAAATTTGAACGTTTATCAACGTGTGAAAAGGCAGTTTTTTAAAAATATAATTCCAATAAAGCTGTTTTTGGACGCACGTTTTATACGGGGTAAGTGTGTATTTATTGTATATAAGGGTCAGAATATGTAATTTGTAAAACGTTTACTCCTTTGCGAGGACATTTCAAAAGTGTGGGAACAATTAAAAGGGTATATATAGATTGAAACGCTATCAGATTTCATCTTAACGCAAATACAAGATGATCTAAGTTGAAAAAATAACTCTGGATTTAAGTGAAAATTGTGATAAAGTGCCAACACAGCCAGAACTTGACTTTTCCCACCGACAAATGGGTGATAAGTGTAGGTCATTTCACAGTACCTGGCATGAAAAGCATGAATGGATTGAGTACTCGGTTAAGAACGAAGAAATATTTTGTTCTGTTGGCCGCCATTTCTCAATAAAAAAAATTTAAAAAAAAAATGTACTGTCAGAGTGAATAAGGGGTACTCAGACAGGAAACGAATCTAGGAAAAAAGGGCCGATGGAAAAGTCATCGAAAACATGACCTGAAAAAAAGGGCCGATCACAAAAAAAGGGGACGTTCACAAATTTCATAATTTTAATTGCAATTGGAATAACTGCAATGTTCACAGTGTAAGATATTATTACCCTTCACAGGGATAACACAATTGCCAAATATGGTCAACACAGAAAAGCCTCCGGGGCGAGATTTTTGTGAGTTTTCGTGGGGGAATTTATTATACAATAATTTTTGCCACCCACGTATAGCTTATAGCTCAAACTAGAGCTTTTTTATAGTTGGAGAAAAAGCGCGGGCTCAAAGCGGGGACCCTGGTTCGAATCCAGGATGGGGACGGCGCCTTTTTTGTCTTTATGGACCTTTGTAAGGAAGAGGTAAGGGAACGAAAAAGGGCCGTGTTCCAGATTAAGCGTTTTATTGAAGGCAAGAACTTTTTTCTTAAAAATATTGATGGAGGAATTGAAAATTTCGAAAGTACTATTTGTTTCATACTCTTTAAGGAGATGCTCTTTATAGTATTTTTTGCACATTATGCAAAAGTTATTACTTGCTTTGTCTGTAGTTACAATAATGAACTTTTTTTGCAAGTTCTAAATTTCCAATTTCGAACTATTGTTATAGTTTTCTTCACCAAGATCTTGAATATCTTTGATATTTGCCTTGAACTCACCAAGTATTTTACTAACCAACAGGTTAAAACCTTCAACGGGATAATTTGCATTTGTACGCCATTTTAAGGGCTCTTCCTTAAAGTGTATGAAACAAATAGTACTTTTCGAAATTTTCAATTCTTCTGTGTATTTTAAGAAAACAGTTCTTGCCTATATAATAAAAAGCTTAAGCTGAAAAACGACTCTTTTTCGTTCCGTTACATCTTCCTTACTGCAAAATTCCACAAAGATCCCATAGCATTCAACTTTATCACTTGCGGTTCTACTGCCTACAACCGGAAAGCTTGTGATAAATTTCGTTTCATTCTTAAAAATATCCTTAAAGAAATTGAAACAAATTACAGCCATTCATTTATTATCAATAATAATAATAATAAGGTTTTGAATTTATTAAAAACCGCAAAGACGTTTTCAATATCGAAACCTTCGAGTTTGAAAATCTTTTTATCAGTATTCCCTTTGAGAACGTTGCCTTCATTTGTGACTACCTTTATTATGAATATAAACATATCATAGGGGTAGAAAAAAATGTTTGGGACGATCTCTACAGACTCTATATCTTTAATAATATTGTTTACAATGGCAGCAATTATTTTCTGCAGGTTAAAGGAATTGCTATGGGCTGTAGTTATGCAAGCTTCTTTGCAAATATATTTCTGCATTATTATGAAAACCAATTTTCTGAGATATACAGCCTTCAGGTACATTGATGACATCATTGTATTTAATTGCTACAATTTTGAACAAATTTGCAAAAAAAATTTATCCAGCTGCTTTAAAACTGAAGAAAACAAATTCGGGTTTTATCATACAATTTTTGGACATCGATATAGGCAGTAATAATTGTGCTTTAGTCACTGGTATTTATGACAAAAGAAAAGATTATACTCTTAATGTCAACACTCTTATGCATTGGGATTCTAATATTAGCATTCCAGTCCATATAAATATAATTTTTACGCAAATTTCTCGCATTAAAAAAATCTGAAATAATAAAATAGAAACTGCTAAAGCCATTACTCAACTTACTAACACTCTTGCAAAAATATTGTTTGTTTTACGGCTCAAAGACTACAGTGGTCATGCTGCGCCGGGACCTACTGTTTTCCGAGGAATCCGAACCTCTCAAGGCCTAGGGAACCAAACCCCGGACTACAGTGAGCAGTGCGATCTTTATGAGAGCAACAAAAAAATAACATTTCAAAAAGTTTCCATTTAAGTATATCTTGCAATGTCGTGCAAACCCAGTTTCGTAATATACCCGCTGTATATGCTCTTACAAGCTCATTCTTCCTTTCTCCTATTTCAAGGTCGATATTTAGGTCTTTGGAAGCAGGCAGTCAAAGCAGAAGAAACATTGTTGACTTCAATACGATCGTATATTTCCCATCTTTTCTCCTACACATATAGAGGGGTATTCGATATAATCGACATTACAATAATTTGGAATATAGTATCTGAATCTGTTACTGTAGGGCGCGCTAAGCAACACGCTGTAGTGGAAAAACTTGTTCCCGTAAAATGAGGCCGGGGTGGGGGAAACAAGGAAGTTTGAGTAGTATGTGCTGAGCGAAGGTTTTCTTTTACCTGTTGTCGTGTGTCAGTGTATATTTATATCTCTTCAATCCAATTTCTATTCCGTTTATTATATCCATATTGTATAATTTATAACATGGCATGTCAGGGGATCAGGAGGTATTTGCTCTCGAGTATACTTTCCGTCAGAAAAATGCCATATTTGGAAACATCCTATGGGCGATTTCCCTTGAAAAAGAGCCTGTAGGGTGTTTCAAACACTTCATTCCATTGGTCCTTTCTCAGTTCTTTGTTTGGCTAGTTTGGCTTTTCATTTTTGTATCCTATTTGCTTTGCTTTAATAATTTAATCCGTTGATTTTCAAAAACGCGCAAGAACACGCTTTGGATTTTCATATATCGTCCAGCATGTAAGTAAAATTATTTTGTGTATTTTTCAATGTTTTTCATTGTTCTCCATGTTTCAACTTAAAGTGTTTTTAATATTCAGATCTTTGTGGAATCATGCAGCCTCATGTGCCATTGTGTCACAAAGGTGTTATATTTCATATTTCA
>QLNU02015360.1:26111801-26128947 GCA_006491805.2 Dysdera silvatica
AAAAGCCCTAACGTACGAGGCACAAAATGACGTCAATCAGCTTCATCAAATATTCTCTATTTTGCTTACTTCTCCTTCACATTGTTTTGAAATTTTTCTTGCACATTTCGCGATGCCAACGCCGCTTATAAACTTCTCAGTAAAGCGAATATAAACAATAACTGTTCGTGTTTTCTAAGAGCCTCAGTTAATTTTATCCATTTGCAAAATCCACGGTTTACAATCTTTTCATTTTGCTCACGTATGCCTCCTATCTAGAATTGCCTGCATATAACGCAATAGATTGTGTCTTCATTTATGTTATATTTAAGCAAGTTGTATGTGTATCATAATATTTAGCTGGAAAGGATCGCTATCTCTCAACTGACTCTTTGGATAATTGACTCAAGGCCGAGATGGATCATTCTTAAGAGTACCTAAATCTAGGAGTCCTGTTCCTTCAGTGTCTTTAGTTTGGACATCATCACTCAAGCCATTAACAATCTCCCTTGAACCAATATTTCGTTTTTCATATCCGTCTTTTAAGAAATCTCTAGCATGACACCGGATCTTTACCTCTATTTGGACCACCAGTTCCCGGGTTCGACTCCCCCATACACAAGAGACATTTTTTTTTCAAATTTCATCCGTTTTCCAAACCGTAAATTGCATTAAATAGATTGTATTATTCTAAATGCGATGCATATTTGTTCACATTTTAAGAATAGTATTTCATTTTTAAATCTATTTTAAGGGTAGCTGAAATTCACGACTTACTCTCCCAAATTACTTATTCTCCCCTAATAATTCCAAGAAAAATTCTCTCTCTCATTGATTAACGTTAAGAAATAAAGCATTTTTTTATAAACCTTGTGAATATTTAAATAGTGTTATTAATATTTAAATTGTGAATATTTAAACAGAAGGACAACTATACTAACACCTTGAAAAAGGGCTTTCTTAATAACCTTTCAAATCCGTTTTTTCCTAATAAGAAATTCCACTTCAAATCTCTTTTGCGTCACTTGTATAAATTAAGGCACATTTTTTATACAGCCTACACGTCAGAAACAATCACCTTTAAATCAATAGTTCGGTTCTCATTCATCTTTTTAAGAAATTTCTAGCATTGCAGCCATTTTTAACCCCAAATGAACCACCAGGTCCAGGATTTTATTTCCTGTGTACGCACAAGCCACTTTTTTTTTCAAATTTCACCCGTTTTCCAAGCCGTAAATTGCATTAAGTAGATCGTATTTTTCTGAATGCAATGCATATTTTATACACTTTTTAGAAGGATATTTCATTCCTAAATCCACTCTTATGAGTACGTGAAATTCAGAACTTCAGTTCTTATTCTCGCGCAATAATTTAAAGAAAAACGCTCACTCTCATCTACCAATGTTAAAAAATAAAGTGGGTCTATTTATTTTCAAACTTTGTGAATATTCAACTCGAATTTTAAGCGGAAGGACAACTATCTTAAATTTTGAAAAAGGGCCTTGCTTAATAACGTTTCAAATCCACTTTTTCCGTCGTATGATATTCCACGTCAGTAGTATATAAAAGGCCGGTTCTGGACCAGTGGTGGTTAACTTCCTCCCATGTTAATCCTATGGAGATTTTGTTAACCACCACCATGCCGGTGGTGGTTAACCAGAACCGGTTCTGTCCAACCACATCAGTGTGACGTTGAATTATTGTCATGTGGGGTATCTTTATCATCTTATTTTTTCTAAATTTTTAATTTTTTAACAGCTTTTTCCGAATTTTTCCATTTTAATTTTTTTTTAAATTGTCACTTTTAATATTTAAATTTTATCCTTAATACTTTATAGATTTTTTAATCTTATTACCTTTACGAATATATTTAAGTATTTTAAATTTCTTTTAGGTTTTATTATTTCTATAGATTTTCATTTTTTTAACCCTACTTATTTATGATTTTAACAACGTCGGGTCTTCAGTAGGAAACTGAGTATTTCAGTCGAGGTCCACCCCGTTAAGGGTGCCCTATGTAGTTGTTTTACACCTTTTCGACCTCTATTCCTGTAAGGTTTTTGTAAAATATGAATATACATACCTAATCATAATTTTCTTTCTCTCCCGCATTCACACACACCCATTATTCTACATACTTTTTATATTATTATTTATTTATTCATATTGTGTCAAGACGTTGCCTTCAAAATTTTTAAATTGAAAGTGTATTGATAATTTTCCTAGTTCTCTCTATAAGAGTTGAGGAGATTCCCCCAGTTACATCCACATATTGAGTTTTCTTCGTTCTCGTTATGAGAGTTGAAGGGTCTCTCAGTAGCATCTACATATTGATGGTTTCCCCCCCGTTCTCGTTATGAGAGTTGAAGGGGTCCCTCAATAGCATTCACACACATTGATGGTTTCTCCCGCTTTCTTTATAAAAGTTGAAGGAGTCCTTCTATAGCATACACACACACACATACATATTAACTGCGACTTTTGTTTTTTCTAGAAGATTTTGAGAAGTTCGCATATATATCATTTACAACAATATATCGAATAAACAAGTAATTTTACACAAAAATATTATAGATGGTTTTTTTTTCAAATTAATTCATCCATCATTCCATTCATTCATGATGTATATACGTATATTCATATTTTACGTCCTTTTTTTTTTCTTTTTTTTTTTTCGTAAAACATTATAAAATTGCATAAATTTACGTTATCCTGCGTATGAAACATACGCAATTCAAAGACTTTTCAAAAAATCGGATGGATGTAGCAATTAAATGAATTTAAAATTCATTTTCAGTTGTTTTATAATGTCCGTAGGCTAAAGTGTCACATCCGTTATTTCAAATAAAGCGCTTGTCATCTACAGGACATAAGCTTTTTTCCCCCCATATTTTCATTAAACAAACTATGTTTGTCGCTTTTTATTTGATTCATGTCTGTATAAAACACCTTATTATCGAACAAAGACTCTTTAAAATGTTCATGCTTCAATTTCTTTTTAGCAGCATTCCTACAGATACCTTTAACAGCGTGTTTTTGCTGAGTTTCGGTTATGAAACTGTAAAGTTTAGAGCGTAATCCTACAAATTCTACTATTGGGTCACCTGCTGTTTCGTCTTTCATTTTCCCAATTACTTTTTTATTATGAGTACTATAAAGAAAATGGGTTTGTGGATAGTCGGAAGTATCGAATTTTTCTAAATCCATAGACATGTCACGATAAAAATCTTCAGTCTCTATCTCATACATTAACGAATCAGTATCTGTGAAAAGTAATTTTGCATGTTCAGCATACTTTTGCTTGATGTAATTGAAATGGAAATTATACATTAGACATTTACTAATATCGAGAATTGTGAACCCGACGTATATAGGACGAATTAACGCCAAACTCGCTTTGCGCATCTGAACCACAACAAAATTTTCATTTATTCGTGTAAACGAATGAAACAAGGGTGATGCTATTAATTTTATTAATTTCTTTTCGCAGGTTACCAATTTAATATTTTTGCGCTTCCGCAAATTTTCCATTGTTTTTCCGAAAACGGCATTATTAAGTAATTTGAAAAAATCCTTTTCAAATCCATTTTTTGCCATCGCACGTTTTTGAGTGTTAAAATCAATATATTTTTTAAGCCAAGGCTCTTGGGCAAATGTTAGGACTCGGTGAATTTTTACAAGTGACATGCCTAACTGCATATAGAGCTTTAAATCATAATAGTGCAGTATATACTTAACTTTTTCGTCTAAATTAGACACTAAATACTATTCATTGCGGGGCTAATCTGTAATTTCAATCAGTTCTTTTGAATATCCTGAAAAGATATAATTTATTTCAACTTTTTCGGGAGCCAAAGGATAATCGCTATGTGAGTCGTGTAAATTCTTCGGATAGTCAAGATCTACTGTCAAAATATAACCAATGTCACTGTCGTCATTAATTTCAGCGATGTTCAAATTATCGATTTCATCGTAAGTTAACCATCGAAAATTGCTAACCGGTAAGTACTGGCTCATGCCATAACCATACAAATTGTTGGCATCAAGATATGCTATATATTTGCTAGCTTTAGAAGGGTCGAAAGTGGAGAGATATTTGTTGTTTGACTTACTATATCGGTTACCTATCATAGATAATCCTCCTCTCACACCCTTTTCTATAAATAAATGCATATCAGTGTCCGTTAGGAATTCTAATATAACTTTCGTCATCTTCAGCCACGCCTCCCAACTAAATCCAGGCGCAGTATAGCAATGGCAAGGGTCCAATTCCATAAAATTTCAAAGCTAAAGCACGAAATTCTTGAAACACGTCGGCCAGAAGCAATACATAAGATAAAACATATAAATTGTGATACATCCCCGTTTTCTCTATATTAAAATTTTCCACACTTTTTTCGCATGTCCATAATCCTCATTAGTAATGTGTTCTTCCGTAAGACTGTTATAAAAACTTCCTTTTTCGGGAAGAGCTGTTTCCAAGAACTTGTCCATATCATCCATATAATTATAGGGATATACACCTTTGCGCAAAAGTAGCTCTATATTATCATTTTTTAAATTTTCCCTAAGAATTTTAAAATTAGACACTCCCTGAGCCGCTAAATTTTCAACAAGCTTCTCTAATGATGTGTTCAAGAATTTAAATGAATCAATAAAATGTAAATTACCTATACTAAAAGATATATATTGTTCATTATTGCCGGGTATACGATTAATTACACGATTTTATATTTTTTATTAATCCTTCATAATAAGGTGAGAGTCATAGTGATGTAAATTATAAAAAAACACAGGAATTTTAGATTTCATCTGAAAATTTAAATTACAGGAGTTATGTGCAGCCCCTCTATACCTCCCGCTAGCATGACAGTGATCTAACACCTTATCATTATTCAACGGCTTACCACAAATATGGCATTCGGTGGCAGATTCAAATGCAATACAATCAGCCTTAGTCATCGTTGCAGGTTTATTATCTTTTAATGAACTGTTAATAGCCTCCTCTTCACGAAGAATACCCCAAATAAATTTTTAAAAACATCAGGACCACTGTAAACTGTTGTCTTTTTAACAAAATTACCATCATATTCCACAATCGCATAACAATAACCGGATGGGATATGTGAGGCTAACATGTTAGTAGACTTCGTACTAGATGCTTGTGGTAATTTTTGCAAAATACATTCAAAATCGGCATAGATAACATATGGAACCTTTAATTGTATAAAATGGTTTTTGTATTCTAACCACCTCATGTCACCCTCAGGAAATTTAACTTTTTGAGCACCATGCACACGACATAATGTTACATGTTTATTACATAATGATTCTTTCGAAAAACCATGTAAGCAATGTTTACAGAAATACCTTCGATGCTCATGCTTAGTTAAGGAAGATAAAAGTCTGTTTAAATTCTTAATGAGACAGAAATGTGAAGTTTCATTTTCTGATATATATAACAAATCGATGTGTTTATCAAAGTTTTGTTTAGTTATAAATAGGGGGAAAATCTCATTTTCATACCCGTATACACTAATCGAAATCTGGTTTTGTTTTTCAAATTTTGATACATGTGACAATTTCATTGGGAAATCAATACCACTAACATCCAATTCGCTTTCAAATTCTACATATTTAGAAACACGCTCAGAATTTTTTCCAACAGGACGAATTGCCGCCAATATTGACCATAAGAAACACTTATGGTCATCATTTTTTATATTGAGAATGGCGTGCTTTAAGTTTAATTCCCTTGGAAGCGGTAAATAACTGGATCCACGCAGAGGAATGAATTTTCCAACTTTAAGTTCTAAAAACTTGATATCATCAAATATCCAGTAACTCCCACTTTTTTGAAATTCTTGAGAGGCATTAATTATAGAAGCGAAGGCAATATTTACCTCTTCATCAACGTCCGTTTCAGAAAGAGCAATATGACATTTACTTCTAAAACACGGGAAAGCCTCTTCCTCATCACCCTCATTAACCATACGCACATATCTAACACTTATGACAAAATACCATTTTATAGCCCGATATTCTCTTACATTACTAACTAAAATATCCGCTAGTTTAGGACGATAACTTTCCAAGAAAATGAAAATATCATTGCTTTCAGATCTTCTTGCTGATAACTTATAATCCTTAACTGAATTATCCAGGGCAGAACGGAATTCACATGGATTATCAATCATTTCACACATATCGTTTTTAATAGCGTCACTTTCCGCGCAATTGTTTTCCACTCTCTTCTGTTTAACAGATCCGAAATTTGTTTCATTAAGCTTACGCTTACCTGAGTGGGTCTTGAAATGCTTCAGGAAAACATCTTTTCTGTTAAACTCTCTAACACATTTTTCACATTTATACATCATTCGTTTATTCGCATCTTCTTCCTCATGAGTGCGTAAATGGCGCTTTAAGCTGTCGAGTCTTGTATAACTGTTTCCACAGCGAATACAAGAATGCACAGTTTCTTTTGACTTATGATGTAAGCGTCGATGACGACTTAAAGCGCTCAATTTTGAATACTTTCTATCACAATCTATACAGTTAAACATCACGATAGAAAGGTTATAAATACCCTCAAGATCAACAAAAATAATAAGCAACCCGTAAGTAGAATTTAAACCACGAATATAACAGGGATATTACAACATGTCCATACCTCTGAAAGTCTAAGACAAGAATGATATAAATTTTACATATTCGCGCTAATATAGGTTCAGAAATCCTCTTATAATGAGAAAACGTATTTTATTGGCTGAAAGCTAAAAGTTGCACAAATTTGATTGGTGTGAGGATAGATATTATAAAATCTTTACGATTAATATTTTTATATTTGCTTTAAAAGAAAACTTTTAAACTTTACAACTCATTCAAAAAGGATACAAATATGATTTAAGATCATTCGAAATAAATAAGTCTGATAGGTTGAGGGGAATTTTACATTGAAATCAGCGTTTTTTTAAATAAAAAGTCAAATTTATATATTCTGTCAAAAGGATATAAATATTATTTATGATAAATGGGATAAATAAGATATCAAATCATATAATAGACTCACCACAAGATACAAACAACATCACGGCTTGTTGCAAACGGTGTAAAAAAGACTGACTCTAAGAGGTTCAAAATATCCCTTCCTGTTAATATCAGTCTGATCGATGAAGAACAAGTTTAGGTGACAAGCATGTCACCTAAACTTGAGTAGGTGACAAGCATGTCACCTAAACTTGAGTATCATGGGTAAAGTACTATTTCAAGACCCCACAAGTACAAACAAGATGCCAGACCTGAGAATATATAGGCGCCGCATGTCCTTTCGCTTCTGGGGTGGCGCCTACATATTCCCAGGTCTGGCATTTTGTTTGTACTTGTGGGGTCTTGAAACGGTATGCATTTTGCAAATATTGCGTTCTTTCCTCTCCATCAGAAGCTGAAAACAAGGTCTACCTTTGGAAAAACTAGTGAGAGTACTGTACAGTAATTGGAGACATGCAATAGAAGATTTCAACAAACACCAACTTACTAATTATCATGCCAAATGCAAGCTTGATTCTGAAAACTTCCTTGCAATCAAGTCAGGCAAGAAAAATGACATAATAAATAATATGGATAAAAGTATAAATAGGAAAATTATTGAAAATCGACTTACGTTAACTTCTCTGATAAAAACTGCGATGTTTTGTGGCAGGCAAGGGATAACTCTTAAGGGTTGGTGGCTCAATTGGCGTTGATTCTTCTGAAGAATGTTGTCTTTCAGTATAATTTACCTTGTTTAAATATTTGTTAAATTTACCTCGTGATCTATGTATGTGTGCATTATGTATGGAGTAATATGTAAAATGTATGTGGTGTATGTATAGTGTAATACATGGTATGGTGATGTAATGCGGTAAATGATCACATGAAACAAATAAAATTTGTGTTAAAAAAAAAAGAAAAGAAATCAGGCAAAATTAAGGGAACTTTCACACTCTTTTAAAAATGCGACTTGAGAGTGGGAAAGATATCCTAAAAAATCATTTAGTGAGTGCGGGTAAAAACGCGACATACTTAGGTTGGTTTTCTCAAAATGACCGTATTACAGTATGCAATAAAGAAATTTTGAAAAAACTTATCAAAAAAGTCAATCACGCCGCAGGTTTCAGCATCCTGGTCGATGAAGACTGATAAAGACAACTGATGTCCCATGTACTGGACAATTGTCATTATGCGCTCGATGTTTTGATATGGAAAACATAGCAGTATGCAAAAACTTTCTATAGTTTGTTCCGGTTATCTGAACATATCTGGAAAGGGTATAATAAAGGAATAAGTGAAACTATTTTGAATAAACTAAGGTCAATTGGTGTCGCAACAGAATTCTTGTGTGATCAAGGATATGATGGTACTGTCGTCAAAACACCATAAGAAAGTAAATACACTTCTCTGGAATTTCGATTTATTTACATCGACTGTATAAAAATTCTCACACCTCTAAACACAATAGCAAACTCAAAAGGAAAAAATTAGAAAAGTGTTCTACAAAATATTCAAACAGAAACAATAACCCGACTTTGTTTCGCGGGATTTGATTTTCAATTTAAATAAATCCAAGTATAGTCGAACAGTGTTTTGAATTAGAAATTATTACACTTCCCACCTTTGGATAAATGTGCTATCATTTATCCAAGCAAATTAGACGGTAGAAAAAATTTTCCCCCCTGGAGTTCAGTATCGTTTTGACTTTCACCAAACTGTTGAGGTGTGCTAACTCTTCCACTCTTAGTGATTACAGTCTCTCGTAATAACCGGGGTGAAACATCTTGATTTATTCCAGTGTCCATATCCTCCTTCGTTTCAGAACTTAATTCCATAGGGTAAATCTTTTTTGTGGGACGGATTATTTTTCCAGTCGATGTTTTCAATTTGACAACTCGGATACAACCATCCTTTCCTGGGAAGATTTTAATGACTTTTGCCAGAGGCCAGAATGTTCTTTTCTTCATCTCGTTTTCAAATAACACTACATATCCCACTTTTATGGGTACATTTTTCTGCAGATTATTTTTTCTTTGTGTAAGTAATCCCAAATACTCGGAACGGAATCTCTCTCTGAAATGTTTCCTTAGTGTTTTTAAATACCACCATCTTTTTTTTCAAAATTTTAGAGTCGATCAAATCAAGATCTAATACTCCCACCGTTGTGATATCTTGAAGAAATAGAGAAGGTGTTAATGGGAGCAGATGGTTAGCGTCCTCTGACAAGAAGGTAAGAGGTCGTGAATTCAAAATTGCTTCACATTCACATAGAACACTTAACATTTCTTCGTACTGTAGGGAAGCTCTCCCCAGAACATATCAGTAAATTTTTTAACATTTGAACAAGACGTTCCCAAACCCTCCCCCCACCAAGCGGCAGAAGGAGGAATGAACTTCCAAGTGATTCTATCCAAATTAGCGTCGGCTTCCACCACCTTCCGGTCTATTCCCTCAAGTACTTTATTAGCACCCACAAAATTGGATCCGTTGTCGCTGTAAATTATTTTTGGTCGACCCCGTCTGGCTATGAACCTCCTTAAACTAAGAATGAAGGCTGATGTAGATAACGAGGTCATCAATTCAACATGAACAGCTTTGAATATAGCGCAAGTGTAAAGTACAATTCATGCCTTTTCTCCTCCCCTTAGTGTTACGGGATCCGCAAGATCCACACCAAGTACTTCAAAGACTGATGCTTTTTTAATTCTATCTTTTGGCAAAGGAGCTGGTATGGTTAGTGCGTTTTTTGTTGAATGTCGTTTGCATCTCACGCAATGAAATATAACACATTTCACACACTATTTTCCATTAAGAATCCAAAATCTTTCACGTAGTTTTGTCAAAAGCATCATTGGAATTGCATGCATTCCTTTAAATGTTCTTTCATGAGAAATAATTCTGTCAACTTGTAATTACCAGGAAGAAGAATAGGATATTTAAAATCAATTGTATCATCTCTCTCTATTAATCTCGTTTTTATTATTAAGATTCTCTCCCCTTCCATTTTAAATATATCGAAGGACATTAACTCTTTTAAACCTTCTTTTGAAAATACTTCCCTTTGTACTCTTTGAATAATTTTCTTTTCAGCTTCATCAATCTCGTGTACCGTTAAATTTCCCTTTCCTTTCTCGATCTTATGTTTTGAATTATACAGAAATCTTAAGATCCAACTAATCATTCTGATAAGCTTCGTATAATTAAAAAAATAACGAACGAAAACTTCATTTTCCTCAACAGTGCTTAACATGTTTAAAACAATGTTTTCTTTAGCTTTAAATAAATCTTCTGAATTTGCTAAATTCTCTGATTTCGGCCATTGGTCTTCATTTTGCTTTAGCCACGTAGGTCCTTCCCACCAATTTGATGAAATTAATTTTTCCACCGAGCATCTTCGTGAGGGCAAATCGGCTGGGTTAAATCGCCCGGGTATACGTCTCCATGCTCTTAAAGAAGTCAACTCTGTAATTTCGTTTACCCTATTCTATACAAAAATTTCCCATGGTTCATCTCTTTGAATCCATAGTATGGTACTTGCCAAATCGGTCCAATAAAACTCCTTCATTTCTTTCGGGTTCGATCCCTTTCTTACGGTGTTGGCTAAACGTGCTCCGACACAACAAGCTAAAAGCTCTAAACGGGGCAACAAGATCTGTCTCAGAAGGGCAATTCCTGACTTTGTTATTAATAATTGTACCGATACTTTTTGATACTCTTTACATCTTAAATACACTACAGCCACATAAGACACTATACTGGCATCACAAAAGGTGTGTAATTCAATCTCAAGTCTTCTGCCAGAAAAAACACATCTGGGAATTTGTATGGAAGATAGCATCTTCAAACTTCTTACCCATTTTTTAAAACGCTGTTCTATATCCGACGTAACTCTTGTGTCTCAAGTTAATTTAGTTTTCCAACTTTCTTGTAAGAGTGGCTTATGAAGTACTGTCACTGGACAAGTATACACTATCGGGCCAAAAGTTCTTTGTGTTATTGACAGACGATTTCTTCTTGTTAGAACTTCGAATATATCAATAACGCCATTTACTTCACAAAAAAGTGTATTATTTTGTTTATTCCACATCAACCCCAAGACAGAGAAGTATCTGTTAAAATGACATCGTCCTTCAGAGCAATGGTTTCCCGTCTTCTTGGGTCAAATTTATCATCATTCCTTATCTGTGTAGCTGTTTTACAAAAAAATTTGATTGTTATTTTGTGTCTACCGAAATAACATGGTTATCAACATAGAAGGAAGCCTTAAATTTAGAAGCAATTTCTTTCTTAGGGGATAATAAATATCGATTTAAGTGATGCTGTATTACTGCACCCAACAGAAAAGGACTACAATTTAATCCGAAAACTACTCTCCTGTGTCGAAATGTTTTTATTACATTCGGGTTTTCTTTATCCCACCTGAGAAATTTTAAAAACTCCCGATCTTCTTCTCGGACATTTACTTTAAGGAACACAGCCCTTATGTCTAAAATGATTTCAAATTTTCCCTCTCGAAATGTAAGAATTATAGCAGAGATTACTGCTAATAAATTTTGCCCTTTCAACAAGTGATCATTCAAGAGTAAAAACCCTTTAATTTTATGAGAAGCATCAAAGACTGGCCTTACCTTTGTTGATGAATTCACTTTAAACACACCCTTATGTGGTAAAAAAAAATGACCAGTATTTTCATCACATCCTTCAATTATTTCTTCTCTCAGCCAATCTAAAAAGGCGTTGTTATAATCTGCCAACTTACCTTCTCTTTTTAACTTGATGGTAAGATTTCTCAGTCTTTTCTCTGCCGCATCTCGACAGCTAGGCAATTCTTCCTTATCAAAGATCCACGGTAAACTACATATCTTCCATCTTCTTTAATTGTGACAGTTTTATAAAAATGATCCAAAGCTAGCCTTCCTAGATCTTCTTCATTCCTTTTGTCACGAGGATCTTTTATTCCAATAGTTTCAAGTTTCCAAAGCTCAGGCAATTAACAGGGAATATGCTTCCATTTTTGTAAAAGGACGTTCATATTTTTCCATAATTACCTATCCAAAAAAAGTTTGTACGGCTAATAATCCAAAAGCAAGTTCTTGTATCAGTCCAGTATAAAGACAACCAGCAAAATCAGCTCCAATGGGTAGTTCAATTGAACTGATATCCTCATCAAACTCAGATAATTCAATACCTCTTGCCTTTAATTCTCTTTCTCAAACCTCTCCTTCTAATTTAGGAATTGAGCCACATATGACAGGTTCATCTAGTACCTGCATTTGGCAATTATAATCTTCTTTCAAATTACTCACCACCAATTTATAACAATTGTGTTCTTCCTTCTTTCTTCTTCCTCCAAAAACCATTTGTGTGAGTGTTTCGGTTCGTAAAGGTCTTACTCCTAATTCCCTCACAGTTCGTTTTGAAACATAGGAACGCTCTGAGTCGCAATCTGTTATAGCCCTTACTTTTCTTTGTTTTCATTTTTCTTTTAATAAAACAATCAAGGTTTGCAATAGAATCCTTCGATTGCTACCGTGGTTAGCCAAAACGGTGACTTTCCCATCTCCCACCTTTTGAGTCCCATCCAAAGTTCCAGAATTTGTTAGTTTAGTGGCCGTTGTAGAAGATAAGTTAGGGCACATGATACCTCAATGTCCTTTTCGACAAATCAAACGTCTCACATTCTCTTTGCATGTTTTTGCTGTATGTCCGACCCGTAAATAGACGAAACAACCCTTATTCCTTTTCAAAATGTTTAGTTTCTCAGTATATGACAAACCTTGTCCTCTAAAACAATATTTATTTTCATTACGTTTTCCGCAAAATAGACAATTCAGTTTAGTCCCTTCTTTTGCGACTGTCATTAGCACTTCTGCAGTTGGCACGTTGTAATCATCTGATTGACCTTTTAGTTTCGATATTACATTTTGTTTAAAACTAGTTTTCGCAAAAGTTATTCGTTCTTCACTTTCTACTTCTACTCTCACAAATTTCAATAACATTGTTAACTTATCACTATAATTATTCGCTTCAATATTAACCACGTGATTTCTTAACCATACTCTCAGTATCTCTTCTTCTAGTATACAAGACTCCATTAGAGGGAATAGTATAGCCGCGTATCTGTCCGACGTCATTCCCATTGATTCTAATGCTCTTAAGTGAGACTCAAATTTGTCGTATAACTACATGAGGTTTACCTTCGTTTTAAGGTTCCCAGCATTCTTTGCAACGATTCCCAATAGTTCTCTTACATAATATTCGATGGGTAATTCTTCACGGCCAAATATGGATTTCAAACCTTCAACTGCCTTTTCGTAATTTTCCGCTGTCGCAGGATAACTATCGACAATTTCTCTGGCTCTGCTACCTACAGTCATACATCGAATCAAGTATTGGAACTTGTCCTCATTTTGCATTTGCTTGTCTTCGTGGATTCTTTTGAATTGACTCCAGAAAAAAAAGCCATTCTTTTATGTCTCCTTCCAATTTCACAAGTTCTATCTTTGGGAGTTTCATTTTTGTTTTTTCATTTTCCCACACATTTACTTACAGTTGTTGTTTCTCAAATCGTTTAAAGTAATTTCTAACATTAACTTGGATCATGTCAAGTTTTTCTTTATATCCTTCGATAGCTATGTATTCTTCTTCAAAGCAGTTTGTTTCTTCTTCTTGTAACGAAACGTTGCATAATTCATTATCCAATTTATTTAAATCCGTTGCTATCCTCTGCAAAGGTAAGTTTAATTTCAACTTCTTCAGTACCAGCTTCATCTTCTATATCTTTGATTAGACTATTAAACACTCTTGTAAATGAGACTCTTACGGGTTTCCTCTGTTTAATGATTAAATCCATTTTTTTCTCCGTCAATAGTTCAATCAATCGAAACTTCTTACCTTATTTCTTGAAAAAAGGTCCTGTCGCGGGCGCCATATGTCACAAGAACACCATAAGAAAGTAAATACACTTCTCTGGAATTTCGATTTATTTACATCGACTGTATAAAAATTCTCACACCTCTAAACACAATAGCAATCTCAAAAGTAAAAAAAGTGTTCTACAAAATATTCAAACAGAAACAATAACCTGACTTCGTTTCTCGCGATTTGATTTTCAATTTAAATAAATCCAAATACAGTCAAACAGTGTTTTGAATTAGAAATTATCACAATGTTATTGCATTAGCAAAGTAAAAAAGCATCTATGAAATTATGTCAACAATGAAAACTTACTGGCCTGTTCAATTCTCGAATTTCGAAAAAATAAAAATATTTTTTTAAGTATAGTAACTGTAACTAATAAAATTTGTCACTGATCCAACGTATAAAAAAATTCCGTAATGTTTCGAGAATTAATATCCCCGTTATCAAGCGAAGTGAAAAATCAAGTATTATTTACTTTATTAAGTACAAGGAACAGTAGTTTATATTTTATTAAATAGAAAAGTCCTAACTCCAAAAAATTAAAAAGAACTACTGGTTCATATTTTAAATTTTGAATCTTTCTTGTCAAAGTTTAAAATCTCCTTTCTCTACTTTGTCTGGTGTTGTTTATCGGCTTGAACTTGAGTAAAAATAAGATTAAATCTACTAATATCTTATCATAATTATTATTTTGTAAATAATTGGACAATGAACAATATGTTTACGCTTCCTAGAAAATTTCTATTATGTTTATAATCTATTGCTAATGAATAACGTTTTTTTCCGGAAGATGATTCTAACGAATAAAACGACGTTAGGTAATCTTTTACGCTAAGGAGATTATATTTCGTTAATTATGGAAAAGGATGTAGCTCTTTTGATTTCCAATCGAAGCTCCAAAACTCAAGTGTTGTAATTGTAAAATTATTTAAATTAATTAATAAACAGATTGCGAAATGTGTAATACCATCAATGATTTCGCATAACTCTCGCATTCTTAACAGCATTTTTATTAAATGAAGTAAAGCTGAAGACAAAGCATATCTCGTGGCCCAATACTTCTTTTTTCCTTAAGCTTCACTGAAAATAAATCGATTTAAATTTGATGAACATTTTCGTCTCTCATTTGTTTTGTATCTCCGATATTTAAAACGCTACATATATCAAATCGATAGAAAGCAATTAAAGCTTGAATATTAGAATTCCACGATGTTTTCAGAATAGCTTTCGATTATTTGCTTGCCTGTAAAATTTCTTTGTTGAGGGCCATAAAATGTGCTAAAATTTCGATCGTGACGTGTAAAAATTTTCGCTTATTTTAGTATTATGATCTTCAAAGGTAAATATTGGAAATGGGAATTAGCGTTAATTAGAAATATTAAATAAACCAACGATATACGAACAATTAATTATACTGGCAAAAAGAATTATGGAACCTTGTTCAGATGCTTTTCTAGTTTTCGCATCAAACAAGCTATTAAAATATGTTCGTGTGCGATATCCTAGGATTCGTTAACCAAAACTTTCGCGCTTTATAGTTGTAGCTTAGCAATGATTAAGTCATCAACGTCCCAGTCTTTGACTCGGCTTAAATCATAATAAGCTGTGATTTGTGCACGTACGTCTTGTTTCAAAGCTTACATTAAGAAGTTTATTCCCGTTTCAGTACTGATTTGCCGAGGGGCTTAGGAATTAAAAATTAAAAGTTCAGATATGACGAAATTTTAGAAGCACCGGCTTTAAACCCTTGACCCTATATAAAGCTATTCAATGTTTCATATAGAATATATCTCATTTACGAATTGTTACTGTTAAAATAGTGTTTGTATATATATATATATATAAAAGTTTTCCTCGCCCATTCTTGGCGGAAACAGGCTTTGGGACGGGCAGAGCGCCATGTTCCCAAGCCTCTTTTTACATCACTTCTTAATGTGCCATGTCTAGAAACTTCCTGACAATGTGACACGTGTTTAGGATTGTGGCTTTTTGTATTTCAATGTAGGTGTTTGGGTCAATGTTGAGTATCTCCAAATTCGTCGCAAGCGTTTTTGGTACTATCCCTGTTGCTGAGATGACTAACGGGATGATGAGGATCTTTTCCATACCCCATATATCTCGTACTTCATGTCTGAGATCTTGGTACTTGGTGATTTTCGTTGTGTAGGTTGTCTGTATGTTATTGGTGTTGGGTACTGCTATGTCGATTAAGTACGTGGTCTTATTCGATTTATCGACGAGGGTTATGTCAGGACGGTTATGTGGGACTGTCTTGTCTGTTATGATTGCTCTATCCCAGTAAAGCTTGTGTGTTTCGTTCTCATGCACGGTCTCTGGCTCATATTTGTAGTACGGGCATTTTTCTGTCAGAAAGCCAGCATTCGCTGCCAATTTCTGGTGGACTATTTTCGCTACTTGATCGTGTCTATGTTTGTAGTCTGACTGCGCAAGGATCTTGCATCCTGCCATCACGTGTTGGATTGTCTCCGATGCCGCATGACAGTGTCTGCATTTGTCGCTTTCTATGTCTTTTCTCTGGATGAATTTCTGATTGTTCCTTGTTGCGATCACTTGGTCTTGGATGGCTAGCATGAATCCTTCTGTCTCTGGCTGGAGAGTGCCTTTGGCCAGCCAAATGATCGCCCAAGTTCTCAGTTTCTGTTCGTTGGCTGTTTCGAGGACACGCTCTTCGGTACTACACAGGTTTAGTGGCGTGTAATTTGCATCTGCTTGTATTATGGCTTGGATGAGTGGCGATCGGGGACTCTTCAACTGGAAGTATTGCCTCATGCTCTGGATCTGCTTGTCATGTAAGTCTTTGAGGTCCGCTTGTCCGCGTCCTCCTTCTTCCCGGGGTAGTGTTTGCCGTTCAATTGCCGTTGCAGGGTGTAGTTGTCCGGCTCTTCTCTGGATGGTTCTCATTTTCCGCTGGAGTTGTTCTAGTTCAGTGTTGGACCATTTGATGATCCCGAAGGAGTAGGTGAGCACTGGTACCGCATATGCGTTAATTGCTTGCGTGGTGTTCTTCCCGCTCAGTTTCGTCTTCACAATGCTTCTAAGTCTTTCTTGGAATGCTTGCGTGAGCTGGACCTTGACTTTCTTGTGCTCCTGCTGCCGTTTTTGCATTATCCCTAGGTATTTGTAGGTTTCGCCCTCGTCCAAGGTCTTCAGTAGTCTCCCGTCTTCGAGTTCGATGCCTGGTAATATATATATATAT
>QLNU02015360.1:26129047-26139328 GCA_006491805.2 Dysdera silvatica
TTATACGAAACTTATCAGAATGATCAGTTGGATCTTAAGATTTCTGTATAGTTCAACACATAAGCTCGAGAAAAGAAAGGTAAATTTAGCGGTACAAGAGATTGATGAAGCTGAAAAGAAAATTATTTAAAGTGTAAAAAGGGAACTATTTTCAAAAGAACGTTTAAAAGAGTTAAAGTCCTTCGATATATTTAAAATGGTAGGGGAGAGAATCTTAAGAATAAGAACGAGATCAATCGAGGGCGATGATATAATTGATTTTAAATATCTTATTCTTCTTCCTGGCAAACACAAGTTGACAGAATTACTTCGTATGAAAGAATATTTAAAAGGAATGCATGCAAGTCGAATGATGCTTCTGACAAAACTACGTGAAAGATTATGGATTTTTAATGGAAAATGATGTGCGAAACGTGTTATATCTAATTGCGTGAGATGCAATCAACATTCAACAAAAAACGCAGTAACCATACCAGCTCCTTTGCCAAAAGATAGAATTAGAGAAGCATCAGTATTTGAAGTAACTGATGTGGATCATACGGGTCCCGTAATACTAAGGGGAGGAGGAGAAGAGGCATGGATTGTACTTCACACGTGCGTTATATTCAGAACTGTTCATGTTGAATTGATAACCTCGTCATCTACATCAGTCTTAATTCTTAGTTTAAGGAGGTTCATATCCAGACCGGGTTGACTAAAAATAATTTACAGTGACAGTGGATCCAATTTCGTGAGTGCTAACAATTTACTTGAGAGAATAGACTGGAAGGTGGTGGAAGCCGACACTAATTTGGATAGAATCACTTGGAAGTTCATTTCTCCTTCTGCCGCTTGGTAAGGAGTGTTTTGGGAACGTCTTGTCCAAATGGTAAAAAAAATAACTAAGACGTGTTCTTGAAAGAGCTGCTCTACAGTACGAAGAAATGTTAAATTTATATGATAAAGTAATGCCTCACTTCTAAAACATTTAGAATCGTAGGCAGAAGCAAGTTTTTCTTAATAGGTTTCTAGTGAAACTCCCTAATTCTGAGTCTCTAGCAAGGTTCAGTGATGTTAAGAGACATAAAAAGAAGGAACCCCTGTGCAAGTATCAGATGTTTTATTGAAGAAGGAGATTCCCCTTCCAAGTAACGGTAATAACCACTCTTATTTAATCTAGTACGTACGTAATTGTTGTTCTTTTTATTTAGCTATCTAGTTTTAAAGTTTTGTATAAAACAACAGGCCATAAATGTATAAATCATCAAGTAAAATGTGAAATTTTTGTAGTTCAGGAACGGATTATTTCAATTAACATTGCTCCTTATGAAGAAAATTTGTTTGGTACTCGTCGTTTTCGCCACTCGACGCGCCTCCTGGAACCAATTAAAGACGAGTACCGAGGTACTACCATATAAGCACGGTATTCAATAACGTTAGAAAGAAAAACAATTATGTAATATATATAGTATTATTTATTGAAGTACTTTTAATATGAATCACAAAGTTTTTCAAAAATCCATATCCTTTAGTACTAATTATGATTAAAGTCCAGATTATGATAGTAAAATTTGCATTTATAAATACCTGTCACATGACTAGCCAAAAACCAGTTACTGAAAACGTGTTTCTAAAAAGCAGTATTGAAGAAGTAGAGCGATCCATTCAATATTTTAACTCTGAGAAATGGATTTCTACTTTGGAAAAAAGCTTTTGCAATCAGTATGGAGAGTTCGATTCAACGAAGAACCTTGAATCATTAAAGGTGCTTAGAAAAGATGACTATCAAGATTTGGCTTCATTTGTAATGAAGATATTGCAGTTTGGCGAAAATTGGGGAAAATGTGGCAGAACATAGGGGCCGAGACTTGTCAAGTCGTTTTTATATTGGCTTTTTCTCGGTCTCCCGCCAAGCCACTACCATAGTGTTGGTTCACTGTAGTCGATTATGTATAATCGTATGTCTTCGCGAAATAATTATTGATTGATTAATTGCGTTAAATTATCAAATTTATTATGTTATCAAGTATTGCACATCCCGAAAAGAACTTCAATATCGACAAATTCTCGAAACCGATTTTTCAAAGATCACAACATTTGAATGGATTCTAGAATTGATATGAGTTATAGCTGTTGCTTCTTTGAATCGATCAATTGTTTTGGACAAAAAGTAGCTGAACTTGTCAACTAGTTCCTAGTATAAAGAAACATAACCTTTGCCACACACAAGTCATTAAACTTTTCTTATTAAAATTCGCATCGCGGGAAACAGACAAATTTTCGGAAATCCCAATGAAAATTAACAAACACAGGCTACGATTTCTAAGCCGCTTGCCACTAGAAAAAAGGGAGGTGTTACGTTTTATCAGAACAAATTATTGGATTTTATTTATAAGTTGTTTAAAGTGCACTGATTTCCTGGCATTATTCGATACCACATATGTATGCAGAGTGTTCTTTAATGCTCAAAGGAAAAGTATATAGCGAGAGTCCTTAAAAAATGTTAAGCAAAAAATGTTAATGCGAAAATGCTGAAGTGTCAGAAGTTTTGGAGTTATGGACATTTGAAGTTTAATCAATCACAACAAAATTTAATCAATTTTACTTGGTGAAAACCACTTTAAAAAAAAAACACACTAAGCTTAGCCTCTTGTAATAAAAAGCGAACAATTTATTGGAGTTAAAAATAAATTTCTCTTTTCAAACATAACCCAATTTTTCTCTGAAAGATGGAACAAGTGACGTCAGACTATTATGTAGTTGTACGTAAAGTTAATACGGCTGCCATAATTTGAAAATTTTCCTACTATAAAAAAAGGATTGTTTTGGAGAAGGCGCTTTATTTATTCACTACATAAATGCTTCCCACGTCTTTTTCGCTATATGTAACATTGTTAAAATACAACTTCGGCTATAATTAACCACAACATCACAGAATACTTTATGTACATCAATTTCCACTTTCTATGTCATCATTTAAAATGCAAATTTTTGTCTTTTTACTATAATTAACAACTATATGCAATGTAATACGACAACTATAGGTTATTACAATATTATGAGATAAACAGAAATAAAGAAAAAACAAAATCAATAGGAGAGTCGCGATCGTTTACCCTCCTCCAAATCAGAACCGTTGAAAAAAAAAAAAGGAAGCATGAAACCGTAGTAGCCCTTTTCATTTCCATTTGGTTACCCTTTCGCTCTGACGTTAAGAAGCAAAGTTGCCACTAAGTGGTCACGCTGGGCCTGATCGCACATCCTAAAGCCGACAGCTTATTTTCTACGTTAAAAACGTTTTTACTGAATTTTAACTTTAACTTTTAAAATTTGTCACGTTTTCCGTAACATTTTCCCGCCACACTTTTATGCGGAATTTTACCAAAGTTCGTTAAATTTGTCGCCAAATTTGACAATTGATTATATATACAGGGTGTCTCAGCACCAGGGTTACAAACTTCAAGGGGTCATAGTACTCATCAAGGTGAACGATAATATGTCATAGAATCTAAAGTCGCAAACCACCCACAGCGCCAGTTCTAAAACCGTCCAGCATGCACAAATATTTACAACCAGTGCGTGAAAAGCGCCAGATACTACTCAGGTCAGCTGATCAAGTGCATAGCTGATTAGGACAACGCATTTTGCGCTTCTCATGCACTGGTTGTCACTATTTGTGCATGCTGGACGGTTTTAGAACTAGCACTGTAGGTGGTTTGCAACCATAGGTTCTACAAGGTGCGACCAATAAGTAGGGTGAATAATGAAATAGGTCTTACATTCAGTAGGTCTGACATGGAAACTGTTTACAATCTTTCAAAATAGCCCTATCGCACACTATGCACCTCTAACAATGTGTGTTCAAATCACCGAAAGCTCTTGAAAACTCCCACCTCTGGTGCAGCTTTTAATTTTTGTGTCACAGCAGCTTGAATGTGCGGAACGTCTGTAAATTTTTTCCTTTTTAGAGCCACTTTAAGTTTAGGAAACAGGTCTGAGGAATACGGTGGGTGCGACAGTTCAGTAACCCGATGTTAAGCCAGACACCGCTTTACAAGCGTAGTGGTATGCGGCCGTGCATTATCGTGCAAGAGAAACCAAGAGCCAGGTTGCTTCAGATGTGGTCATACACAACGAATACGAGCCAAAAGTCGTTTGAGCACATCGCAGTAAAATTCACCGTTGACAGTTTGGCCTGCAGGAAGAAGTTCCGTCTGGATTATGCCTTGACAGTCAAAAACGGTTATCAGCAGTGTCTTTTTTACCCTTGACTTTTCAAAATGACATTTTTTCTGTTTTCGGGAGTTGGGTCCGCACCACTCCATACTTTGGCGTTTTGTCTCCGGATCATACTGGAAACACCAGGTTTACTCGCCGGTTACGAAGGTTTTCACGAACTGGGCATTTTCGTCCTCCATGTCGATGAAGTCCCCACAACATTTCATTCGTTGCTGTTTTTGTTCCTACGTTAAGTGATGAGGAACATAAATCGCAAACAAACTTTACGCTTTCTCAAATCCTGTGTCACGATTTTCCGAACAGTTTCCTCGAGGGTTATCCAATTCGTTTGACAGCATCTTGATGGTTAATCGCCAATCTCGCTGTAACAGTTCATGTACTCTCTCGATGTTTGTCCCTGTTCTTCTGGTAGTGGGCCGCCCACTCTGATGCTCGTCTTTGACGCTTTCATGCCCATCATTAAACTTTTTAAACCACGCGTACACAGCCTTCAAGGTCACGGTTTCATCTCTATACATCTGCTTCAGCATTGCATGACTTTCGCTTGCTGATTTACCCAATTTGTACAGGAATTTCCAATTGATTCTCTGCTCCATGACACGCCAAAAAATCACCGCACAGACAAAAGTCGATAATAAATTTATCGAGGCTCACGGCCGCACGAAACCACGCACTACTTTTAACTGAATATTACACAACACGACGAAGGTGTAGCTGATAATCGGGTTGTTCCCATTTTCGATTTGAGGGGTGATTCACCCTACTTATTGGTCACACTTTGTATGACAATTAACGTTCAATTTGATGAGTACTATGACCTCTTGAAGTCTGTAGTGCTGGTACTGAGACACCCTGTATATGTATACGTATGTGGGTGTGGTGTACTCTATGTTGAAAGTGTTATTATATATTAATATTTATATGTCAGCCAGTGTGAATTTGCTCCAGTTTAGATAAAAATGTTTTCAAAATTATCCTTTAAACAAAATCATTTTTGTTTTAACGAAAGAATGGACTGCCTTGCATGCACTTCTGGTGTATATCGCAATTTATTCAGTAATTTCCACGAACACACTCTCGTATCCGCCTTAAACTTATAAAGTTCTTCAATTTCATGCGAAAAACATCACAAGAACGAGATACTGAAAAGCAACTGATGTGAGATATAAGATTCAGCATTGAAGTAATGAAAGTATTTCTTTTTGTCTGCTGCTTGTACATTGCTTGCTATTGAAATTACATTACATGAAGGCAACGAAGGACATGGAAAAAAGGAAAAGGAATAAATGTAATCAACATGCCCACTAACCTAATAAACAGTTGCATAAATATGTTACAGCTTTGTCGTTATTCCTTCTGGGCAATGCAATTTTCAGGGCCAATGAGTCATGGGGAACCTTTAAAAGTTATGGTTGAAAAATTTTCGAATATACATGTTGTTATAAATATAATCGTAAATTATACTACAGCAAAAGCTCGCGTTAACGGATACTCATCGCATAGCAAAAATTTTCCGTAAAAGAGGGGGGGGGGTGACCATAAAAAAGAAGTATTATCGTGAAGAAATTTATTGTCGGGAAATTTTTATCTGACTTTAAACACAGGGTGACCTTAAACACAGGGTGACCTTAAACACAGGGTGACATCCGAGTGGCACCCGCTAAGGACGTTTTTACTGTTTAATTTATCCAAAACTAAATTAACTATATGACAATATACGGGGTGCGTTCGTAAAAACTTTACAAAATATTTTTTATGTGTTGAAGATGAATGTCTAAGTGAGTACTAAAAATGCATATCTCTCACTCGCTCTCTTAATGAGTATTAAAGATGAACGCAGTTTAGTGAGTATTCAATATGAACCTCTCTTAGTCAGATTGTTCAAGACGTTCATGATTGTTCATGATAGATGTTTGATTGTTCAAGATGAGAGTTTCTTAGTGAGTGTCAAGATGAACGCCTTAGTAAGTGTTCAACATAAAGTGTATTTATATTTTACAAACTAAATTAGGAATTTTATATGTTTATAGTTATAAGTGTTTAAAAGTACTACGGGAGTGTCTATTTTATGTAACATAATAAATGATAATAAAGTTTGTTCATCGAACTAAATAACCTATTTCTCAGGAGGGAATGAAGGAAATTATAGCCGTCGAATGGGTGATTTCACAGGCCATATACATAATTTGAACTACAGTAGAACACCGATTAACCGAAATAAAGGGGGCGGACCCAATTTGGGATAATCAAAATTTCGGATAATTCAGAAATTCAATTCTCGGTGTAAAGGTGCAAAAAAATATAAATATTTTGCCAAAACACGCCGTGGTTATGACGTCATAAGTTTTCTATTGTGGGGTGATTTACTTACCCTTTCTCTGCCCTGTGTTTCTATGCCCTGTGATTAAATATTTCAATAGCAACTATTAAATTTTCCAACACCTGAGGGGACGTTTCGGCTTGGAGAGAGGAATTTATGAAGAAGTTGCTGAAAACTGCGGATTTATGTGTGTTAGGCTGCGACATACCAGCCGGTATACAACGGATCTTTTTCATAACTAAGCAAATGTGATACGTCTGTCAATACGCCCAATTATTAAACGCCTGTAAAATCAGATCATCGACTATATTTATTTATTTTTACTTACTAATTTTCGACACCCATGTAGAGATAAGCTCAAACTAGAACCGCTTTCGTTTAGGAGAAAAAGAGTGGCCGTCCTCACCCTGGATATATTTATATTTTAAAGATGTTCCGGAAATTTCGAATAGGGTTTATTTTCCAATATTTGAATGATCCTGATTAAGATATATTCATTTAAACTTTTTTTTGAAAGTTTTAACGTTACATATAAGGCTGTTATTTGAAAGGGACTCAGAGTGAAGATTGCCATTTCAAGAGGCGAGTTAATTGAAACTGTTGGCAAAGATAGACTTGTTTACTCCTAAATTTCTGGAACACCGATTTGCTTTTATTTAAACATATGCGATGAAAGACGAAAACATTTCATTTCCGCCTTTCAGCCTGGATTTGAATTTTTCTTGTTCAAAAAATCTCCTGCAAGCAAGCAGAGAAACAAGTCGAAACGTAACGAAAGATAAAAATTAAAATTAAACGGCAAAGAAACCTAAAGAGTTTCCTTACATTTCCTCATTCTGCGGAATTTTACATAACGTGGTAAATTTATTATTTATTTTGTCAATGAATATCCTAAATCCGCCACACTATTCGAAAATACCACTTCGTTTGGAATCCCAAGTGCCCATGTCCAGGATATTTATTTGGAGGTATTTTCCAACAAATCCGTGCAGAAACACTGCCAGCGTTGACAAATAGCTTGATCCGTGGTAAGGGACGAAAAACGACCTTGGTATGACAGGGTGGGGAGGATTGTAAACCAACAGCAAGGTGTCCGTCGTCTTGACGATTGCAGCGTCTAGAACTCTTGCGACGTTTCTCACCCCGTGTGGTTGCCTTGGAAACAGGGAAGAGAGAGTCCCCTCTCATCACCATGGAAACTGAGAAGAGAAGGACTTTCAGGGGCGCTTCTGTCATTCCGGAATTCGTAGAACTATTTCTATAAGTCATCGCTACACTGTGTCGCGATACCTTCTTCATGTAATGAGCGCCAGTCTCGAAGGGATGAAATGGGTACTTAGGAGTAAGGTGCATTTATATTTGAAATGTTTCGTATGACGCCGTAAAATTAACGTAGAGCGCTCGTTATAATTTAAACAGACTGTGGGACAGTAATTATTTGAAGATACTTCATTGTGGCCAGACCTTTGGAGCAGGTTAGGCCATAACATTCATAATTTGATTTTATTCGCCTGTGTTTTTTGCGCAAGGACAGCCAATTTCATACTGCGCCAGAATCATGTTGTATAAACAATTCTATACTTGCATAACATACCGTCAATGGAAAAGGCCATTATCTTTTTCTATGATTAAATTTATATTTTTGTTGTTCAGTCTCCCAATGCATTTAAAAAAAATATCGGTGGTTCTTAAATTGATACACGCACGCACACATACATACGTACGTACGCAGTAGCGTAGCTAGTGGGGGGGCAAGGGGGAGATTGCCACGGGCGCCATAATTCGTAGTACGGGAATTAGCCTTTAAAAAACAAAATTTATTTTTTTTTTTGTTTTTTTTTTGACCCGTTCTGGGGGGGTTTTATGAATTTTTCCCTTGACATCTTAAGTTCAGGGGCGGCAAAACACGCAAATAGCTTTTCTATTTGCTTTCATTATTCAGGAAAAGCTATTCGTGTCACGAGATTGAGCTCAAAAGTTGCCGCAGCAACAGCATTATTTACTGCAGGGCTTCTCAAACTTTTTTACTTGTCGACCCCTTTTACCCGAGCAAATATTTTCGCAACCCTAACTATAGAGGTATATAAAGTAGGAATACGAATTATATATGAAACATTTGCTGACAATAAAGCATAAAAAAAATTTATTCGAAAATAATGCTTTGATGTCCACATGAATGTAATTTTACCATATGTTAAGGACAAATATTGGCATTCATATTAATGATCTGGGTGTGCTTGTTTTCTTTTACAAAGTTTGCTAAAATTTCTGCGACCCCCAGTTACGCGACCGCAGAGGGCGTCGCGACCCACACTTTGAGAATCTCTAATTCACTCAACTTGACGACGTAATACCAGCACCTGAACAACTATGCTGTTCTTCCTCTAGAACAACCGGTTCACGTGGTGATACTGGTCTAATATCCATTGGCATCCAAAAGTTCGAATTTATAGCTCTCCTATATTTCTGGTGAATGTTAATTCTGGCTGTTGATAGAATTCAGAAATGTTTTCAGGCTAAAACTCTGTCTTTCAGTCAAACTATTATTCACCTAGTAACTTTAATTAATAAAATTGAAATTTGGAAAAATGAACTATGTTCTACTGCCATTTCTCAAACTGAAAGTATGTGCAGGGAATGGGAACTTTCAGTGCACAGACGCGTGAAAATACATCTGATATGGGACTGGTGCACTGAAGAGATGCGGCGATGCCTTAGGCAAATTTTAAATAAAATTGGGATTGAAATCGAAAATCGGTTTTCACAATTGCGAGAATTGCAGAACCGTTTTGATTTTCTCTGTGCTACTGAATTATTTGTTAACCAGTTTAACAATGAAACAGATGAGCAGCTTGTAAAGCTTCATAAGATGTGTCGACCTTGCATTATTTTATCCAAATGACTTAAACGGATCTGAACTGTATGAGGATTATAAAGACATAATTTCATCTCTCAGAGAGAAAAATGATTAAGAGAAGAATTGGACTATTCTCCACAGGGCCAAGGGCGGATCCAGGATGTTATTACTGGGGGGGGCGGTTTCGGGGGCCCTCACTGATTTAGTTTTGGACTATTAAATAGTTTAGGTAAATGTTGTTATATTACTAGCCTTCCTTTATACCAGGGTTGTCCAACATACCGCCCGAGGGCCATAGTCCGGCCTGCCTACAACTGTTTGAAATAAAAAAAATTCACAAACAAAAATTTTAGATTTTTTTCAGAAATAAGGAAAAATCGTGAGGACGTCATAGGTAACCCCTTTCCATATCGCAAATGCAGAAACAAATAACTGGAAGAAACTGTCAAGGGAGACTGTTAAGTGTATGTTTTTTTTTTAAAGAAACCGCTGGCTCGCAAGATCCGTGAAAATTCTTTAAGTGGCCCGCTACCGAAAAAGGTTGGACAACCCTGCTTTATACTCACCAAAATATTTAATTTACGACAATGAATTAAAGCTGGGCTTTTCTTTAATTAAACTATATGGTTTAGGGTAGATTATAGTCAAGTATGACAGAAGGATAAGCTAGTAAAGGAGACATATACAATAACCAAAAACGATAATTTACAATGTAATTAATAGAACAAGTTTAAATTTAAACTACAAAAACATCGTAATTATTTTACTTTTTTTATAACAAGCAACTTTTTAAAAAATTTGAAGTTTATAGTGCAAAGTCGAGCCATCTTGGTTTCTTTGAAAATTTGTCAATCACTTTATTTACATCAATATGAATGTCTCTGTG
>QLNU02015360.1:26139428-26167983 GCA_006491805.2 Dysdera silvatica
TGAGTTTACAAGATGAAGGAAAAACAATACTCCAACTTTCTGAACACCGGTAAGGATTTATATCAAAACTAGATATATTTTCCAATGATATATTATCATGAAATCCTATAAATATTTTTCAAATGTAAAGGCTCATTCGATCTGTTTTTCTGTCAATGAGAATGAATTTCAAAAGCGCGTAGGAACCCTCGAAAATGAGTTTACATAACGAGGACAAACCTTTAAAACTCGTGGGCCACTTCTTTCTTTTCTTACCAAACCCGAATTAATTGACTATACTACCACCTTATTAGGTCTGTCTCTTTCCGAATGGATGGAAGTTCATAACTTTGAAATGCAATATATTGAATTTAAAACAGAGTTATGGAAAAATATGCAATACAAAATATATAAAATTGCGAAAAATTTCTGAAGGAAACTGTCCGGGTAAATCAGTTGCCATCCTGGACTGTTCGCCATCCCTGTTTGTGGGCCCTGCTTTGGCACAGTGGAAATGCGTTCGTCTAGCGTGCGGTTATCTCGGGTTCGACACCCAATTGTGCCAAATAAAGAACGCTTACCGCCTAACTTCTCACCCTAGTACGGGGGTTGGCTTCATCAAGCCTTAAGAGGTTCGGATTCCTCGGAAAACTGTAGGTCCAGGAGCATCATAACTCTTGCGCCGTAAAACTCAAACAAACATCCCTGCCTGAAACATTTTCCTGTTTAAAGAAAGTTGGGTTCCCTCTAATTTTCGGCTTCCGAACCTAAATATATTTGTAAGCAAATATTTTCTCACATGAAGAACGCTTTAAATCCGCATCGAAGACGCCTGACATTCATTCGGAAGCCTGTGTGAAACATAAAGTTACCAAAAATACACTCGTAGTATTGAACAATTATGTAAGGATCGCTCTGATTTGGTAAGAAAAAAAAAAAAGAGGTTTAAATGTTGAGAAAAATGGTGTTTTATTCTAAAAAAATGTAAATTTTGATAGTTTTGTATTTAGATTTATCTTCATTATTTGAACTATGTACAAAAATTTACCTTTCGCATTTATTCCGATTTATGTTTTAAAATACCCAATTCCTTAAACTTACTTACTGTTCTTTACTAATATTATCCAGATAGCTTTTGATGTTTATTTGTGGTTTTACGGCTCAAAGACTACAGTGGTCATGCTGCGCCGGGACCTACTGTTTTCCGAGGAATCCGAACCTCTTAAGGCCTAGGGAACCAAACCCCGGACTACAGTGAGCAGTGCGATCTTTTATGAGATCTCTGAGTAAGCGTTCTTTGTACACTGTTGGGAGTCGAACCCGGATTAACGGCGTACTAGGCGAACGCGTTACCACACTGCGCCACCGCGGGTCAGATAGCTTTTAAAGTTCACGGAAAAATTTTTGCTAACTTCATATTCATACTCATATCATTGAAAATGTTCAAGATAAAGAATTCTTTCAATGTATAAAGAACATAAATGTCTATTAATTTTTTAATTAACTAATTTTTAACTTTAATCTACAAATTAATTATTAATTTTCATCGCCTTAAATTATTAACTATTCATTTTATTCTCATAATTAACTAATCTATTAATTTTCATTAATAGGCAGATAGTAAACTAAACATTATATGGTAATTTTCTGACACTCACGCTTGAGCTCAGGCTAGAGATATGTAAAAATTCCTATGCCCCCCCCAAAAAAAATCCCTGCCCCGGTGGCTTTGTGTGTTGACCAATATTTGGCAATTGTGTTATCCCTGCGAAGGGTAATAACACTTTACAACAAAATTAAACATTCACAATTTAGATGAATATAGGCTAGCACGCGGAAGGAGATTCCAGTATTGCTTTGGCGCAACACCTTTAAAAGGTTTCCAACACCTGGTCAAATTCTTGAGAAGAGAGGCCTGAACATGAATGGGGCCATTCAAGTATTACGTAAGCATTTTTGGGGAAAGGGGGTTGATTTGCTTATTCTTTCTGAACGGGGAGGGGGATCTGAACCATGCTTGCGTAAGACCCATAAAATAATAAAACTAGCACATAGTCGCAAAGGTGCTGATAGAACCGCAGTACTTGGATATTTGTTTGTTTGGCTTTTTTATGGCGCAAGAGCATCTGGGCTATACTGCGCCAAAGTACTTGGATATATGATACACTGTGAGTAGAAGATATAAAATATACATAATCACAGTTGAATATTTAATTACTTAAACCAGTGGTTCTCGACATTTTTTCGCTCGAGACCCCCTTCTAGGCTCTCCGTGGTCTCCCTGATATTTTAAAATTATAATCAATGTATTATTTTTAATAAATGTACTTTATAAAATTCCCTTCTTATTTATTACATACTATTTGCTTTAATATAAAAAATAATAATAATAAAATAATAACAAAATGTTTTATAATGCCAGCAAAATATCTATTAGCAGCGCATTAATATTTTTTAAATGCGATAATTTGTTGTGATAATAATAAACGTTTAATATTATATCAAACTTACAAATAAGTAAAGATGAAACGACACACTGCGCAAAATATTAAATAAAATAAAACACATTAACACAGTTTAAATAAATACAATGGTTTATAGCTATTTCGGAAGCGCATTTAGGCTTCCTTCTTCCCGAGAGTGTAACTAGGGTTCTGAAGAAGGAAGCCTAAACGCGCTTCCGAAATAGCTATAAACCATCGTATTTATTTTAACTGTGTTAATGTGTTTTATTTTATTTAATTATAAATAAGTGCTCAATATTACAATAAAAAGTAAACAAAACTTACACCAAAAAACTTGAGAACCAAAATCTTGCGGAAGCATGAAGGGGAGAGACAGGCATTTGCTTATTTTTTCTTACAAGGGGGGAGGAGGGAGTGTAAAATGTCCAGAAACGTGCTTATGTAATACTTGAACTTCTCCTATATCATAAACTAGGCAACACCTCAGAACGATTGTGGAAAATAGCAGTGATGCGCGATTGCGACATGTTTTAGTCGCTTGTCCCGATTTTTTAAACATCTCGAAACCTCTCGATGGTTTTGAACCTGACTAGATGCATTGCGCCACCATGCGTGTGGAAGCAGTTCTTAATTCGTCGATTTGTTACTGTGAGCTCAGTAAAAAAATAAATAAAAATCCAAACTATATAGATTGTAAATGAGGATAGCAGCGTTTTAATGAAAACACGATAATAATTAATTATGCAAATAATGTTTCTTACGTAAAGGCAAATGCACAGATTCAAATGATGATGTAAACCTATCGATGTAAACCTATTGGAGTTGGTTTTAAAACCAACTCAATAGGTTTACATCGAAAGGAAAAATAAAGGAAGACAGAAGTGGCAAACTTAAAATGCCTCTCCTGAAAAACAGCAAAATTTGAAATACGCCGTTATGTCTGTTAAGCGACAAATTGTGTGTGCACCTTGTGAACAAAAAAATGTAGTAGCACCAACAATTGTAGACAGAACACCTATGTATGAAACAGAGGACGCAAAATATTTGCAAGGCTTATGTCAATAGACCCAAGGCCCCAGAGAGAGGAAACGACTGGTGGGAAGTATAAAAGACGTCGGTGTAGTGTTTACGTGAACGTTAATTTTTTTTAAGGTCTTAATTCAGTGGTTGAGTATATAGTCCAAAAGAGTTTTATTTGACTATCAGTATATATTGATTAATTTGTCATGAAACAAGGTGCTCTGGTGAATCTACTAAGTAGCTTTGATTGCAGTTGGGCCAGTCTTAAGAGTGTACTATGAAAGGCGTATTCCCAGGCTCCAACGGCGTATGTAATAATGGGATAAATAAAATATGCTAGAAATAAAAGTATGGCAATTATTTTTGTTATTAAAAAAACACGGATATGTGTGTGTTGTCTGTTCATTTCTATGGTAACGGAAGTAATTATCATTCTATTATCGCACATTTTCGGCAAATAAATTAGAGTATGGAAGTAGTATCTTTAATAATATTTTGTTTGTACTTCTATACATCTCACTCCATTTTATCGGTTTCGTAAATATTTCCACTTTCATCAGAATTCAAATTTATTTATTTTTTATTTTTTAAAAGGGAAACATGTGAATAAATATATATGCAATCATTATTACTACAAGCACAAAATGCCAAAGTCGAACTGCAATTTTACCTAGGCAATTCTTAACTCCTTCTCGCCCCCTCTTCAAAATGAAAATCTACTTAAAAATTTAAAAAACACGAACAATAAAACAAGAAGTAAGAAAATAAATGCAGTAAAAAGAGAGTACTGATACCTCGTGTCATTCGTAATGATTTCTAACGAATGGGCGGGAATTTTCTGTTCTATGGTTAATGCAGCAGACGATGTACTTCCACTTGCCTAAGTGAACGCTATAAACTATATTCTTGCCAGTAACGCATTTATTTAGAAGTCAATAATGCCTTCGTCGGTGGCCGTTAATCACCTTTATGGAACGAGTTAAGAAGTATACAACAGCAATTCCCTACTTTTCTAAGTAATAGTTACGTATACAGGCCAATTTTTTTTCCTATCCTAATTCGAAAACACAAATTATTCCTATTAAGCGAAAATGGCCATTTTCGAAACATATATCTATTCACGTAAATATATACACCGTATCTAAAATTTCCCTAATTTGTTTTTTTGTTCGTTTTGTTTAAACTATGAAAGGACAGCCATGGTTATGCTGTGCCTAAACTTACAGTTTTCTGAGGAATTCGAACCTTTGTTGCCCAGGCAACCAAACATTGGAATCAAATCCAAGTTAACTGCACGCTAGGCGAACGCGTTACCTTGTTAGTAGATTTTAACGCGGAGATTCATTGCACATTAACTAGACGTTATTTAAATATAACAAACTTTCATTAATAGATTAGCATTGAAACGATACGAACAACTCAGCAAACAACTACTCACATGCTACTTCTCGGTGCGGTTACAAATCTCTAACTAACTGGTTACTGTTGACAGTTCTAGCTAATATTACTTTTTCTATCCTCTTGCTATTCGACAAACATAATAATATTGAAAACTAAAATACGCTGCTGAGAAATAAATGTACATTAATAGATTTACAATTATAATAATTTTAAATTTATGGAAGTACATTACTTATTATCATTATGCATTTGATTATTATATTTTTACACCTGGTATATGCCGTTATAACCTCTCCACCACCGTAGAGCCCTAATATATTTATTGATGTTGATCATTAGCACGATAGCTATAATTGAACGATTATAGATATTTTAATTACCATGTGTTATAATTGTAGCTTCAGTTTAAAATTCATATGTGTTTGGTACTTAAAAAGTGTATTTTGTAATTTCTAAGAGAAAAATTTATTTCATAGTATCAGCAAAAATGCACAGAAATTGTAATACGTATGGTTCTAACGGCGGTGAAAAACAACAAAATTAATAGAGTAGAACCTCGTTAATCCGAACTAATTGGGACCGAGACCTGTTCGGATTAACGGAAATCTTTAGTAGAGAATTTACTGTAAGCTATAATTGTTTGATGTATGTATGTTTTGGTGTGCACGTGTCACAGATAAAAGACGACGGGTGGGCAACAGAAAAATTTTTCCTTTCTTTATGGGAATTTTCAGTTAGCGTGGTTCGGACTAACAAGACTCTGTTGTATAAGAATCAAAATACAGCCACTCTGTATATGTAAACTACTTAGTTCAAATAGTTAACGTTTTTCTATCATGTCGTTATACAACATTTTTATGCACTCTTGTCAAATATGGGAACTAAAATAATGGTATTATAAAAAAGACAATAAAAATAAATTACACGTTCCTTTTTGCCATTTATAATACTGAAAGGGACATTACAAGAACAAAGTCAATAGCTATAAAAGTATGTAAATTCCATAATTTTAATGTTAACAGTTCGTGAGGATAAAGCTCAAAAATAAAGGGTACCATTTTTTTATGTTAACTCTTCCTGTAGAATCCATCACTCGTGAGGAATAAGAAAAAAATTAATAAAAACATATATTTTACGCTTTTCTTATTAAAACTATATACAGTGGAATCTGATAAAGTAATCACCTTGGTAACTTGACCACTTGAATAAAGTAACCACCTTGGTAACTTGATCACCTGAATAAAGTAACCACCTTGATAACTTGATCACCTGAGTAAAGTAACCACTTTTAATAACAGAGAATTGACAGGGACTTGAGTTAGTCTTGCCTATACCAAAGTCTGTCGTGTATTGTGGCCACCTGTCTATGGTGACCCTTGCCGTTCAATCCCAAAGGTGATCATTTTAGGCAGGTTCCGCTGTACTAATAAAATTTCAAATAATAAACTAAATTAATAAACTAAATCAATAACGTATGGCCTCGTGGTGAAGGAGTGGTAAGGCATTGCCTGGCAAGCGATTATCCCTGGTTCGACTTCCAATTGTGCCAAAAAAAAAAAAAAAGAAAAGAAAAGAAAAAGAAAGAAAAAAGGAATGCTTACCGATTAATTGCTATTAATTGCTCACCGTAGTCCAAGAGCTGGTTCCCAAGATTTAGATTCCTTGGAAAACTGTAGGTCCCGGCGCAGTACCACCCTTGCTGTCCTTGCGCCGTAAAGCGAAAAAAAATTAAGGCTAAATGTAAAATTCTCATAAATTAAATAGTTAATTTTTGAGTTTGGCGGAGCGAGAGTTGGGTCTCTATAGGGCGATGTTTCCATTGTATACATGGACGCCTTTATGCGTACTTCTAGGAGAGGAAGCGGCTGAGAAATATTATTACTTTCTTCTCAAGGCTGTCAAACATTTTAGTGAATGTACAAGATACTAAAATGCTACAAAAATAATTGATACTGCTTGGCAATTAGTAATGAGCTAAAAAGTACCTTATTTTAAAATGTGCTTGTAAATCTTTTGAAAGTAAATGTATGGCAGAATCGGGCAAATAAAATTTTTGAACGGCTAAGGGGGGACCCGAGCCCCTCCCTGCCCCCCATATGGGCGCCCATGATTGTATAATATAAATACACACTAATATATAATGACAGGCAAATAAAAATTTACCAAATTTATTTTAAATGAATGTAGAACGTCAGCAAAACATCTGTTCTTCGATCAATCCTTTTTTTAGTATGGTTTAACATCTGAAACTTACAGATATCTGAGAAAGTGATGTGATTAGGAAAAAAGCAGACGTTGCGCAAAACCTTCAAAAGATATTTTAGTCTGACTTTTACTGCATGGCTAAGTTAGTATTAAGATTACACGAACACACGAAAGGATTAAGTACCACGAACGTCTCGCGAAAACGAAGGCTTACTTTCTATAAAACGATAAAAGGATCATTAGTTTTATATGGAGTCGATTCATGACTATTGCCTACTAGAGATAAAGAACTGCTGGATGTATAGGAAAGGAAAGTTCTTGGAAAAATATAAGGGCCAATTAATGGAAGCAACGACTGTGAAATCACAAAAAACAATGAAATATATATACCATCTGTAGGAAGTCTTAGAAATTCTGACGGAAATAAATTAAAAATGACTAAGTGAATATATATAAAGAACAGAAAAAGCTACAATAGTTAAGAAGGTTACCAGAAACAATCCAGAGGGGAAAAAAAACAAGTGGGACATCCTTGAAAAAGATGTCTAGATAGAGTGGATAAAACCTCAGATGTGAATAGGAGTAACAAGTGCAATTTTCTTCACTGATAATGATATTTAAATACGCGTAGTCGTTAGAAATGCAAATACAGTGGTGATTTTTGGGGGAAAAAGTTACGATTGCCAATACTTTCTCGTTTCTTAAATTTACGGAGTCCTAAAAGATTTAGCACAAAAATTAACGTGTGGAGAGGGAAATGTGGGTAGCGGAAAAATCATTAAATGAGATGAAAAAGGGATTTAAAAGTATTACCACAACTCTCTTTTCCAATTTAAAACTTGAACTTTTTTAAGTTTTTTGCACTCTAGAAACTCGTTTCCGGCCATATTGACTCAGAGTAACTTACGACTTGATAAGCAGCGAGTACTAAGGCGTTCAAAATATATTATAAAATCCATGGCATGCAAAGAAAAGTTCTCAGCACTTTCTTAAATGTCAGTCGCAAAGAGTCGCTGTGTCAACAGTCTTACTGCTACGCTGAACTCGCTGACACGAGTGCCAGAAAGGGACTGGGGGACACCGGAGAGAATCTTGAAGTAAATGGATTACAATTGAATATTTTCGGGAAGAGAGAAAATCCACTGTACCACCGAAAAATAAAAGGCTTTTTGCGGAATGTTCTCACTTGCAGAAATCCATTTGCTTTAGGAAAGGGTTGACACTTATGTGGAACTGCTTTTGTGTATATAGATTGTTTCGCTTTTGGTTTGTTTCACTCACATTTTCGAAAGGTTATATTTATATCAGACAAATAAATGAAACAATCGAAACAAACAATTCGAAACAATCGAAACAAACAATTCGAAACAATCGAAAAGCAATCGAAAGCTTGTTTCTGATGTTTAATGTTTGAGAGTTAGGTAACGTTATTAAATTATTTATGTATGCAGGTCAAAATTGTTCAAAAATTAAAAGCAGAATAGAGATTGTTGGGCTAAATTTTTTTATATTTATTTTAAAACGTTACTATTTGATGAAGGTGAATGATTTAAAATTTTAACATATAATACGCTTTGAATATCATGGGAGTTATATTTAGCTCACACTGCGTTGGGACAAGAGATTATGTGACTTTTATACTGTAACTCCAATCATACGGATTGAATTCTATGCCCAGAAACGTTATATTAATCTCGAAGTACTGTGGATTACATGTGACTCACAAACGCAAATCACAGACAACAAATTTTCTTTAAGACTTCTTTAAAAACTAACAACTCTAAAATATTTTCAAAACAATAAATTATAAAAATACGCTCTGTTTCAAAAAAATATATGCACCCAGAAAGAATTGAACCACAACCACGAAATTCGGCATGTGTATAGTGTTCGAGTAGTCGAACAAATGTTCAAAACATCAAAGCAAAACAAAACACCGTTTTATTGACGTGTAGCAGTACAAAGAATGTGCTTTTCAATAGGTGGTAAAACCACCCCTGGCAACCGTAAAAGCCGATACTCGGTGGGACATGGAGTCAATTAAGTGGCCGATGTTCCACTGCGATAGATCCTACCATAAACGCAGCAACTGCTGAAAGAGTTCGGAGGTATTCTGAGACGACTGAAGTTGCCTACCCAACATGTCCCAAACAAGTTCGATAGGCGAAAGGTCTGGAAACCTGGCAGGTCTCTCGAGGACATTAACACCTTAAAGATATTGTTGCAACATCCAAGCACTATGTGGTCGAGCGTTGTCCTACTGGTAAACAGTACCTGGGCGGCCAGATACAATAGGCAGTACCACCGGCTGCAAAATATCGTTGACGTACCTGTGAGAGGCGAGAGCACTTCGTAGCACGACTAAAGGTGACCGGCTGTCCCAGGAGATCGCTCCCCAGACTGTCACACCAGGTGTAATGGCTGTGTACCGCTTAGTAACGAATATTGGATTCGACCGCTGACCTCCTCGTCTCCACACACGTGTATGGCAGCCATCAGCATCGAGTAAAATGAGGGATTCGTCACTAAATATAACATTCCTCCAATCTTACACTGTCCAGCTTGACCGTGAGCGCACAATATTCCAGACGACACCGCCTATGGCGGGGTGTCAGAGGCAAGCGCCGTAATGGTCATCGAGATCTGAATCTAGCGTCAGCTAGTCGTCGCCGAATGGTATCCCTTGATATCAATGGACCCCTACGAGTTGGCAAATGGCGTTGGCTTGTTGATAGCGTCACTTTAGTGCGGATGTGTCTGCTCTCCTGATTGTGCGATACTTTCGCGCATTGGTGACCCGGGCACGTCCAGAGCCACTGTGACGACTGACTGTGCCTTCTCTGAGCCACTGATTCCAACACCGGGCAACTACCATATGGCTTCATCTAGTATGCCGACCGATCTGTCTGTTCGACCAACCGGTCTCTCTGAGGCTTATAATCCGCCCCCTCTCAAAGTCGGACAAATGTTTGTAATGCCGTAGGGAACGTCTGTAAAGCATCTTTCGTGTCAATATCGTGTATCTGAGCTGCTAATCCAGTTGTAAATGCCCATCACTAAGCACACTGACTCTTTTAAATTCTACTCGCATCGCAGTTCATACACGCGTTACATACCTCCACAATGCTCATTGGTGCTGTACGTTTGATCATTTGCATAACTCGCCAAACCACATTTGCATGCTGAGTTTCGTAGTTGTGGCTCAATTCTTTCTGGGTGCATATATTTTATTGCAACAGAGTGTATATAGACCCAAGCACATTTTTTAAATTTGGCAGCCACTATGTTAAGTGAAGAGTAATGCTGTCACACATAATAGGTACATGATTATTTAAAATTGGTTATTTATAGTTTAAACTGATAATTAAAAGCCAACAATTATTAAAGAAAACGTGTATGCGTTACAAAATTTCTAAATTAATAAATTTAATAAATTAAAATTTTCTCTTTCCTTAGTATAACTTTCCCGTTAATTCTACATATTCCAAGTTAAAAACTCAATTCCTAAACGTGCATAATATAGTACACAAATTTAAATATTAAAATTTTAAAACAATTTTCCGCAATAAATATTATTTATGGGACGGCTTAAACAATGTAAGTATCCACTTTTTGACAATTTAGCGATTTTCGTAAAATTTTAAAATATTTAAGATGTTTTATGTTTGTTTGTTTGTTTTTTGGTTTTACGGCTCAAAGACTACAGTGGTCATGCTGCGCCGGGACCTTTAAGATGTTTTAATATTTAATAAACAAAGCGCTGATATTTAAAAATTGTTTCGTATATATTCATGCATTTCGAAATAGAGAAATGCTATTATATGCAATATTGTGTAAAATATTTAAAAATATTTATACGTAAGTGACATGTGAAAATCAATTAAGCGAACATCTAAGTATTAGAAAGAACAGAATATATTTATTAACAGAGAAAACACCCTAAATTGATGATGATCGAGAACCATTTTTGAACAGAAATAAAGATAAATGATCTGAAACGAAAAACAATTTTTCACGGCACAGCAATGGTTAATTTCGGGCAATTTTTCAAAAATAAAGAATTAATGGCATATGATCTGAACATCTGTTTATTTCACAAAACAGACCATTTTTCTTCATCTTACGTCCAATACAACTAGAGTTTCAATTAGAGATCAAAGAAGAGCTATAATCTTGCCTTTAATTTTTCAGAAAGAATTTAAAGAAGTAAGCTAATATTATTACAATACATTTATACGTACCCTTTTGAAAAAAATAAATTTTTATCTTCAAATTATAATGGATGGATGGATGGATGAATGGACAGGCAGACAAATATATAAATAAATTGAATGAAACTTGGTAAATAATATTTGCATGGATATATATATATTTATTTTATCTCATTATGTTATGATATTTCCTTACATTAGGCACATGTAGATGTAAATAAGTTACATTATTGCTAAAGACAACGAATTGGAAATAAATATAACAGAAAAATAAATTACGCAAATGGTATAAAGGAACCGATTTAATGACATACAAAAAAGTTAACATACTCCAAAATCAATGATATTCGTTTTTGTTAATTGCAATTTTTTTAAATGTAGAATAAATTATGTTTTTGTATAAGGCAGAAAGGAGACTTTTCTTACACCAGAATCGATACAATGATCCGATGGTTGTTAGTCGAATTCCGACCCTTTGCAAACCGCTTAGAAATACGCTTTCTGTATAATTCAAGGATCGTGTAAGATCTTTATTTTAAACAGAGGAAGAAAGTTGATTTAATTTGATGACGACACTGCCCACCAATAAAATGATCGAGAACACAACAAATTAACACAGTTGAATATTATATTCAAACATTTATAGCTGTTTCAATAGCCCTAGGCTATTTTCATCAGTTTTCAACACTTGTTGGCACCGCATATTGTGTTGTATCAGTTGCTGTTCTGACGAAAATAGCCAATGGCTATTTAAACTGTACGTTAACAAATTCCTTTACCTTTCTGCTCAGATAAGGAACAAGAGGAAAGTTTAGCTTTAACGTTGTCGGGAAATTTTTCTGATAAAGGAATAATAATATGCTTAAAATTACTGAAACCTTTAAAATATGCATTTATTCTGGGAAATCATTTTTATGCACTGACGCTAAAAAGGGCTAAAGTACATAATTGCATATGCACATAACCTGGGCTCTACCGATTAGTCATGACGCTGAAACTCAAGTTAGAAATACTGTATCTAGAAATTTAATACTGTTCAAATCCTTGACGTTATTTCAAACTACAGTTTATTCGTATAATTTAAAAGAACCGTGAGAACCCTAAAAGGGTGGCGAATCATATCGAATACACTGACAGACAATCAATTACGCTTCCATATAATATCAAATAATATGTGGATCATTTAACATCGAAGATCGTTATGGAATAATTTTCTCTATTGGTGAGAGTGATTCCCACGGCACCTGGACGAAGGCAATCCCCACCACCCTAGTCAAAAAAAAAAAAAAGGCTTAAAATACCTTATCTTTCCCTACTTATATTCAAGTTTTGCAAAATAACGTATACATATGTGTAGTAATAACACGTAGTTTTTCGAAATTTTAATGCTTGCTCAGTATTTCAACTTTCATTTTCCGGTTTATCGGAATATTCGAGAATTCGACTATTCTCGGGAGTTGTGCCCCCCAGTACAGCAAATAATCGAGAATTTACTGCATTTGACATCATCATCATTAAGGAAATTGTTTTGTGTGCTTTATTATCTCAATCGTTTTCCTATAAATTCTTGGCTAGATAATAAACCGCAATTTGTCAGGCACTTTGGTTAGTTTAAATAGTATATCTATTTTGATTAGCGTGACTATTTAATTACCAACTTTTTTCTGTCTGTTCATTTTTAACATAGCCCACGTGTGAAGGGAACTTGCAAAGTTATAAGCTGAAACATGTATAAAGTATTAGAGATATATTTATGTGTATACACGCCAACTTATCCGAAAGCAACTGTCATTCTTCTTCTTCGCTGTGAAGTCACCATGAAACCATGGGATTACCTTGTCAACACGTGTTTTAAACAATATTTAAAATGAAACACTTATTTATTTATTTACTTATTTATTTTATAACAAGAACTTTTGAGAAATTCAACGAATATTTGACGGTATTTTAAGATATAGTGGTATGTGAAGTCATAATTTGCTGTAATGAACCTTAACTGCAGCAATTCATCTAACTCTGCTTTGTTTACTTATCAGTTTATGATCTAAAATGTTAAGTTTATGCCTCATAAAATGACACACTTTATGACTCTGCCATGTCATGAAATATTAATGAGTGACAAACAATTTCCAGAATCTATGAACCGAGGATCAGTCTTTTTCCCTTTAATTTTAGTAGCGTCAAATTTCTCGGAAAAGCTCAAGTAATTAAACGTAATATTCACGATATATTAAGTATAAATATTGAATAGTTTCATAATACTAAAATATTTTAATTGAATATTAAATGTTATTATACAAATTTTAATTAATTAATAATGTAATGCATTATAATATTTATTTATACTTTTAATATTTAATCACAAAATTAAAAAGACTGTTCATTGTTGATTTTGAGAATATAAGCGTTTCGTAATTAATATAGTGTATTAAGAGGTGTTTCTTCCATTTCTTGTAAAACGCTATCTATGGACTTTAATAAGGACTTCTAAACGTTATGTAATATACGAGTCAATGTGCAAGGGCGGATTTAGACAATATTTTCAGGGGGAGGGGTCTCAAAGCATAAAATAAAACCATTATAGACCCATTCCTAAAGATCTGTATTAAGTGTAAATTTATCACTCACCGCGGGGGCGCACCTGTGCAACCAAATGTATCTTTGAGCCGATGAAAGGTAGTCCAAAGGGTATATATATTCCCTTTCGCTTTCTTTTTACACCATTCTGATTCATAGAATACTTTATAGGGTATAAATGGTGTATTATTTTAGACGGAATACGTTAAACTCTTTACGATGTATAACCTTGTGTTTATGAAAAATCCCCTTTCTCAACCGAATAATAACTACAGCCTACAGAACAAAGGCTCAGACAATAGGGATTTGCCACAGCAGAAAATAGAATCCCATAAAACAGCTTGCATTGCGGCGGTTTCAAATTTTTATGAGAAGAAGGGATGAAGAGAGGCGATTATAAAAATCCTACTACTCTGCTCTGAGAAACGCACCATGTCCCATACAAGCTGCCATAAAAGCGTGGGGACATATAGAGACAATATAATACATATTTGCTAACATAAAATGGGATCTACAGAGCTAAAATATCCAGTGAATTGTTAATATAAAAAATATAATGTGTGTTCAAAAAAGGTAGACATTTGGTTATGTTTTCCGCCCTTACTATTTAAAATTAAATTATTGTTCCAGAAGATCAATATGTCGTTTTTCCAACAAAAAAAAAAATGAAACCCAAAACTAAAGACGACTTATAGACCAACTGATAACAAGATAACTAGTAGACCAACTGATAACCAGATAACTAGTAGACCAACTGATAACCAGATAACTAGTAGACGAACTGAAACCAAAAGAAAATAAAACTAAAAATAAAAGCTCCTTTTATAATTGGATTAAATGTATAAAACCAAATTTCATCAAGTGAAAGAGTATTAAAGTTTATGCTAATTGTGCTGTGTGTGGGGGTATTATAAATATTATATAGTTTCCCTCTAATTCTAGCGAATTATTAGGCAATAAGTAATTATATACCTTACCCGTGGCAATAAATGTTCGCGCACCTCATACGACGCTGCTATAAATAGTAAAAGAGGGACTCGTTTGCATTAGTAGAAAACATTTTTATTACAAATACTCCACTTGAGCTATAGTTACAAAAAAAAAAAAAATCAGCACAAACCCTATAATCGCCATCTTGATATATGCTTGGAATCATTACAGCCCTGAAAAGACGGTGGCAATAGATTTACGCGCACCCAGTTTTCACGATACAATCATCACTTTGTGGGTCCTCCTTTTGCTGCATACACTTCCGCAACTCGTCTAGGCATTGATTCGACGTAGGTATTACAAAGTTCTTGTGGAATTTAGGACCATGCTTCCTGAAGAACAGTCATTAGCTGATGTTTTGTTTGGGGGAACTTTTTTTCGCATTTCTTTCTTGAGGACCCGCCACAGATCCTCGCTTGGGTTGAGGTCCGGAGAATTTGGGATCCAGTCAAGAACTTGGAGACGATGTTGGCGAAACCAAGCTGTCATTTTGCGTGCAGTATGCGGGTTAGCGAGATCTTGCTGGAAGATAGCATCTCCCTGTGGGCGAAGGCGGTCAACGAAAGGCAGGTAATACTCTTGTAAAATTTATTGGTAGCGTTGTGCATTGATAGTCCCATCATACGGAAACAAATCACCAATGCCACAATAGCCAAAACACCCCACACTTGAACAATGCTTGGGAACTTTACTTCTTGTTTTACACAGTTTTTGGCGTGTCCTTCATTCGGCCGGCGGATGACTCTCCGCCCGATATTTCCATATAGGACTGGGAAGGGGGACTCGTCAGACCAAATCACCTTCCGCTTACTCTTGTATGAGCCATATCCCATGTCATGTAGTATATTGATAGCAATTCGGCGTGATACAGGTTGGTCTATGCGTAAGCTCCATTGTTCTGAAGCTTCCACCTAAGTTTCAGATCGGTGTTTCGTGACAACGCGACCCAAAATTCAATCTTCCCTAGCAGTAGTTATAGGCGGTCTGTTGTTGCTACACCCAGGCGTGATGGAACCGGTTTTGTCGTGATGTTTAAGAAATGTTCTGACGGTAGACTCGTTCAAATACAATTCCCGAGCAATCTGACGCATAGCTGCTCCATTTTGTCGTTTCTGAAGGATCTTATTGCGCATCTGCAGTCCTAACCTTTCTCTGCCAGTTTTTCGAGTTTTGAACAAAACAGAGACTACATGAGGTTTTATACTGCTCTTCGTTTTCAAATTGTTGACTGCACAAGATACAAAGCAGCAAAAATTTGCACGTTCAGCCGAGCAACATGTGCAGAGAGTTGGGTGCGCGTAAATTTATTGCCACCGTCTTTTCAGAGGTGTAATGATTCCAGGCATATATCAAGATGCCAGTTATAGTGTTTGTGCTGATTTTTTTGTAAACCATAGCTCAAGTGGAGTATTTGGTGTAATAAAAATGTTTTCTTACTAACGCAAAGGAGTCCTCTTTGTTTACTATTTATAACAGCGTCATATGCGGTGCGCGTACATTTATTGCCATGGGTAAGGTATATATATATATGTATAAAGAGTGTTCGGCAAAGGTCGCAACAAAAATGTCACATCGTGTAGCTTGACACCTTTTAATACTTTTTTCAAGAGGGACATTTTTCACCAAAATCCATATTTAATAAATTGGTAACGATTTAAATCTGACCAATCGCGCCTTTTCACCACGCCTCTCCATCTCTTATCTTACAAATCGTAACGAAACATTTTCCTACTGTAGGTGGAGTCGTCAGAAGGTAAGTTTAATTTGATGTTCTGAAAGCCAAAACGGTTTTGCGCAGATGCAAAAGTTAGTTACTCAATGGGAAGACTTTCATGTATTGCAACCCAAAATATCGCCAAAATTTCGAAATCAGAAGGCCAATGAAATGCCAATTTTTTACCTATTATTTAGAAATTTTATGCAAATATAACATTAACTATTTCATATTTGAATTGTAGAAGTCGTCAGGGTCTTGAAAATTACTTCTGTCTCACATTAAAGCATCTTAATATCTACATTTATCAGTAATTAAAAAGAATGTCGCAATTTGTCAGCTGTCAAACAGCATAAAGCATGTGAGCAGTGGCTGTGAATCTGGGGGTGGCCGTGGGGACAATAACCCCTAGCATAACAAAATATATTTTGTCCCTCCTTGTCCCATCCCATAGAAGGAAGAAGGATTAATATGAAATGGAAAGTTGTGCCCCTCCCCCCCCCACTTACGAAAATATCTTCCGCCGCTACTGTATGTGATCATCATATGCCATTTGAAGAAAATTGTGAGTGGAATTCAAAATTAAAATAAAAGCCAATTTGGTCGTTAGCACACGTGGCAACAAAGTTGACATGTGGATGTTTTCTAGTTAAAAATATACGAACACTGCAATATTCCTTTGCTGTATAGGCCTACTGTATTTTATATAAAACTCAAATAATTTCAAGAACGATAACCAAAATTTTAAAATTTGAATTTCATAACATTTTCAGCAAATTTAGAAGTATATGACCCGTATAAAAGCAAAGTGAACTAAGCGGTGAGAAAGGGGGTCGTTTAAGTATTACGTAAGCATCTCGGGGGAGGAGGGTTCAGAAAGTTTTATTTTTCCTAATTTACTCTATGTTTATTTCTCTACGTATGTTTTTTTAATTTTTGCTTACTAGGGAGAGGGGGAGTTCAAAATGAACAAAAATGTGCTTACGTAATATTTGAAGGACCCCTTAAAGCATTTGAAGTTTAGAGCTGTACACTAATTCTTTGTTAGACTATAATATGATTTTTTAATAATATTTTTACTTTTAAGAAAATCGTTCAGTTGACTCGTCCAGCTTCGTATAACATTTTTCGGAATCACCCAATATCCAAAACTTTATTTGAAAATTTGTTGCTTAGTTCACTTTGCTTTTACACGGGTCATACGCGCTAGAAAAGTTTTTCCACTGAGGGGCAAACTGAAACGCATCTACATATTATTATAGTCAATGTTCATCTTGGGCAGTTTCGAAGGGCGCTTCGCCTTGGCTGGGAGTTACTGGTCTCTTCTGAGTCTTGCCTTAGAACGAAAATCCCGCACCCTTCTTTTATTTTAAGAGCGAAAGTTATTGAAATTACTGTATATGAAAGATATGCTTTATTCGCCATATCCAGTTGTTTGGTATATTTTTGAAGTTTTAATTCCCAAAAACTACACCTTGGGCTAGGGTTGTCTGAGACATGACAGCCGGCTATACGTGATCTCCAAATCATGATACATATACAAACAACAACAACGGGTTACATGGGGATTCGGACCCTCATCCAGTAAAGAGTAATTCAGCAGGCTGACACCTTTACCTTCTCCGCCACTGGAGGCCCATATATCCAGTTGTCATAAACTCTCCTTTTCCTGCATGCAATTGCGGCGTCCCAATGACGTAGTTGGTAATGACATCAGCCTAGCAACTTACTGCTTTCTGAGCGGGCGTTGGAATGCCCATGTAAGCCATAGTTGTTTTATGTATGTGTTTGTATATGTGTCGTGATTCGGAGGTCACGTAAAGCTGGCGGTCCCGTCTCAGTATCACCCAATGTGTAGCTATTGGGACGTAAAACTTCAAAACAAATGAACTATATTCAATTGCCCTTAAAGGCATGTGTATGTATGCTACTCGTTTTATTCTTTTAATGGTCTCTTGAAAGTGCAAGGTGCCTTTTTTTTTCAAAACTAGCGCCCTTCTCTTTTTTAATCCTAGGATAATTTCTGCATAGCTATCACATGGATATTCCAGGTCCAGCCACAAGCTCAAGGTAGGTCCAGCTATGGCTCAAGGTAGTATGGCAATATGGAGCCTTTACCCTCAGTGGCGTCGGCAAATTTTCTTTTGGGGAGGGAGAGGGTGGTCAACCTCTAACAACGTAAGATGTTTGAGGCTATAAGAACTGTATTTTAAAGATACAGCCAATATTATTTTTCCGGTTTGGGTGGGGTTCGGAAACCTCTATTTCCCCCTTATCTACGCCATAGCTTAGCATAAAAAATGTCAACCAATCTTTGCTGAAATTTGACATTCTATAGTTTACCAATGTCTGTTATTTTGCTTCATTCGGTCACAATGCCAAAATTTCTTCGGCTGTTCCTTGACAGAGTTTGATTGATTGATTGTTTGAATTTTTGGGAAAGAGCATCTGGGCTAAATTGCGCCAAATTATAACAGAGTACAACTGCATTTATATATTTGAAGACATTTTTACCTAATACTTCTAGAATGTAAATTAATGAAAATTAAAATAAACTTAAAGATAACTTGATCGCCAGAAACTCTTTGGAAAGTTTAAAATGAAATAAAATAAATAAACTAACTTATCTGGCAGAAACTTTCTGGGGAAATCTAAACAATCAAAATTGCCGAGAATGAAAAGTAAAGAAATAAAGGTCTTTCTAGTAATTTATATAGTGAATAGTTGGTTGATTGAATTTTTACACAGCAAGAGCAGCTGGGCTATTATACTCACCTTATACTATAGTAAGTATAACCAGGGGGCTGACTATTAAATTTTGGAGATAGGGGATCATGCAGCTTTTGGGGTTCCTTTCATATGACGAATCAAAAAACAATGCATATACAGCATGCTGTACAGTTGTAGGGCATTTAGTGGGCTCCCTATCTTGTGGGAGCACAGTTCCCGCAGGCACGTGCGATAATCAGGCTCTGAGTGAAGCTATTCTTAAGACGCCATAAAGTTCAGATATTTTTATGTTGGTTATTTTATTAGGTAAGTTAATAAGAAATTACTATAGCCATTAAAGCAGCTTGTTCATAATGCCCTCCATCCATTCTTCGGCACATGAAAGCACGGTATTCGATCGACTCCTGAACACGCTGTAGGTGGCTGTTATTTATCATTGTCACAGCAGCATGGAGTCGAGCAGTCAAATTTTCTACACTTGTTGGTGGTGTTCTACAGACAATCTCTTTCAAATACCCCAAAGAAAGAAATCTAGAGGTGTTAGGTCAGGTGACCTAGGGGCCATGCAATTGGCCCGCCACGACCAATCCACCTATTTGGATGAGTACAGTTCAACCATTTTCTAACATTTCGACCAAAGTGTGGCGGAGCTCCATCATGTTGAAGCCATAGATTCCGCCGTACGGCCAAAGGCACATCTTCGAGTAGCCTAGGGAGGACATCTCTCAAACAGACAAGGTAATTGTCGGCAGTCATTTATTCTGGCAGAAGATATGGTCCAATAATCCTGTCGCCGATGATACCAGCCCAAACGTTTATGTGGTATTCCCTTTGGTATCGGCATTCGCGGACGCGGAAAGGATTGGTTATTTCCCAGATGTGACTATTATGCGCATTAAATACGCCCCCCACCCCCTTTGTAAATCGGGCTTCGTCTGTCCACAAAATGTATTTTAAAGATCTTTGTGGCCTTTGGAGAATTCACTCACAAAAATTAACCCGGTAACTGTAATCTTCCGGCATTAAATGTTGGACCCGCCGGAAGTAATAGGGGTGTAAATCATTATCCCGCAAAATTAAATGTATAGTTAATGCAACTGACGGCTCAAATCTCGAACGCTTATTTCAGAACCATGCCTAATTGCATCAAGTATTGCCTCCTCCAAGTGAGTTATTCGGTTTGTACGAACACGACTCCAATTAGATGACGATGTAGGCAAAACGAATTCTGTTTGTCTCATTCGGAAGTCGAGTCTCCTAAATACGTTCCCATCTGGATGGTTTCTATTTGGGTATCGCTCAGCGTATAATATAGCAGCGGCACGTGCACTAAAGCAGCATTCCCCAAAAATTAAATGCATATCGCAATACTCATTTGCCGTATATGGCATTTTGTACATAAATCTCAAATAATAGTTTAATTTTTTGAATAATGATATCTTTTAATTTGCGAGTAAATATTTTCAGCTGAGACACAGCATAGCGGTGTTCACCATTTCCAGACATTTGTTCTTTGGTGCTTTGAAGTAGAAAAACAAAGTTATGGTTGCAGCATTCATGGGAAAGTACTAATTTTAGTCAAAATCAAGTATGTATTTTAAGCCAAGGGTTCGGGAACGCACTTTATGAGCATTAGAAAATCTTATTTCTATAAAATTGTGCCAAGTTATATGCAGTTGAACTCACTTATAGCGAGCACAAAGGGGCCAATACGTTTGCTCGTTAAATCCGAGTATTCGTTTAAACCGATTAAAAAAAAAAAAAAGTGCTTACCATTTATTTTTCATTTGGTACAGGAAAAGCACCTCGTTAATTTACTCTGGGTAGTTTTATTGCTTATTTTGTTGTTTAGTTTTCGTCATATGAGGCTCATGGAACGAAAAACATCGTCACTTGTATCTCGCATTTCAAAAAAATCTTTTAAGTTTTTCTGCACCTTCCAAAGTAATGAACATGTGGGTGGCGGTTCTGCTTGAAATTCGTGCCGAACACCCTCATGTGACTCATCACTTACATAGAATTGCCAAAAATGGTTGAGGAATTAGCAAAGTTTTACTCGCTAAATCCAAGTTTTGCTCGTAATAAGCTAGTATATTTCCTATACCTTTAACGTCGAACCAACCATTGTATTTATATTTTCTCGTTAAATCCGGTTTTCGTTAAAGCGGGGCTTGCTATAAGCGAGTTCGACTATACTGTCAAATCGCCAATTATGGTAATCATGAGATGTCTCTCATTGGCACACCATCATCACTACACGAAAACGTAAAAACAAGTTTGGCGCCGCAATATGACATCTTTGGTAATGTTTTTTAAAGTAAAATCTGTAGATCTAAGTTTTTACATATGCAATATCGCCAAACTTGGTAATACTTGTTGCGTAACACGTTGTGTGGCATCATTTGTGCGGCGGAACGAGTACGATTTGATCACTAAATTTAAATAACACGTAACCAAGACTTCCTTTCGTAAACCACTGATTTTTTCAAATTCTTAAGGCGTGGTAGTAAAGGGCGTTGCCCTTTCCTAGTTGGGTGAATTGATACCTAAACGAGCCATTTTAAGTCACGAATTATTTCTATTTTATTATATCGTATTAATTTATTACTAATTTATTATTAATATAGCATTTATAACATATCAATTATCAATATTCCACATCGAAGTTCAAATATGTATGGCCGTGCTTGTAAAATTTAGTGTCCACACAGGGGAAGTGTGAGACAGTGATAGCGGTGAACGGCTTTAGCATCTCCGAATGCAAAATACATTTGAACAGTTTTTTCAATACAGATATGGGATTAATTGAGTCGAAATATAATTCAACAAAATAAATTTGTTTGACAAATATTAGGTTGTTACTAAAATAAAAACAACGTAACAAATACTTTTGACATCAGCATATCATTCACCAAAACTCAAGTACATATCATAATATTTATTTTCGTTTAACATTACCAGTACAGAGGCCAGTTGAAGGTGCGGGCGACAGCCCGGTGCGCTATTTAGCGAGGAGAACGCCGAAAGTAAATTAACATTTATTGGTTTTTCCTAGTATTTCTCTTATTATTGAAATGAAAGTCATATAAACAGCTCAGAATGATATGAAGAATTAATACACATTTAATGGTATATTATACGTCTTTCATATGTTAATGGTAAATGGAAATTATACCAGGTCAGCTACCCAGGATTATTTATGATCACAGTGTGGACGATGTTTTCCCTACCACATGGATGAACATACGAATTTTGCTAACAATTCCAGTAACTATTTTAATTACAGAATGATCTTTTAGGATATTTGAACTGATAAAAATATTTACGTTCCACTATGATAGAAGAAAGTCTAAATTCTCTTGCCATTTCATCGACGGAGCAGAACATGATTAAAAAGAATTTTCTGCGACTAATGCAAGAAAAATTTTCCTTTAAAACATACATTATAAAAATACGGGAGCCCTGCGGTGGCGCAGTGTGGTAACGCGTTCTCCTAGTGCGCCGCTAATCCGGGTTCGACTCCCAGCAGTGCAAAAAGAACGCTTACTCAGAGATCTCATAAAGATCGCACTGCTCACTGTAGTCCGGGGTTTGGTTCCCCAGGCCTTAAGAGGTTCGGATAGGTTCGGATTCCTCGGAAAACAGTAGGTCCCGGCGCAGCATGACCATCGTAGTCTTTGAGCCGTAAAACCAAACAAACAAAAAATACGGCTGCTCTTGAGAAAAGCAACAGCAGTGGCCCGCGACTGTCTTCAAACAACTTTGTAAGAGGTAAAGGTAGAGCAAAACATAATATCAAACACAGTTGAAGTGGAAATTCTGACTGCAGATATTTTTACTTATGTGAAGAAATCTAACCTCACTGATGAAGGTAGGATAACAGTGCTGAAAATCTTTGGGAACCATATGCAAATTGAAATTTTCCCACGACTATCATTGGTGCTGTATTAAGTCAAGGAACACCTCACCACAGGCGAAATTTCTGCTTACCTTGGATGAGTAAGCATAAGTATATAGCTTACTCAAAGGAAGAAGACAGTGCTTATTGAAAATTTTGTGTTCTCTTTTCACCCCATGAAGTCGGTTTAAGATCGACACAAGCCAAGGATCAATTTGTTTCAAAGGGATTTAATAATTGAAAGACTTAGAAGAAGTTCAGCCAACATGAAACTTTTCTCTATCGTAAGGATTCGGTTTTCATAGGCGATGATTTTTTAAGGGTCGTGGAAGAGAAAAAGGCTTCTGTGGATGAAGTAATGGACAGAGGGCAAGCAAAAGCAAGTTTTGCAGAATAGGGTTATTCTTAAACCTATTATCAAAACGGTAATTTTTTATGGAGGACAAGGGCTGGCCATTGTAAAATTTTACGAACATAATCTAGTACTACTTCTAATGATTTAAGTATCTTGCACTGTAGAATTATTAGTAATTTAATAATGATAAATGCACACAAAAGGACAAGGGCGGATCCCGAAATTTTTCAGCGGGGGAGGGGGGCTGTGGTTTGTTCCCTATTCCCACTTTTAGCCAAGTGTCCCGTACTTTTCATATTATTTTCCATGATATGATCCCAGCTGGGGAGGGGAATTACCCCATACCCCCTCCTTGAATCCGGCTTAAAAGACAACCTGGTTGTAAGGATGAAAGCATGACTTTGAACGGTTTTAGACATCAGTGTTTCAACAAGACCGCGCATAACAGTACACACAACACTGCCTCTTTGCCTCCAACTGAAGCTGCTGCTGTGCAACACTCATTCAAAATGTACCACCAAGTCCAACTTTGGCGAGGAAATGCTCTGGAACCAGAAAAATGGGGTTGGAAAAAAACCAGCTACGGACTATCTCCTGTCACTACTTTGAAACCTCCCGCTCCAGTAAAGCTTCAAAGCTTATCTCCTGCAGGTGTAAAAAAGGCTGCAGTGGCGCGTGTAGCTGCAAGAAAAGCGAGTTGAAATGTTCTTTCATGTGCCTCGAGTGCAACAATTTATGCCAGAATATCCCTGAAGATATCCTCGATGATCTGGATGAAGATGATCTACAAGAAGTGGAACTCGAACTGTTGACTGAGAAGATTGATCAAGATGATGAGAGCATTTTCGAGGACTCATGTGAACTTGAAGATCCAGCTTGTACAGAGCCCGAAAACACGGGTGAATTGTCAGGTTAGTCGTTTTTTTTAACCTCTTTTTTTTTTTCTCTCTCTCTCTTTCTCTCTCTTTTCTCTATCAAACAAACAAATTAATCGCTCAATAAACCAAAGTTGCCAGGTTTGGTCAAAAACTAAACGTTTTCCGAACATAATTAAACTAATTTTTGCTTTTTTCCTGCAACATTTGGAAACTACACAATCATTAAAATCGATTGATCAATCAATCCGCTTTAAAAACGGGACATGAAACAAATTATATCATTGTCACGCATGAACTTACTTTTCTATTTGACTGACAAATATTTCCGTATGTTTCAGGCTTAGGTGAAATCCATGGAGCAGCATTTGACGGATCTGATAGAGATCAAAGTGCATAGCTGAACCCGAGCCCTTGGCTGCAATCAAGCGGAGAAGAAAATTTAAACTTATCCCGAAAAACAGACTCACATTTGTTGTAATTTTTCACTACTTTTTCTTTTTTCAAAAACGTTTCATTAGTAGGGGAAAGTTTAGCTTTTATAATCTATGACGTAACAACCATAAATTCAGCTCAAATTTATCGTATGTTCCTAATTTTAAGGGAAAAAAGTTTTCAGCTTCCCCGAAAATAGAGGTCCTGACCTGTACAAATGAAATAAATAATAAGAACAACTAATGTATCTGCGTTATTCTTATTCTCGGTTAGACTTCGGCATAAAAACTAGGCTGAGAACTATTAAATCATGTTTCAACTGCCTTGTAAACACGTATGTATTTTCTGGGTTTTTGTCATAAATTTCGATCTTTAACGTTGAATGAAAAAAAAAAAAAAAGCCCTGTTTCTAGGGTTTTACAATGGAAAGTACTTTCCCCTCTTACGTATTTTTTAGGAAGAAGTACGGGGTTGGGGACTTCCAGGTGCTGACAAAGAGGAAGAATGAGGGGGGAGTGAGAGTTTTTGAAGAAAAGGATGGAGGAGAGAGACGGGAAGCGGGATTTGAATTTCGATAACACTTTTAGCATTATGACCGATTTAAGCGATCTGATTGGCTGAGCAGGTGATGGGCGAGCGGGTTCCAAGATCGAAATAATCCCCGTCAAAAAGAATTGGCGTTATTTTTTTTGGCGAAATTAGGATTGTATGTGAGTCAAAAGAACCATTAATAATTACAAAAGAAAGTGATGTCATTGTCAAAGCCTGAAGCTTCCTGCAGGTGCTCCAATATAAGAAATGTAGTTGAGCAAACGTTTTTAAAAGTAATGTATTTTCCAGCTATTCAAATTATTTAATGAGTTATTAAATAATGGATTCATATAGACTTAACTTGGATGCAGGGCAAACAGGGTTGGCAAATACCCGGGTTTTTACATGAAAAATGCAACCCAGTTGTGTGTGTGTTTTCATGGTTTTGGGGGAATTGCGGTCATCGTGAAAATTGCCGAATATGCATTTTCCATAAATACAAAACAACTCGGAAATAATTTTCAATTACATACAGAAAAACTCTCTTACGACCACCTCTATTCTGCGACCGCTACCTTAACGATCACTTTTTCTGGAGATAGATCCCCTCCCCATAGATTTTTATTTAGATAGAATTTTATTTCCATTCAGAGACCACTTCTCTGAGCGACCTCTTTTTCACGGAACCGACGATGGTCGCCTTAGGGAGGTTTTACTGTATTTCAAAAATACTAATTTTCAATTTCAATCAAGGAAGGCAATTCCAGGAATCAAGGGAGATACTTTTTTATTTTTTAAATACGGCGTTACTGCTCGACGCACTCGATATGATCTTTTTTTTTTTTTAAAAATTTCGAGACCTTCTACTCAAAAATTGAGGCAAAAGATGATTTTTCTATAAAAATATAAGCTAGCAGCACAATATTTCAAAAATATTGTTTTGTTTTAAAGATTTCTAACCATTTATTACATTTTAAATTTAAATTAAAGAAAAAAATCAACTCATGGTAATATTAAAAATAAATTGGGAGTATTATTGAAGAGTGTCGTTCTAAAATTCCCCCGCGATTAAAATCTGATTTACGTAAAGGACGATTACGAACTCTGAAGTGGTTGATCTTTTGGTGCCTGTTACATTGGCGGCCAAAATTGCGTAGCAAACCTATAAGTGATGTCATCGTTAGCCAATCAGATTGTTTAAATCGGTCCTAATGCTAAAAGTGTTATGGAAATTCAAATCTCGCAGCCGGAAAAGCGAACGTAAACGACCTGAGTGTTTAAGCGGAGTTGCTTAACTTGGCGCATGCATCCCAGAGGCGCGTGAGCGAGGCACGCTAGCGCCTCCCACTTTAGTCCTACGTCAAAATGTCATATAACCTTTTTTGTTGCAAATTTTGTCTACTTTCCGAATTTCTCGGTATTTTTTACAAAAAAATATTTTTTTTTTTTTTTTAGAAAAAACACGATTTTGGTTTGTTGTTTTTTTTTCAAAATTTGGTGGGGTTGCGGGAAAAATTTTTGGCGGGAAGTTTAAAATTCGGAATTAGCGACCCAAAAAACATCAAGTAAGCCTATTTCCAGGTAAAATTCCCTATTACCTGGACTATTAATGTCGAAGGACGTCGGGCTTTCTCTATTTGGTGGCTTTTTGTATGTACAAAATCCATGGTCGCACCTGAAGCGGCGAATTCTACACATACAATTCTGGTGAATTTAACTAATTTTAGAAAGTCGCCAGAAAGAGAGAGGGAGACTGGCGTCCGTTGACATTAAATAATTTTAAAAATTCTTGAAATGGCGCATTGTAGCCATTTGTGGAAATCTTAAATGGGGTGGATGCAAACACTAAATTCACTGTAGTGCCCGAACGGCTAATTTTTGGAAAAAAATTCACTGAACAAAAAATGTTTATTTTGATGTCCTTCACCTGTTGCTCATCAATGGCAAAAAGTGTTTTATGCTTATTTTCACTAAATCGTAACACAGATCCGGATCAGAAAAGGGAATTCCGGATTTTTTGTCTCTGCTGTATTATCAGGACAGTCACTTTATTTGTTTTTTTTTCATTGCCGTAATCGCCTACGCAGCAACAACATGGACGTACACGGTAGTTTCGCATTACCGCCAAACTGGCTCGTTTGCGGACATGCAGATTTCGCCAAATGTGGCTTATTTGACGTCCTTTATCACCCCTCTTATTTTGTCGGTAGAGTTCAGGACCACCCTGTATACATATCATTATGTATATCAGATATCTACTATTTGTATTAGTTTCTCTCTCTCTCTCTTAAGGTCGGATCGCACTATAAAACAAATGTAAACAATTTTGTAGTAATATATGAACAAGTTTGCCTACAGAAACATTATAATAAAAATAGTAAATACAGCAGGCCATTCCAGTTAAGCGAGGTTGGCGGATCATTGGAGTTCTAATATATATACACAAGATCAGAATTGAAAAAAGACAGGACAATATCAATTGTAGAGGACCAAACTTTTGAAGCTCATTATCAGAGGTAATACAGAAAAAAAAGCAACGTTAAAATATTCGAAAAAAAAAATAGTAATAAACGCGGGAGATTAATAGAGAAAATGATAGTGTGTTGAGTGACTGGAGTTAAATGGCGGGGATAGTGGGGTCCTGGGGTGGACATACGAAATGGTATTTACTCGGATCTCTTACATGATGTACATCCAATTGCATCTAATCCTATGCTCATGTTAAATCATATCCGTTGAAATACTGCAGTAGTTAATTTTTACTTTAATTTTGGGTAAGTCATAATATTGCGTGAATCTATAATTTTTGTTTTTCGTTGTCGTATTACGTTGCGTAATATATAATCTTTAATTACAGCAAAAAATATATTTTAAATGATTATATACAAAGTGGAGATTGATGTAGATGGATTATTCTATAATATTATGATCAATTATAGCAAAAATTGTATTTTAAATAACGTTGCATATAGCCGAAAAACATGTGAAGTATTCATGTAATAAGTAAGTAGAACGTCGTCTCCAAAACAAACTATTGTGTATAGTAGGAAAAACTGCTAATTATAGCAGCTATATTCACTTTACGTAACAATACGTCATATATATATGAAGCCACTATTCCAGTTTTCAGAGAAAAAGTGGGTTGTATTTGAAAAAGGAAATTTATTTA
>QLNU02015360.1:26206848-26237591 GCA_006491805.2 Dysdera silvatica
CAGGTATTATGGATCCTCTCGGTTCCTCGGCCGGAACGAGGAACACTCTAATGGTTGACGGGTAAACCAACTCTAATTACACTGCCTTAAATAAGAGATTGACATTGCTGTGATTTATCGAAGGAGCATTCGTGTTGTGAGAGATAGCAGTTTCACCCTATTCGCGAACGTTTAGCAAGGTAAGTGATATACAAATTTTATGGGTATTTATGTTGCACAATGCTCAGATTTCGATGTTATACCTGGAACTACACTAGTTAGACGATAATGTGTCGAAATCAGACTTCAAGTTTTTGGTTAGGTTTGTGAGTAGTGATGTGATAATAATTTCAACATGGTGTTGCTGGTCATATGGATCCCCAAAATGCATGCAATATGGACCCCCTGTAACCGTCGTATTTTTCCAAACTCAGACTACATTGCAGCACGTGATGACCAAAATCAAGCTGAAAATGAACAGTTCCCCCTCCATTCCCTGCTCCAACTTAGAACTCTTCTCTGGTGTAAAGCCAAGTATATTTTCTGTGACTCAGCTATTACCGATGACTACCATGGGGAATTATAGGGCATGTGTATGATGTGTCAATTATGGGCACACAGTGAATGTGCTAGATCCGACAAAAAAATTTATATTTGCGACTTTTGTAAATAATTTGTTTTTTTGACAAAAAGTTTATTTTTAACAAATAAACTGTGACTATTTCATGGAGGTTCATAATACCCAAACTTTAAAAAAACAGGTCATTTCAATTTTTTGGTGATCGCATTTTGGGGGTTACTGTAAATATTCTAAAAGTTATTCCTCCTGTTGTGGCCATAGCTGATTAACATATGCGACCAACCATTCCAAAACGAGTGAAATAAGCTTAAAATGTAGGCGCACTTTACAAAATACAAAGTGGGGGTCCATATTACCACCTTTTCCTCTACCAATTAGATCGCAGTCTGACGATGACAAGACGCATTTTTCAACGAAGAGTTAACGTTACTAAAGTTTCCAATCTGAGAATAATTCAAATTTTTTCACCAAGTTTGAACGGTTAGGCAGCGTTGCTGATAATTTAGTCGGAAATGTGGGATGCAGCCGGTCGGTCGTGACACCTAAGAATGCGAAGGTAGTTGAAAAGGTAGTTCTCGAAAATCCATCCGAATAGCAGCTGCTAAGACCAGATTGTCAGCATTCACTACGTGCAGAATTATGCAAAACACCCTGCACCTATATCTGTAAAAAAAAAATCAATGTCATCAGGCGATCAAGGTTGCAGCTGTGCGATCGAGGGTACACTTCACAAATGAGGTGCTCCAGGTGATTAATGAGAACTGAATTGATGTCGGCTGCATATGGTTCATCGATGAGGTACATACATTTTCATTGGCATAGATTTGTTAATAAACAAAACTGGCGATCTTGGAGTTTCCAAAACCTTCATGTGTTTGTTGCACGACCACTCTATTTTCAAAAAACTAATCGTTTGGGCTGCAGTATCCAATAAAGGCATCGTAGGGCCTTTTTCATGAGGGAAAACGATTAATTCGTCACGATACATTGACAGTTTGCGGCAATTTGTCGCTACACTTCAAGCTTTCAAGGATGAACCAGATATTTCTTGGGTCATGCAAGATAGTACTCAACCACGACGTAATTTTGCCGTGTTTACATTCCTTGATGAATACTTCAGTGATAGAACGATAGCTTTAAACTACTCTTCCCAAGAGACTGGAACTTGTATGAATTAGCCCCCCATACTCCCCCGACCTCAATCCGTGCAACTTCTTCCTATGGGACCATTTGAAGTATACTGTTTTCAGTAGGCATCCCCAAACACTAGAACAGTTGGAGCAGTTCGTCTGTAAAGAATGTACATCCATTTCGGAAGAAACATTGAAGAAGGTAGCTTCAAGCTTCACTCTTCGTTTGCGTCTTGTCACTGCTATGTAAGGTGCATTGTATGCCATTTTGAACCCATTGTTATGTGATTTAACGCTTTGCTACGAAGGACTGTTTCCCTATTACTTAAAGGACATCCTGTCGCGACGTCAGCCCCACCTATTGGTCGATGATGTAACTAATTTTGCAAACCCTTGTACTTCATTTTCACGGCCTGTCCAATTATTTCATCATTCTATTTGCCACTGTTTCAGAGTTATGTAATTTCAAAGTTAGATAGTCCTTTCTGAAACATTCTGTATGAGGAATGGTAATAGTTTTCACTAAAGTAGCTTGAAATATATTCACTATAGTAAAATATAGTAGATAGGAATTCACTATAGTAGCTACTCTGTTTGTTTATTTTTCATTTTTCCTTTTCTATGAAGCAATAAATAAAACTATAGTATTTGTTTCATCGTGTCTTAAATATCACTGCCTTTTTTTTTACATGACTGTAAGTGTCGATAGTATAAATAAATGTCTCACAGACCACGCTGTGTAGGAATTCAGCTATATTTATGTAAATACATATATGTAAAATACTAGACGCGAGTGATATACAATAGTAATAAGAGGAATTTCTCGAACTTTAAATGGGTTTACTATTTTGAGTTCAAATGTCAATTTCTAACCATACTTTTAGTTAACTCGAATATTTTCCAACTTTCTTGACCACGACCCCTTTACTTCTCATGAATTGTTGACAGCTTCCAAATATACAAAAATATACAAATCACATATTATAATTATTTTTATATAATATGCTATATAAATACATGTGTTTGTTGAGTGAAGGCAGAATTTTGTCTTCATTTGCCAAAAGGAGAAGTTGGTTCCCGAAACGTCGTATATATATCGACAGGACAGACTTGTGAGGAAAACATTTGGAGAGACCTTAATCCAGCAGTGGATATAGTATATATATATACCGTTTGGTAAAAATCTATCAAATACCAAATAATTCTATTTCGACAAGAAATCTATTTTCTGTAATTTAAATGCTTCTATAATTTTATTTTCATTTATCTTTCAGTACGTTTTATAATTTTCAGAAATCGGTTCAGAATTTTAACAGTGAGGTTGAATTAGGAAAATTTTGCTTTATACACTGTTTTCTTTGGGTAATAATTAAATAAAGTGTTCTAACTTATTCAGCAATTCTTAAATAACGTCCAATTTGCACTCATAAAAATACATGAGTAAGATGCTTTATATGTAATGACGTTTTGTGCTAGTTAACACACTTTTGAAAAATTCGTTAAAATTGAAAAATATGCTAAAATTTTAAAGATTCCGCATTGAAACTAAATCTTTATATTTTCTGTTTTGAAAATTTTTGTGTTGAATACCAAAAAGCCTGAGGTTATCCTTGTTTTAAAACCCACAAATAACCACAAAGTTTTGAAAAAGCTGATGCATATTATATTTCAGTATTTTCTATGAATATTTTTCGAGAACGAATATTTGAATTTCTCCAACTTAACTGCTTTGGATTACGTTTTCAAAACTTATTAATTTTCAAACTTCTCACTAAAGCTTTCTTTTTATTAATATGGGATTTGTCATTTACTATACACTGATTTCAACGGAACTAAGTTTGAGGGTTTATAAATTCATTATGATTTAAAAGTTACCTTACATTTTGTTTATTTTGCTTCAGAAGATTGCTCAGTTTTGGGACGTAAAATTTCAAAATCACCGAAGTTTATAAAATGTTTTCACCAGAAAATCAAATTAAGCCATCACAGTCTTGTTCGTACTAAAATATAACGAAATTTTTCTCATTTAACGTGCCGTAAATCTTGGAACTTTTAAAAATGGTTCGCATGGCTTCAGTCTGGAGTTTATAAATTGTGTGGACTACAAAAATTTGAAGAGACGGCAGTATAAAATATATGAGATTCGATTTATCGTTTTTTCTATTGCAATCGGCAAAATCATTTTGATATTTTCTTCCCGTTCCGAAGAAGTCAATATTTCGGAAAGGCAAATGTCATAACCAATTGACTTATTGAATTGAATTTGAATAAATCTGTTTTCCATTGTCTAAATGTTACCTCATAGCATCGAATACATTGCAAATAAAAATTTTATTTACTGCTTTATATGAATAAAAGCTCAGTAATGCTTGAAGTTTCTTTATACTTTTGAAAAATTATGAGCAAGGAGCGGTATTAAGTACGAACTTACTTTTTTTTATAAAATGCAGCACTGGAAGTTATGATTTTTTTCGAATTATTATAAATATATCAGGTGGTTTAAATTAAAATTTTCCTGTTTACAGCTCTCTGTAGTCCGAACTAATAAGTAGAATGACGCCAAATTTTGTACATATATTATTCAAGAGATGGGAACAAGGATTCCATGAAAATAACTTTAGTTCCAAAATTTTGCAATAGGAGAAAATGTGGCGCTCCAAAATAGGAAATACGTAGAAAAAACACGAAAAATTAATAGCTGAGTAAAATCTAAAATTATTTACATTTTTTAAGCTTCCTTGTAGCAAAAAGTGTAAGAAACTTACGTAAATTATTACAAGAAATGGTTTTATAACTCATTCAACGTTCATTCACGTTGTCGCCAACATCGAAGTTGAATATCAACATGATTACCTTTTCTTGGGCCAAAAGGTGCATTCAATATACAATATGCTTAACTCCAGAATGCAACGTCCCTGTAGAAATATTCCGCACATGCTGCATTACGTTGTACTTTAAAACAGATTGGTTACGGGCACATCCTCGATGAACGTGCTTTTTGATTCATGATAGGCATTAATAAAATTTTATATACAGGGTGTATACAAAATGGCGGAACAATTCACTACACGATTCCTTGTGAAAAAAGGAATAAAAAATGTCCAGTGCAATTTTTGCTTAAAATCAATATTTAATAAGATAATTAAGGCCAAAGATGAACGAATCACGCCCCAGATACGCCCATCGTGAGAAAAGCAAACCAAAGAAATTCTTGGAGAGGCACGGCTGAGCACAAGTAAGTCTTGTTCGTTAACTTCAATTAGCACATGTACAATGAGAACCTGGAAATTTAGCTGCGTGTACAAATACGTCAGCAGAATTCCAAAGTATGGGAACCTAGTGAAGGTTTCCTCATAGTCAAGTATTAGAAAAGAAAGCCAACGGAATACCAATCTTTTTCTAAATCTGGTAACTTTATAAAAAATGTATCTTCTATCATAGCCGCCATCATGGGGGAGGGGTGATGCAGGGTTAATTTCTTTATGGAAAGTGGGCAAAAGTACGGCAATAAGGAAGGGGAATAGCCATTTTGAAGCCATCTGCCACCCCTCCCCCGAATTTAATCCTGTTGGTGCTGTATTCGTATGTCACATGACAGCAGTGACGTACTGATAACCTCCCAGTAGGGAAAGCCCGCGAGGAAAAAGCCACAGTTCGTCATTGTTTATTTTCCACAAAATTTATAGTAAGTAATTTGAGGGAAAAAAGTATATTATTTTACAGTTAATAAGGCAAAAAATTAATCGTATGAAATTTTCTTTAAAGCAGAATGAACCTACTCCAAATGGGGGGAGGGGGAGGTCATTAACAACTCGGTACCGCCAATAAATTTGATAAACCAAATGACTTTCATTTTTTTAAGTGAAAAGTCGATTGTAATAGGAAGTTGATCCTATTCAGGGAAGACTTCCCATCCATATTGGAATATGTGCTAGTTGCTGGAAGTGGCGGATTATGCATTTAAGGGGGCCAAGGCGCACGTCTGGAGTTCACTTTACTATACTGTTGATAGCAAATACATCGCAAGCCTGTCAGACTGGCACGCGAAGAAATGTCGCTGGGACGCGGCTACTTACAAAATAAGAAAAAGTTACTATTAATTATAATATTTTTCCCACAACAACGAAGAAAAATTGTTCAATCTGCTGGCAAACTGCACAATTCGATCCGTATACTTCCCATGCGTGGTATGAGTGGTTTTGCACGAGAAATCGCCAAATGTGGTGTTTACTGTTGATTATGACGTTAACAAGCTAACTCTGGGCAGAGTTATATCCTGAACTTCCCGTAACACGTGACCCAAGCCAGTTTTTAAAAACCGATGAAATCTTCGCTTCTTATCTCTATTCGTGGCAAGGGACGCCCATGCGCAAACGCATGTGGTATTCTATTAAAGCGATGCTAAATGGGTTGGCTTTGCCTTGTTATTGGTTCAGCTATGATTTGAAATAACTTATTAAATATTGATTTTCAGCAAAAATTATACTGGACATTTTTTATTCCTTTTTTCACAAGGAATCGTGTAGCGAAAATTTTCCGCCATTTTGTAAATACCCTGTATATATTATATGCAAAAGCACGCTGTTTCCTTCTTTACGAATAACTTTTTGGTATCATTGAAAGTTATTTTCCATACACTTACCTCGGTAAAAGTACACTACTATAGGGCTCCATGCCATTAAGCTGTTTACCACTGACCTCAACTCGTCGTCAAATCCGCTTGGATTAGTGCCGTTCCCAAGCGATTAGAATGAGATGACGCAGAATGGAATCAAGTCACCTTTTATGACGAATTCTACTTTTGCTTGGGCTTCAACGATGACAGGATATGAAGGGGACGTAATGAATGGCTCAATCCAGTTAATTATGTCAAACAGCACACCGCTTGAGCGCAATATGTTATGTCCTAGGGATCAATAAACTATGATAGTCAGCCTAGTTTGGTATGCATTGCAGACAACTTAACAGATCGCTCTTATGTTGATAATCTCTTGGAACTTGTAACACCCTTCTTCATAAGAGGATGAAAGAAAGGAAGGAAGTTTGGAACGGAAGGAGGTCTTGATCAGTTGATTAGTTTTTAACCGCCATTTTTCGGACGGATCCCTGTGGAGAATTCTATAAGGGCCGGAATCCAAAAGTTTAGAAGTGCCTTCGGCATATTGGGTGCTGTTGAGAACAATGATTTGTCCCCTTTTATCTGCCTTAGTAAAATTTTTTTCTGTAAAATGCTCCCGAAGAATGGCAACACACCATCTTGTTTACATTTACTCCCGAAGAAGACCAGCGCGTGCCTGTGTCGAAATGTCATTGAGACTTTAATATTAAATTATTTTACGCTAAAAACGTTGTCTTTTCTAAAAATTTTTAATTTAAAAAGTAAGTTCAGACTAATGTTTTAAGCATACCTCTACTAACTTTTCATTCGCAAATCCACGGATGCGAAGTTGTTAATATTTTAAGTTGCTACGAGACTGGCACTTTTTTATTGTTAGTGGTTAAAAAAATTGCCGGGTAGACTTGATAATCAAGTCGTATAAATGCACAGTTCTCCGTGACATCATTGCTTTAAAAGTTAATAATAATAAAAATTGTAGTTTCGTAACAACTTGAAATATTAGTAACTAGTGATGTGCAAAGTCGTTTACTTTGGTGATTTGTGTCAATCGATCTCAGTCACTAAAATTACTTGTTCTTTTGACTCGGTCACTTAAATTATGCATGTTCTCCAAACAAAATTTCTTTCTCCTCTTGCTATTTTAGGGGGTAACATACGTGTATGCAGAATTTATACACATTGCAATTTTTTATACAAAGGGAAAATGTATACAATTTTTCGTTTAAATAAGATAGTTTAACTAAAATTCTGCCCATATACTTACAGCTACGAAATTTCGCCAAGCATTTACTTCTATTCTTTATATAGAAGTAAATAGTATATATAGTATGTATTGCAGTAAATCAGTAAGATCGCTATCATGTGCTTTTCTTGTCAATGAAATGATGTCTGAAGATTGAAATCCACATAATATCTGAATAAAATACAAACAAAGATTCGTGCCATCAGACAGTCTGTAAATGTGTTTTTGCTATTTTTCGTTCGCGAATGACTAGCTAAGAGAGTCAGTCGCGAACGAAGTAACTCACAGAACTATATCATCAAAAAGCCGATTGAACGTCCATTTTAAAAGACCGATCTGCATCTCATTCACTTGAAAGACTCGTTGAACTTGACCGATTCATTCGTGAATGGCATATCCTGATTAATATCTTCGCCAACGGCACATTTGCGAATGAAAAGCTAGCAGGGTTATGCTTCAAATATTAATCTGAACCTATTTTGTAAATTTCAAGCAAATCGGGAATCGCTACTAGGTACTTTCCTTGTTAGTGCTTCTGATGTATTATTAACTAGTGACCCCATGGTGCAGTACCATCCCTTTTGAGAGCAGTTGTTCTATAATTTATAAATTGATTTCCATATTTTTGTTCGAATATTTATAATCTGATTTTGCAGACGTAGTTTACGTTCCTATATTAGAGTTCTCTCATTTTGAACTCAATCGCAAAAGAAACGGTGAAACGTGGCTGGGCTGGGTTACGTAATAGTCATAAAACTTACAGATATCTGTTTCAAGTCGAAGCACGTAACTTTCTTTTGGGATTTTTTACGAATTGACGCCCCAGTGCTACAACGATTACAGTGATCTTATGATCATCGCTTTCGGGCCTGCTGAGCTAGCCTCCACTCCCGTGAAACTGGCTTGCGCGTAAATATGTATGATGGTTTTTAAGTCACATAAAGCCGTCTGCCCAATCCAAGATAACCTAGGTCTAAATATAATATCACATCTTACGTACTACCCAACCAGTCTTCTCCATACGTTTAGGGTGCAACGTACGTCTCTTTCTTGGTGTTGTAAATTTAATTTTACTCAGAGTATTTTATCCTGGACATCTACGCTACAGATAGAATTGCTTAGATTTGTTTGTTCGTGCTCTATGACGCAAATTTAGATAAGCACATGCTACGCAGAGATCTACAGTTTTTCGTAGGATCGATCTCACGTTGCCCTGAAAAAAAAAACCCCGGTGTAGAAATCGGTAGCAAAACGGAAAATGTTTGACACTAGCGGAAATCAACCTGAATTTTTGCACTGTGAAAAAATACGTTAAAACTACGCCACCATACTAAAAATCGCTAGGAATTTTTTCTCTCATGAGAGCTTAAAATATCCTCTGAGACGAGACAAAGACTCATTCTTTTCTCTGGTATATTTACTATTATTATAACTAATTTAGCCAATCATATATGATCATAGGCACAAGATGAAAGCCATTAATTTTCCTTGATATACCAAAGGCACAATCCACGCTTCGAAGATTGACTTCCTAAATATGGAATCAATGTCTTCGATCTCAGTTTCGAAATATCAGACTTTGCTTCAAATCTTCAAAATATTGCGAAAAGTACATTAAGACTTAAAGCATAACCAAGGTCAGAGGAAAAATTTATTGAAAATCTCATTAGTTATTCGTGAAAGACGAGAACTGTAACTATATCTCAAAGACTTTAATAAAATTCTTGGTTATTTTTCTCGGTTTCAAAGAATTTCTTTCAGTTGTGAAAATTAACGTACATTTCTTCCTTTTACGAGTGGAAGTGGGCTTTGGTTTCAAAGTTATTGAAATAAAATTGAACTCTATCGAAATTCAATGTATATATATATATATATATATATATATATGAGTCCTTGTTATATACTCTAAATTTACTATAAAAAGTTAGTCTGTTCCTGACTACAACAGTTCGGGAAAAAATTCTTATTGTTTCTAGGAAAACGTACACCACTATTGGCAGTTTGTGTTACGTTTTGACCTTTATTTCGCCTAGGACGCGAAGGTGTCCAGTAGAAAATCTGGATACAATAATGCCAAACTTAGCCATTTCTTATTAATTGTGGAGTATTTTTGTTCTAATACATTTACATGAAAAACTGCACAAAACAAATAAACAATATAAACACATTATTGTCTTCATTATAGGCTTCTAACAAATCTAACAACGCTTTTTTCTTCTGTAAAGGATTCAGCAGTCGGCTATAATTAATGTCGGATTTACGTATAGACGACTAAATAAATCGAGATTTTGGAGCTCCGCAAAAGCCTAGTTTTATTGGAGTTTAAAATTTATTTTAAACTTGTTTACTTTCAAATATCAGAACATTTTTCATTATTAATAAACTTAAGTATTGAAGATAATGAACATCGAAGAAAAACTCATGAATTGTTGTCTAAATATCGCAAGGACCACGTTCCTTGGGGTTCCATTCTATCCTTCCTGCTTAGGGACTATACAGATCTTAATTTGGCACTGCCTATAGCAACTTAACAAAATGTCCATCAAACCTAAGTGGTCACCACCCTCCGGACAGATAAGATTCTAATCACATCGTTCTGCTTCAAACCGTTTTTTTTATCTTATATTTCACATAAAATGTATAAATAGTGTGAAGAAATAAGTTTCGAATAAATAACTATATTAAAATACGTTGATGGCTTGTGTTTTAAGGCATAAGGATAGCAAAGGGTCATGCCACCTCGGAACCTACAGTTTTCCGATGACCCTGAACCTTCTTAAAACCTAAGGAACTAACCCCCGGACTGCAGTGAGCAGCAAGTTGGAAAGCGTTCTTTTTTAACAACTTTGGGATTCGGACCCATGCTAACAGCATGCCAGGCGAATGCGTTACCACCGCACTACCATAGGACACGAAAGTATTACTAGACTATAATTTTAAAAAGAAATATCACTTGTCGAGGTTATCAACCATAATTACCGAATTTGCGCAGTTCCTTGGAGGTCATTACAAACCATTTCTACTGCATTTTAATTAAAGCTCAAACGCATAAAATAAAAACTCATATTTAAAAAAACTGAAAGTAAAAAATAATTGGTGTAAAAATCCATAAATGCAAAATTTGCAACGACCTTGTTCAGATAAGAGCACTACGCAGGGAAACATGCACTCATGAAGTACGGTCCTTCAAGACGAACGAAAATGCATTTGGCAACGGCAATACGATATCCAGAAGACATCTTAAACCTTCATCTAAATGAACATGTCTAGTCAATTGCCTACACTTGTGAAAAAAATTCTACAGACAGATAAAAAAACGTGAAGTCGTAAAGAAAAACTACAAATTTTAATGAACGTGGGTTATTATTCTCTTAGAAAACGCCACTCCCTGTCTGTTAATTTGATCTCCACGATTTTTCTTTCACTATTTTTTGGTAAGTTGTGTATAGGTATCTCTTCGTTTAGTGATAAATCTAGAATTTCTTTTACTTTTGCATGGTTTTGTTTCTTTTTAGCACAGAACTGGGGACAGAATTTACAGGCCGTGGGCAGTTTAACAAATTCCACCCCTCCCCACAAGAAATTGCGTTTGTTAAGCTATTAAAGTTTCACACCGAGCCCATGTGAGATCCCAGGTCCCTGAACATTTACCCCCTCTGGCCCCGGCCCCGCTTTCGCATATCTCCTATTTGTTGGATAACATTACTAACATTTTAATGCGCGGAGGCATCGGGCGAGAAAAGTAAGTAGGGTTATTGTACCAGGATGTTCCAGGGTGCTCTTACACATTATAATTATTATTATATTAGATATTATATATAATATATATATATATATATATATCCATAATATCACATCATATCAACCATTATCTATCCCCGCTAGATGAAGGTCTCTCCAAATGTTTATCGAAATAAACACAAGTCTATCCTAAGCAATTCGTTTCCACGTCACCCCAACCTGTATTGTGTATATTATTAAATTCCCCCACGAAAACTCACAAAAAATCTCGCCCCGGAGGCTTTTCTGTGTTGACCATTATTTGGCAATTGTGTTATCCCTGTGAAGGGTAATAATATCTTACATCCTCATATACGGAGAAAAATGCGTTTGTTCCTGTCCTCATTCGTCTAGTAGGTCAAGACACTCCGGGCTAAACGGAGGGACCCTGGTTCGAATCCAGGATGAGGAAAGCGTCTCTTTTTCTCCAAATATAAAAAAAGCTCTAGTTTGAGCTACATAAACGTGGGTGGCAAAAATTATTGTATAATAAATTCCCCCACGAAAAACTCACAAAATTCTCGCCCCGGAGGCTTTCTTGTGTTGACCATTATTTGGCAATTGTGTTATCCCTGTGAAGGGTAATAATGTTTTACAGGGTTATTTATAATTGTTTCGCCAGGGAAAATAATCCTTCATCACTAGAACAAAAATCGACATAGTTTTTCTATGTTGCCCTCATCGATCAGGGAAAAGTGCCTTTTTTATTTATTTCTGATCTGATAAGAAACCGATCTTTTCATGATCGCTAACAACAGAGAAAAACTGTATTGCTTTTCATTCTGATGATGGCGGACTACTTTTTCCGCAGAATCAAATCTAAACAACTCATCTATAACTGTGACTCTTTGTGAATTTCTTATCTAAATGACAATAATGATATTCTAAAGAAAATTTAATCTGACATGTTGTATTGTTGCATTGAAATTGGGAAATGCACAAAATATTATTTCAATTACAATAATTTTCACGGTATAGTGTATATTTCAGGTTGTATTTTATTGTTCTACAAATAAAAGTTTATTTACCTGTGGGACTTTGTAAACAAAATTAGGAATTTCAAGCTCCCCCATTTCTTCTCTGTTTTTCTCTAATATGCATCTCTTTCTTAACACTCGAAAAATTAAATTTATATGAACGGTTATGTATTCAAAGTTATATTTGTTATAAATGTCTAAATCTTTTTTTCAATATATTTCTTTGAGATCCTATTCACACACACACACACACACACACACACACACACACACATATATATATATATATATATATGCTAATACATATTTGTCCGAAAGTTTTCCCTTTTTAATTGAACAAATACTATTGTTTCCTTTCGCACTCTTTTTGTAGAAATGCGTAAGAAAATTTTAAGAATTAAGAATTAGAGAAAAAATATAAAGTATATGATTCGCCATATAGTGTTGTCCTTAGAAAAGTGAAGCAAATCTTCCAAAATAACATTTGTTTAAAAGATGTGGTTTTATAAAATGAACGCTTTCAGCATTATAAATTTATGATTTTAATTTCAGTATCATTGTGAATATGAAATAACTGGTACAATCATCACCCATTTCTGATCGCCGAAATCTCTCTCTGGACTAATCGTATTGCAACATCTTGAATACTTTTAATCCTTAAACTTTGATTGCCTAAGAAGCTTAGCTGACCCAGCGACTCTCTAATGATTTCCTAAGGTTTAAAGAGATCAATAACGGTGTATGCGAAATGCTTTGTGTTTTTAGATAGTTTTTAAAATTTCAAGGATACTTAAAGCCTAAAGTAGCTACTTCAAAATTTTATCTTGAAACATGCTTTATATTTTGAAAATTTCCTTTTAATTTCTGGAACTGAAATTATAAATACTAAACAACCTTTTTAATAAGCAATACCTAAATTTTCAATATTATTCGTTTTCTAAAACTACATAATATTCCATATTATTTGTCTTCTAAAACTGCTTAATATTCCATATTTCTTAATAAGAAGATATTTTAACCTAAGGTCATTTAATATTTTTTTTTTTGTATTTTATTCTTAACATCGGCGACGAATGTTTATAAACTACTGAACGACGAAAACAATTCCGACTTTTAAAAGTTTATTACCTATTCGACATTTAATTAAAATAAAATGTATATATTTATAAACTTTCACTTGCTCTGCTTTCTGTGCATTATTTTTTATAGAATTCTGGCTATCTAAAAGAAAAATTTACTACCAAAGAGTGTCTTTTTAAAAGAGGTCCTTGGGAACTTCTTTGGGGCATTCGACATTTCTAATATTTCTGCACTAGATCAAACAGACTATAATGACTACTTTGCATCATTATAAAACAGAAATACCCCAAAGTGAACCGAACTATTCAGTCTCTACTTACTCCGGACTTATTCAATTCTACAGTTTTTTAATGGATTCTGAAATCGAGTGAATCCTCTACATATTACAAATTTCGTAGTTTGATGCACGATATTATATTAAGTAAAGTTCTCTTAAAGAATGGAGGGGAAACGACTTAACTGTAGTTTTATTATTTGCAAGATTAAAAAATGCATATTATAACTCTGGCATAAATCATTCATAGTTATGATGCAAGAAAAATTATAATTTTAATATGTACTTTAATTTATCTAGGGAATAGTAGCGAAATAACTAATAATATCCTTCTAAATAAAATTATAAATATTAAGAGTAAATGCATACTTTAACGTGTATTTGTATTCCCTACACAAAACTATTCTGAAAATGATAGCATGTGTTAATAGGTGGTAGGAAGAAACTACTTTATTTTTTAAAATGTAATCAAGCGACGCTTTAATGCGGAATTTTCATGGTTTATAAAATTCGTAATCACAATGGATCCTCTACTATCATCCACAAAAATATCCTTATTATAAAAGAGCTATTTTATATGGATTATTTAGAAGCATATTGAGATCATATAATCTGCGTTTACGGTTTATCCCGAATATGCCCCAAGGAGTGTGGGTCGGGCTTCAAGCAGGCTAATTCACCATTTCGATATTATATATATTATATATTTCATATAACTAGATATAAACAATTAATAGGTAACCAATAATCAATTAATAATTAATTATTAATAAATTCATATAATGAATATACCTCCAAAGGAGAAGGATATCTTAAAATAATTAAGGAAATTGAATAGGAAGTATAGAATTATTAAGATTAAGTATGACCCGGCATGGTCAGGGCACAGACTAGAACCTAAATTTTTGGTTCATAAGGTCCGGAAGGGAAAAGAAAATGGACCGCGCATATTCAAGCTAGATGAATTAAATCAACGGTGGTTTGGATTATCATTGTGACTTAACGGCCAAAACATTGGATTGTTTATCCAAGGGTTGTTGGTTTGAATCTAGTTTAAGGGTGTTTTTAATTTGCTTTTCTTCCCGTTATCATGAGACAAGAAATATGGTATAGTTTCACTCTTAATTCTGTAGTGTCGAAATTTCTAACAAATCACTCCTAATATACTGCGCAGTATAATATGAAACTCTCGTACTAAAAGGAGTAACTGCCTTTCTTCAATATTGAAATGATGTTGAAGTTCAGCTAACTCGAGAAATGGTTCTAAGTATTCTTTTATTTGCAGCGTACTGTAAAGCACATAACAAATTTCTAGCACACATCGTTTGCAAAATTATAATGCAGCAGAGTGCTATAATAATGATAACCCTATCTATTAATTACTCATTAATGTATTAAAGCTTTATATAGGTGAGTTTCTTTCCAGTTTTAAAATGCACTTTCACATAACATTTAAGGCATATTTAGCTACTCCTTGTAGCACATCAGTTTACAGTGGCGCACCGTATGGGAAGCACTGATCAAACGTTTCTAAATCCTAAACTGATTTCATTATTCCTGGAGCATTAACAAACGACCAAGTCTCATTCAGATGAAAAAAACGCCACCATATACGAATATAAATTCAACGATTCGTCCGAATACTCTTGATAATATGCTGTACATTCAACGAAGAGTAAAAATTTGTCTTTTTGATGTTATCCATCATCAAAAGGAAGCACTAATGGAGACATCGATTTTAGAAGGACGCATTTCCTTAATAAGGACGCACAGTGAAGTAAAATCGAAGTTGATAAAGAAAACTGCTTTTACATTTAATGCTTCATTTCCTAAAACGAGTAAGTTTTCGGAGAGCAAAATTTTCCCAGGAAATTAGTTTTTTATGAAAGCACAGTTCTGTCAAGGACTAGGAAAAGGATAACCTAATTTGAATAAGATTGTTTTCACGTGATTAAAAATAGAGAGAAAGTTAAAAAAATTTACGTACGGGGCGTTTATTTGTTTCGGGAATTCTTGGAATCGATAAAATTCTCTTGTCTCTGAACGTAGACTAGGTGGCGAATATTAACGAAAATTCGTTTTCTGTTGAGTCAAATTTTGGTCCCACACACTCAGTTGAAAGTATATGCAGTGAAATCTATTTATAGCGATATTGCCTATAATGGTAAATCTGTCCATAATGATATTTTTCTTGTTCTCGACAAATATAGAATATTCAAACTTATCTATAACCAGTAGCGGATAAAGGCGGTGAGATCGGTGCCGTCGCACCGGACGTCAAAATGGCCCAACGAGACAAAGTGCAAAAATGTTTTATAAAAATTCATCTCATTAAATTTTTAAAACCTAGTGTTTTAAGTCTTATTTAATTTTCTAATAAACTTATTATCCCTAATTATTGTACAAATTATTCTTTTCTACAATACGTTTAATTACGTTAGTGTGTAAGAAAGTGAAGAAGACTTTTTCCAACAAAACCACAATATGACCCTGCAAGTAAGAAATTATAAAAGTAATAACTACATCAAAACAGGTAAACTTATTTGACTGTAAAGAACACATTCTAGGGTATTGAAACTCAATTAAAACAATTAACAATTAAACAAACAATTAAATTTTTGGCTCATCAGAAAAAGTATTTGTACTGCAGTTACATGTTACTTGTTGTAAGGAAATTTAAACTGTCACAGTGGCTTTCCGTCCTGTAATAGCATGCAGTATTTTGTAATAAAATTTAATAGCCTTTTAAGGAGAGTCCTAGAAATAAAAAGAAATTGCGCCAAAAAAGAACTATTTTGAAAATAATTAATATTTAACGGGGGTGGGGCCACAAATTTTGAGCTAGCACCGGGCGCCATATGACCTAAACCCGTCTTTGCTATAACGGTACCTTTTTCCATCCCATAGAACATCATTATAGAGAGATTCCATCGCATTTGAGTTCATACGCAGATTCTCCATTCTTTAGAATACACAAGTACTATAGTATACAAATGCAGACTTGATCAAAATTATTAGGCACCCTACTGAAATCCATTTATTTTAAACTACTAATATGTTGAGGTAAAATAAAAATGCAAAGAATCAAATTAATCATTTTTGTTGAAACTTATCAATATTTGGTTGGACCTCCTTTCGCCTTTATAACGTCATTCATTCTTTTAGGCATAGAGCGTACTAACCTACTACATTCCTCTCTGGGTATCTTATTCCATTTCTTTTGTAATATGAATTTTACGGTTGTTTTTGAAGCACTGGAATGCTTCGCAATCTTGCGTTTTAGAAAAGTTCACAAATATTTAATAGAGTTGAAGGCTAGAGACTGTGTAGGAAAATGCAAAAGATGTACAGCATTTTCACTGAACCACTTCATAGTCACAGCAGATGTGTAAATAAGTTACATTGTAATGTTGGAGTCTGACCCGATCCACGTTTGTATCACCGAAAATTCGTGAAAAAGATGCTTGCAGTGTTGTTTCTAGCATTCACTGGTCCTTTATGGATGTACGTTTTGCCCACAGCGTCGGCTGTCATGCATCCCCAATTCATTACGGTGCCATCACCATGTCCCACAGTGAGACTATGCACCCTCCCTTATATTCATCATCTACATATCTCCTCATATAAGACACACCAAGTGTTCCAAATTCCCATAGCATTGAAATTATTTTACTAACATCTTAAAGAGCTTTACGAAAAAGTTGCTAAATATTGACATGTTCACGCTAATTTTGAATAAAAGGAAGTGAAATTAAACATAGTTAAATGTTTGATTCATTAGACCACAGAAATTTCGCACAATCTTATTCAGTAAAATGACAACGTTTAAGAGCCCATTCCAACCTTTTCTTCTTTTGTTTATTTCGGAAATCAATGGCTTCTTCCTGACCTTGCAGCCTTTCAATCCAGCTTCTACAAGCCGTCTGCTGGTGGTCAGAACAGAGATTCTTTTTCTTGTTGCCTCTGACAACTCAACAGCTAATTGTAATGATTTTTTAGTGACATACGTTTCAAAAATCGGTCATCCCTGGGTACAATGTTTTTTTTCTCCCACCACTTCGACGATTGAAATGACTCGCAATATTCTTAAGACGTTTGATAATGTATTTCACCACATATCATTTCACTTTTCTGGCAATTTTACATTGGCTATTTCCTTGCACGTATGAAAATTGAATTTTTAACCATTGTTCATTGTTAAGCTCCTTAGTTTTCAGCATTTTGTATAGACAGGACCTCAAATTTTGATGAGATAAGCAACAATCGCATGTACGTGTACAAACCAAAACAACGAATATAACCGACTGCTTCCACAAAGACCTGGAATTTTCAGTTATCGTCCTGGAAACGTTTTATTGGTTGTCAATTGCAATGACGCTTGCATTTTCATTTCAATTCATACTACGTATGCATGGATAAACAAATGAGGTGATTTCAAGTAACACACCAGAAGTTCAAGTAAAAAAATTAGGGTGCCTAATACTTTTGATCAAGGATGTACTATATTATACAAGTAAACTCACGTTTGGGAAAATTGCTTGTCCGAATTGAATGAAATTTAATGTACAAACGACCTGTGTTGATACAAATAAACGATTAAAATTACAAAGCAAAAAAAAAAACCAATATTACATGTCGAAAATCAGTATTTGGTGAAGCCACCACGCGCTGCAATAAGTGATGCTATACGACGTGGCATGGAATCAAACAGATGTTGAATGTGTGCCTGAGGAAGAGCATTCCAGATTGCTTGTATGCGACCCCAAAGTTCATCTGTAGTAGCTATGGGACGAGGATCACGAGCGAGACGCCGACCAACGAAATCCCACACATGTTCAATCGGCGACATATCCGGCGAATAGGCAGGCCAAGGAAGAAGCTGTATCTGTTGTGATGAAAAGAAGTCTTGAACATTCCTGGCAATATGTGGGCGGGCATTGTCCTGTTGAAATACAGCTCCGGGAATGCCTTGAAGGAAGGGAACAACTTCGGGCTCCAGAACTTCATTGATGTACCGGTTGCTGTTAAGATTACCCACAATTCGTAGCAGCTGAGATCGTCCATGATACGCAATCGCACCCCAGACTATAACTCTGGGGTATCGTCCACTATGACGTTGGATAACGCACTCCGGAAGGTGGCGTTCACCGGTATAGCGTCTAACACGGATGCGGCCATCACTGTACCCCAAATTAAAGCGGGATTCATCAGAAAACACCACTTGTTGCCAATCAGCACGCCAGTCTCTATGTCCATGAGCCCATTGTAGCCGCAGGCGCCGATGGTTTTGCGTCAGGAGGATCCTGTATAAAGGAACTCTTGCACGCAGTCCACGGTGCAGTAGACGCCGACGAATTGATGAAGCACACAATGATACACCTGTAGCAGTGCACCAACATTCTGCCAACTGTCCAGATGAAGCAAAACGGTCCGTCACCGCCATGCGGACCAGGTGTCTATCATCCCGTGCTGACGTCACCTTTCGGCGTCCACTCCCGGATTTCCGAGTTGTCTGGTTCTCTTGAACCCACTGCTTCCACACTCGCATCACTGTGCTGCTGTTACGCCCCATACGAGCTGCTATTGCACGATAAGAAAACCCTCCTTCACGAAGGCCGATCATTCGTCCCCGTTCAAACTCCGTAACTTGCTGAAATGTCGCCCTCTTTCGTCGTAGAGGCATAGTGACGTCTCATGTAACGTTTACCACTAGCAGATAACCATACACGCCCCGCTACAGCCCTCTATTTATACGGATCCATCAGCAGTTCAGAGGGCGCTGCTGGATTTTAATTATCTGCAGCTTTTAATACAGGATATCGAAAATTACTTGAATCGTGTTTTAGCAATTTTCCAATAAAACTCAACATTTAGAAATATTAACTTTCAAATCTTTCGACAAAATGAAAAATAATCACCCTCTGTTTTGTGTTTTTTCAGCAAAAGCCCGAATTGAAGATATAAGCTTCAACGTCGTTAGTTCGAAATCCAGATAGGTTCGCTTGCTAGATATGTATTAACGTACAGAGCAGTTTTGCTGCCTGTAAATAAGAAATGAATTTAAAAGTTTAAAATAGTTATAAAGCATGTTATAATATTTTTTACTAATACATTTAAAACAAATCACGTAGGCTTTTCTGGCCGTTTAAGCGAGCATAATAATTGTTATTTTCCCCTCCGATAAATGAATTCAAAACAAGTTTAAAGAGAAAAATTGTTTGAAAATATAGCAAAACGAGTTGAGACGTATTTGAGCAATAATTATATTATGTACAGAAAAAAAATGATTTTGTTTGATTTAGATTTCTGTCAATCGTCAATCGTATTGCGAGTATTTTAAGGGGTCACCTTCCTAAATATTATTAATATTAATTTTAAAATATGAAAGAAATTAATCATGCGTTCATCAATTTCAAAAATCAAATTAAATTTTACATACGTTTAAAATTTTTGTCATTTTCAGTAAGTTGAAATTAAGAATAGCACTATTAATCCCTTCAATGTTCATCACTATTTTGAACACATTGTAAACTACGCGTATTCAATTTTTGAAAGTAATGCAAATGAAATTATTCCAGAAGAAAAATGTTTAGCTTTCGTGCTTTTTAAAAAACTTGAAATTTTAATTTCCTCTCTCAATTTTATTGAGGATGAGGAAATAGTTTAAGCAAAATGTGGTATTGAGGACCCTACGCATGTTCGGTGATTAATGTAAGTGAAAACCAAAGACTTGGATTGCAAGTCAGAATAATGTTTAGTACGAACACTCGCTTCAATTATCGATCGCAATGGGCGAGTGTATCTCTGAATAAAAAATAAATATAAAAAAAACTTCACAAGACGTACAAAAACCAACCCCTTCTTCATGCGGCGTGCATTGTTTGAAATTACCGACCGAGCTCTGGGTTATCGAATGGGTAGATAATAAATAATAAATACACAATAAGTAAAACATCCCATTCTCGAACTACATATATTACAGCTTAATATTTTCAACGCGCGGTTTTGCTGAAAAACCACCAAACAGGGGTTGATTATTTTTCCGTTTTGTCGAAAGATTTGAAGGTTAATATTTCAAAATTTTTAGTTTTACTGGAAAATTGCTGAAACACATATCAAGTGATTTTCGATAACCTGTTTTAAAAGCCGCAGATCATTAAAATCCATCCATGGAATCATGAGATATCAAGGTCTGTAATATGGCTGTTTCCGGATTTTGGTGAACCATATCTCCGAAATATAGGGACATCCTGAAAAAAGCTTGGACATAGGTCTAATAACTTTCTTAAACATTTCGAACGCGTCTACTTCGGTTCCAATCCCCATCGCGCATGTTGGGGGTTGCCTCCTAAGTATATTTGTACATTGATTTTATAACAGGTTGTTTAGAAACATGAAGAACGTTGCGAATTCCTTATCGTATGATTGTTTTGCACATAAAATTCAATAAAGAATTCTTTTTTTACAGAAAAGTTAGAATGGATTTCATGAAATATTACGGAATATAATTGTCTTCTAACTTTGCTAATATAAATGAGGATCCTGAATTATTGTTAGGTTTTATATGACCTACAATTTTTTAACCGGAAACAACAAAATATATAAATACACAACGGTATATGAAAGTATACCTGCAATAGGGTTACAAAGGGTTGCTGGTATCTAACTGGAAGGAGACCCACACGCTGAACGTATGTGACGATGTGTGGAACCGGCCAGGCCAGTAACCTAGTGTCCTACCCCGCCTTCAAGTGGTGCAGGCTGGGCTTTCTATTTATGAGGCAAATTAATATTTGCTACACGGATAGAAAGGCGGAAGGGGAGGGCTAATTCACCAACCCGTCTAGCCAGCGTGGTGAAATTATGGCTAATTCCTCCATTATGTTGACACACCAGAAACCATGGCCCCTAGTCTCCAGGTGCTGGAGTGCTCCTGATCAAGGCAGCGGTCAGTGTGGCATGAAAGCAGGGGGTGCTAAGAATCACTGGAATGGCCCAGGCTGCCGTTTGTTATTGACCTTGGCAACGTATAATGGACGATCCCTTGCTTCTGAAGCAAAACTTCAGGAATTGGAAGAGGAACTTGACAAGATCAAATGGGACATTGTAGGACTCAGTGAAGTTAGAAGAAAAGGTGAAGAGTTGGTGGAACTTAAAAGCGGACATTTGTTTTATTATAGAGGAACGGAAACTGGAAGAACAAGTGGTGTTGGCTTCTTAATCAACAAAAGAATTAAAGACTGTCTTCTGGAAGTTGAAAGTACATCAGATCGAGCAGCGAGGCTTGTTGTTCAACTAACCCAGCGATACCAACTTCAAATAGTACAGGTATATGCACCAACATCAAGCCATACCGACGAAGAGGTTGAAGAATTTTATGAAGAAATCAAAGAGTTACACACCAAAGGGAAACAACATATCAAGCTCATCATGGGGGATTTCAATGCAAGAATTGGACAACAGGAACAAGGAGAGACATCGGTTGGTAAATACGGATATGGGGAAAGGAATGAACGTGGCGATCAACTCATCGAATTTGCAGAAGCTGAAAACCTTAGCATCATGAATTCATTTTTTAAGAAGAAACCGCAAAGAAAATGGACATGGAAACACCCAAATGGGGGAACTAGTGAAATTGACTATATCCTGGCAAACAAGAAATCAATTATTGAAGATTGCAGCGTACTGAACAGATTTAATACTGGAAGTGATCATCGAATGGTGAGATGTAAAATGCACTTAAATACTAAACTAGAAAGGCAGAAGCTCATTAGGAAACAAGTATGTAAGAGGGTGGATTTAAAGAAATTAAAAGAAAATACCGAGGCATTCAAGTTGGAATTAAAAAATCGCTTTTCTGCACTGGAAGGACTTATTGAAGAAATTGATATCTCAGAAGCAAATGAAAACATTGTTAAGACAATAGTTGAAACTGCTGGGGAAATTGGTGGTGTAACCTGTAAAAAGCACAATAGCAAATTATCTGAGAAGACGAAACAGCTCATGAAAAGGCGAAGAGATATGAAGGTGGACAATCGAAATACCAGTTCCAGGATTGAGTACATAGAACTTTGTAAAACTCTGCGCAAAAGCATGAAAGAAGACATAAGAAAATTCAACTGTGAGCTAGTAAGGAAAGCCATTGAAAATAACAAGAGCCTTAGGGTTGTTAAAGGAAGTTTATCTGTTGGGAAGAAACACATCATTGCATTAAAAGGAGAGGATGGCACCGTAACAAGAAATAGGGAAGAAATACTTAGAAGAGTTGAAGAATTCTACAAAAATCTATACGAAAGTAACAGTGGATTAAACGAAGACTCTGAGATAGTCGAAGGAACAGCTCCTAAAATCTTAAAAGAAGAAGTTTCATTTGCAATAAAAAGTATGAAGAAAGGAAGAGCCCCTGGTGATGATGGTATTACATTAGATATCCTAAAAGAAGCTGGAGAATATGTAGAAGACATACTTGCAAAATTCTTTACCAAATGTCTTAACAGCGGTAACATACCAAACCAATGGGATTCTGCAACAGTAATTCTTTTGCATAAAAAAGGTGATAAAGAGGATTTAAAAAATTACCGACCAATTAGCTTGTTACCTGCTATTTATAAAATCTTCACAAAAGTGCTAACACATCGCCTGCAGAAAAAATTAGATGCAGCTCAACCAAGAGAACAAGCTGGATTTCGAAGTGGATTCAGTACAGTGGACCATATTCAAGTATTAAGAGAATTAATTGAAAGAACACATGAATATGAACTTCCATTGTGTGTTCACAATTTTTCTTTAGGGAAAAAACGCAAATGTCGTTGATTCTTTATGACGCACATTTCGGAATATGTTTAATGGATAAAAGTTTCAGAAAAAACAAAATCAATTATTTTGCGGATAAAAAAAAAACCTGAAGAGTACAAATTGCTATTTTGTGAGTTCAGATGGTGTTTGAAAGTTTTGTGTCCGATCAGATATTGAAGAACATTCTTTTTTTTATATATTGGAGTGATAATTACTTGATAGAGGGAAAAGATGTTCAACATTAGTAGGAGTTTCCAAGTAGGAGTTCCAAGGTTAAAAAGACAAAATATTATATAATCAGTTTATCTTATCTCTGTAATGAGATGTATTCGTAGAAAGTGTCCGTAGGAAGATCCGGGGAAATGCTTGGAAGCTCTGCTGGAACAATCATTCTATGGGTTATGAAACTTTTTGAATTACATTTTCATATTCTGTCAATAATTTAGAATCAGGCTGTACATATATGTTAAAATTTTGCAACTGAAAGAAGAAGAAAATTACTAGCAAAAAACATTAATAAATATTATAGGTTGGATCAGGAAAATAGTTTTTTAATGTAGAGAAGTACGCAAAAAGAAATGTCCTAGAAAAAGACTAAGTATTTTGTTCTTTATTTCTGATTATATGATTAATCATGTGTATTATGAAAATTGTCTTTTCTATACTTCGAGACAAACCACTCACTGATCCAACAGTTTTAAATTGTTTGAAAACATTTTTATCATAAAATCATAGCATTCCTTTTTGCTATTTTTGAATCATAAAAATGATAAATATTATTATTTAGTTGGGTTTTGCGACGTACGGAAAAATATTCAACTGTTTCTATTTTATATTAAGAACTCTTGCAATGGAAGTTAAAAAAGTGAAAGAAAGCAGGAAACTTAAGTTTTATAGAATAGTTAATTCTCCCACAATTATTTAACGCTCCCTTTAAATGTTGTTCCGAAATCCGGATTCAAATGTTTCGAGTTTGATAAATTCATACCAAAGTCCATTTCTAAAAGGGTGTTTTAAGAATTGTTGAATACAGCGGTCCTTGAATTTCGTACTGCGAAGTCCAACTTAAGCCGTCTGCTTTAACATAGCATTGGCTATGCAGGCTACTCTGGCTTTGTGTTAAATTTGAATGAGGATTTAGAAATTAGCTTTCGACGTAGGGGGATTCTAATCTTATTAGCCTGATTTAGACTGGTTAAGTTAGTTAACTCGCTTTGGAATTTCACTGCTGGTGTTGTTTTAGTTCAGAACGAATTTTCAGCCTACAGATCGCTTGTAACGTATTTACCGGTATGGACTTTTTATCAATAAATAGAGATTTAAAATATTAGAATATAATGGGTATTATGGCGACATACTGCACTAATCAAATAGAAGCAAAAATTACACAATCTTTGCTTCTATTAGAATACAGTTTAGATAATTGGAATGAGACTTTTCTTGGAATAATTTCGTTATTTTTTGGTTTGGATCTAAGCCAGGTTAGTATAAATTCATCATTAACCAAACTGCCACCCATTGAATCAAGCAACATTAAACTTTAAACTTTCAATAAATTGTACCGTAACTTTAATTATATAGCATTTGACTTCACGTATGCGATTATATTAAGTAGTATTAAAATCACGGGAAAAGGGAGGCAAGGCCGTCCACGAACGCGATGGATTGATATAATGAGAAAAAACTCAACATAGGGGAGCATGGAGGGAGTTCGCCCCCAAAGTAGCCAAAAGTCGGACACGGCTGAATGGTTAACAACATCACCATCGTCATCAATATTAAAATTATAAAAAAAGAATAGTAGCAATAACTGAGTCTGTATAAAAGATGTTTACCGCACTAACTATATATTTTCGTAACCCTTACGCCATACCGGGAAAATTTTCAAATAGTTACCATGGTCAGAAATCAATATTTAATAAGATATTTCAGATAATATGTTGACCAATCGTCATACGCGAGCTTCTCTAGAAAACCAAGTGAAGCGTTAAGGTGGATTTACTGGAAAAAAGATAGCTAAAGCTTGTTTTGTTGGTTCGCGAAAGGTTTTCGGGAATTCCTACTTGGCGCTTTTGCAAAAACGAAAAGGCTATGTTCGCACATTTTCGTAACCGAAACAGTAAAATATGAAATAAAATATTAAAAACAATTTAGAAGTTTTATTAAATATTTTTCTCTGCTTGCGGCGGTTTGTATACTTTACTAGTGCCAGATTCAGCGGGATACGACCTATACATTTCACCTACTGGTTGTATGGTAGTGTTAAAGATCTTTCGCGTATAATAATTTATTGATAGATAAAGAAAAACAGAAAACAAATATACTTATTTTGCTCAATGCAGCCTATTCTACCTCTTGCGAATAACTGTGAGCTTGAGTTAAGCTTAGCTTTATCTTGTTGAAGTTTTAACTATGTGTACAATATACATAGTATATTCTATTTATTTCTTGTTTACTTTAAAATTGTATTTAAGTACCAAGTAGCAGCATTTTTAAATGAACCGTTCGGGACTTCAGATTTATTTTTTCCTATATTTCTTTAGAGTTTGAGAGTAATTTTAAAATTGATTATTATATTTAACAGTAAAAAAAAATTACATTTGTAGGTTGAAAATTAAATGCTCAAACATTTGTAGATTTCATAAATGGAATTTTTTAAACACTACTCTATACTCAATGCAAAATGATATTCAGAAAATTTAATACCAGTGAACGCAAAGTGGGCCAATCTTAGTGAAGACATTTTTCATAACTTTTTCCCAACATTTTTTTCACAAAGTTGTGGAAAAGAATTGAAGATTATAATCTTTAGAAGAGGCACCGAACGTGTTTACACTTATTTAGTATCTCATAGTTGGCAATCTGCGAGTTCACGGTTTGAATATAACTAACACACCCTGTTGGAATGCATACAGACCAAGAATAGATTTCAGAATTGTCGCTTCGTTGAAAACAAAATCAAACCGAATATAAGCTACCTATTCACAAGAAATTTCTATTAATAAGACGTAGTCTTTTTACTTATTTTTAAAGATAATTTTTCTTTTTTCAAGCCAAAAAAAATTCTTCCAGATCATTCCTCCTCCTTATGTTACTTTTAAATCTTAAATAAAACAATTTATATTCCCATATACTTAAATTTTATCTCTATTCATTAACGTTAATGTAATCCGTTTTTGTCAATAGTCATGAATCGATGAGTAAACCACATTGATATTTTTAATTTTAAATATATCTCGGTTCTTATTTAATTTCATTTCACTTTTTCATTTGATAATTTATAACATTTATTAAAATAGTGGAAGGTCGTGGGTTCAGGTCCCACCGAAGGCAGAAATATTTATTTTCTTTCGAACGTTTCACCATCTAATCACGCCATACCATCGGCGTTGGTATCACTACGCCAATAAACGTTGATTGATTGACATTGTTGTTTGATTTATTAAAATATTAGATTCAAGTGCTCAAAAAACCTTAAACGACGCCGAAGTAAAAAATTAATTAAGAATTATTAGGCTTCCTTTAAACATCAAGCGAAATTTATAGCAATCTAATATTCATACTCAACTTTCAAATAATAATTACGTTTCCATAAATTGCGAACAAATATTCATGAAAAACACTTTTCAAAATTTAAATTTTTTTTTACAGTTTGGTGGTTAACTTGAAACAAAACATTGGTGGTTTTATTGCGTCACACACATCAAAAATAAGGCTGTTGTTTTTCTAAACCAGATTTCTGAATTTCCGGGTTGACGTCAACTTTAGGCAACCAATGAAAGAAAAGTTCGGTTTTTCGTTTCAAGGTTGGAACGTCCCTTCTTTTTTCATTGGGCATTATTATTATCTGAAATATCTTATTAAATATTGATATCCGACCATGGTAATGATTTGAAAATTTGCTCTATATGGCGTAAAGATTACGAAAATATGCAGTTAGTTAGATGTTTTTTAAACGCACTGTATAGCTAAATACTCAAATTATCGAGGTTTTAGTATTTTCGCACGTTTCGATATATACGCTGTTAGGACAGGATTTTATATTTAGAACAAAATGGCAAATTGGCGCCAAAAGATATCATGTTCATGAAAGTTTGTCGAGATATTACTACTGCATTTTCTAGTTATGCCCTTTACCAGAAGTCATTAATAGAGATTGGAATTAAAAGGGAATAGGTTTTAAAGAAAAAATAACTCTTTATATACGCAGAAAATCCTTTACTTTTAACTGGTATTTTAATTTTACTTGAAATAACTGAAATTGTGTTTAAATCCTACGTGCTGTCAAATTTTTTGAAGAAAAAATTGGAAAATAAGGGCACATTTTTAAAATTTTACTCAAACTCAATAATGAAATTTTTGTCTTGTAATTCATATTTCAGGGGAAATAGTTTTTTTTATTTTTTATTTAATTCGAGAGACATAATTTTTAATTATCTTGAATAATATTTCAAGTTTGACAATTATTTTAAAATAAGAATAAAAAACCCAAAATAAATTACTGTATATTGATTATACTGTTATATTAAATGTAACAGAAAAAACGGGATAACTGTTTAACGACAGAAATAAATACAGTCATTTGACCTATGAATAAAGTACATGGAAACAAATAAATATCATTTAAATGCTACTATTATTTATATAAGCAAACTATTTACATATAAAGCATGAAAATATACATAAAGTAAAAAAAGTCCCATTTTTTAACACTTCGAAATAATCAATATTCTTATCTCCATGATATATGTGAATATATAGCCAACAAACTTTCCTGAAACGTAAAAGGAAACACCTTTTGTAGAAACACCAACGTTGTGAATCTCAAGCTTTTGCTGAAAAAAAGATTATTTAAACAATAATTCACTCTTAAAAGTAAACAAATTTTTTAATCTGATTATCTGCTACCTAGATTAAAAAAGGCTGTGAAAAAAGTGTGTTTTCGATAAACCTATAATGCTGTAGCTAAATGAATGGAAATCCGGAATAACTTCTTTTGAAGGGAATTTTTTGCGCATTTTAGAAAAAGAAGTTCTAAGGGTTAAGAAAAAATCAATATATTTTACCAAAAATCCTTTATTCCAATAAATAAAAATGAGCACTTCCTTGCATCCAAAGATTTACTTTTTCTACAAATATTCGTAATTCATGGTATGGAAATGTAAATAATTTTTCAACTGAAAGAAAAATCCAATACAAAATTTTTGGTTAGTAAGTGCATGTTAAATAAGTGTGTTTATCTCTTATTTTTCATGAACGGGTAATTGAACAATCGGATCTGTATTTAATTCCGATAAATATTGTCTTGTTTTTTCGAATATTTAGTTTCTTGGTATTTTCTATGAATATATAGTTGAATTCTTCCTGTAAATCGTTTTAGCACGTATAAATTATAGTAAACAGAAAAATGCGCCGCGGAAGAAAGGGCCTGGAAAAAAGCACCGACGGAAATATGCGCCGACGGAAAAAAGGGCCGATGGAAAAATGGGCCGCGGAAAGATCGGATGCATGTGAAATGATAGTACGATCGTGATTGTAGTGCTAGCGTTAGGCCTAACAAAATGCAATAGGCAAGCGAGCGTTAGACCTTACACGAAGCAGTATAAGGCGAGGGTTAAGCCTAGCAGAATAATGCGAACGTTAGACCCAAAAAGATATACGTCGTTTTGCTTATGCCCCGATTCATTCCTATATATTTTAATAGTAAAATATTTCTTTTATATGGCTCAATTCTTATTAGCTTCGTTTATGGGTCGTTTTTTCAAGCTCTAAGTCGAAATTTCTCTCCTAGTTACCCCTTTGAGTCTTAGGTGAGAATGAGATTGGTGAAAAACACTCCTTCTGCAGAACAAAGCAAGATAATGTGAATAAGTTTTGGATCAATATAAAAAATGTGTTTGAGTCACGTCCTTTAATAAAATAAATAAAAATAAAATAATTTAGAATTTTCTAATAAACTTTCTCTTCATTTAACTCTCAAACAAGTTCTCGACATAATCTCTACTTTGCTGATATCCTTTGAGTCGCTTTTTCTATTTGTCGTCAGGGGCGGACAGGGCCAGTGCACCCACATGGGCGGTATTACTCGCGCCCTCCGAAAATCCAAGGTGTGCGCCCTTTAAGAAGATTCAGTCCTCCTCTGGTTTGACTGTATGTATTTTTACAAATATTTTTAAGCAGTTTAAAAATTGCATTGAGCACCCTAATACGTACCATCATTTTCGTAATTTAATTTTTACACAAATGTGATTTTTTTTTTAGAATTTTTAAAAATTCGTCATGAATGAGAGTAAATTGTTATCGTCATTAATCGGTGAACATTTTTATTCTGAAAAGATCAAAAATTGTTGTGTTTTTTCAATAACTGCTTTTAACTAATTAAAAATTGTAAATAAATAAAAACCATGTAGCTAAATTTTTTGAGAAACGTTGTATGGTTAACATCATATATGTATATCCAAGGGGTAGCGATGTTCATAGCATATCCTCATTAAAATAAACCTAGTGAATATGATCTATTTGCTTATTTAGTCATTTTAATCGATTATCAATTGCCTATAGAAATAAAAAATTTAATAAATACATTGGCATTTTGATTATTACAAATAGTCCTTTCAATTGCCCATATTCGAAAACAATTACATTTGGTTTTCAAAACTGAAATTAATTAAAACCTATCGAAGATGTGCAATGAGTCAAGAAATACTAAGTAACCTGGCAACAGTATCAATTGAGACCAATGGAGTAGGCAAGGGATGGGCTAAGGGAGTTCAAACCCCGCATTGTGGATATCAAACCACGTTATTTCCTCTAAGGCCGCATCACATAATCGTCATTAATGCCACCTGAATGCCCCCCATGTGTTTCAATTGCTACGCTACTGTTTGAGAAAGATCTTAATGTAGATTTCAATACTGCTGTTGAAAAATTGCACAAATTAAAACAAGGCGATTTTAAATACATTTGAATATACTGACATTAAATGCATCTTACTTCAAAACCATTTAACATTTAATTTTTTTAAGTATATCAGTATTTTCTTAAAATAAAATATACATGCGTGGGGGAAGTGTTTCGATATTGGGCTGGCGGAAAGGAGTGTTAAGTGGTTTTAGCGGGCGCAGAGCCGTTTCTAAGTGTTTTGTCGCTCTAGGCGAAAACTGAAAAATACCGCTCCCACCCTTTTACTACCAAATCACTCTCTTTTGCCTATATCGCCCTCCCTCTCAACTATCACCACCAACATCCAGCGGTACAACAATCATAGGCGTAGAGTTATATGGGCCC
>QLNU02015360.1:26242787-26273425 GCA_006491805.2 Dysdera silvatica
GTCATGATCAAATCTTCCTGTTAATCACGTTCAAATTTTGCGAAAAATAAAGAGTTTTTAAGCACTGTTATTGAAAACTAAGTACTTTCAAGGGCCCTTAAAGATGAAAACTAAAATAAAGAGTTCTTAAGTACTTTTATCAATCTGTGGGAACCCTGTCATATCTGTATGAAAAACAAGTCACCTGGAAAATTTATTATTATTATTATTATAATATTGAAAAGTAATGTTGAAAAAGATACCACATGTGGGATATGAAATTTTTTTAAAGAAACTGTCTTTAACTGCAAACCACAAACATGAGCAATTAGAGTGGGCTGAGAATCATACGCCATGGGAGAATGATTACAAGTATTATTTAGTGATAAGAAAAAATTTAACCTCGATGGGCCAGATGGATTGACATGATTTGAAACACAACAAACGACACAAAACCAGCCAACAAAATGGAGGAAGCTGAGTTACAATGTTGCCATTTTTTGTCTTCAATAGTCAAGATTGTATGTCTTTTGTCTGTACGTCAAAATGCATTAACATGTCAAAAACTTTTAAAAGGCAGTCCTCTTCCTGATGCGGAGAAAATAGACAGTCCTGACTGGATTTTCCAGCAGCATAATGCGTCTATTTATAAAGCAAGTTATACGATGGCATAATTGAGTTAAAAAAAAAAAGTGAAACTAACGTTGAGGCCAGACATAGCCTGAATCTCAATCCCGTTGAGAACTTTTTGGGTGTTTTAATTCATATTGTCTACGCTAATCACAGGCAATCTGCAACCATCAAAGAACTCAAAGCAGAAATAATAAACTGTTGGTATAATACTGACTGTACGATAATGGATGGTTTAATATACAGAATGCCAGAATGTGTATTTTATGATGATAAAGATGCAGGAGGCTTAATTGTTAATTAGGCTTGAAATTTACATAATTTTTTTACTTGTTTCCATATAATTATGGGACAGTTCCTAGTGATTGGATTTGTAAAGACATCACATTATTTCATTTATATTTGTTATCAATAATCCTTGATGATGTATGATATTCAGCTTTTTATAAAGTGACTCTCATTAATATAAATATTTTTTCTTTCTTTCATTAAATTATTGATTTTTAGAAAATTATATCTCCATATAATTATGGGATACATTGTACCATAAATTTTAAAATTCTCAATAATAAATGCTCTAGGGGCTTTTAATGGTGCAAGAGCATGGAGTTTTCTTAGAGCGTCCAGTGTTCTACAATGCTTTCCAAACATTAAGCACATGAAAATTTTCTTACAATGACAACATCCATGAATTTTACTGGATAAAACTCACTGTTGTGATCTATGGAGATATGCAAATATCAAATGGCATGTCCAATAGCAATTTGGTCCTCAAACAACATGAAAATTAGGCATGGGGTGAGAATGAGTTATTTGCACCTAAGAATTTCTATACTGAAAGAAAAATTTTCAAAGAGTATTAGGGTTGATATTGAACAAGATTAGCTTTGTTATGACACAAAAAATATGCTTGGAAGATTCTTAACATTGGCATGCTGTTGAGAGGTTGGAGACAGGGCAGTCCATTAAGGAAGTAGTAAAAATCTTTTCCGTGCACCATTCTGTTATTCCTGGAAACAATTCTAAACAAATAAGACAGCTATCTGGACACTTGATAAAAGTCATCCTATGGCAACAACATTCACTAATGACTGGTACATTAATAATTAAACACAATCGCTGAGCAATCAACAGGTTTTCAAACAATGGCTACCATGGTAACAGAAAAGCCAATAGCTGCCAGTATTGTGAGGTAAAGCCATCAATAGACTCTACTATACCTGGGTACCAAGTTTGTAACTTTGAGTGCTAAGATAAAAGAAGAAAGATAGAGTGCTGCTACTAGCATGCAACTTGGACAGAAGCACAAAAGCCCAATCTATTCTTCACGGATGAGTCATGATTTTCTGTAGAATCAGATGCTAAACGTGTAAAGGTCTACAGAAAACAAAGAACCATCATCACAGAACATGCAACATCCCAATAACATTGTTGAACACCACACATTTAATCATGGTAGCATGACGGCATGGGCTAGATTTTCTTTAAGATATCACACGGACCAACACATATTTCCAGAGGATACTGTGATAACAGAAAGGTATTGAAATCAAATCCTTGAACCTTTTGTGAGAGACTACACTGCAGCAATGGGTCTAGATTTCATTTTGATGAATGATAACACTCATTCGCATAGAGTATGGCTGGTGGATTAATTCCTTAAGAGAAAATGTATTGGTCATATGTGATGACCAATGTATTCTTCAGAACTTAATCTCATCGAAAATTTTGGGATGTCCTTGAAAGAGATTTTTAACTATCTACTCACTTCATTTACTCTTTAAGAGCTGAAAACTGCCTTTCTACAAAGATTGAATAAAATTGTTCCATACTTTTTATATATACAGTCAAACCTTGTTAATACGAACACACTAAAGACAAATTACTTTTAATACAAACTGTTTTCCGAAGTCCCGTTAAATTGTATAGCATAATACCCTCTCCGGATAAGATGTATTGCTGTTAATATGAATGGATTTCCTTTTCCCCTTGGTGTTCATCTCAATGAGGTTCGATTGTATTGGCTTTTAATGCATTGAATTACCTGATTGAAGGGATGAAACAAACATTGAAGCAAAACCTGTTTTAAAGTCAGGAGAGGTCACATCCAATATTAAGGCTTATTTATATAGCATACAAAACTTTTTTATGAATATAAGTGTGAAGTAAGTACATAAAGGATAAAAAACACATTTAAATATATTTTCTTCAATTTTATAATTATATGCATGAATAAATAAGCTACTGATTACCTTCTTATGAAATTTGGAGTCAATGCAGAACTTTTTTAGTTATGCAGGGATATAGCGCCATGTGCTGAACTTTTGGAAGGCAGTGTAATAAATGATTTTATAACATAATTCACTTGTTTTCTTAAAAAGCATTTCACTATCTTAATTCTTAATATACATTGTATAACTATGATAATTTTCCTATAATTAAATTTCTTCTCACATTAAATTTTTTGTAAAATGGTAAGAAAGCAAGCATTCACCTTTTCATTTTGCATAACAGAGTCATATTCCCTTTGTTGCAGAGACATGTCTTTTCGAATTTTGGCCAATTGATCAGATATATGCCTGTTTGGGTCTAAAAATAAACAAAGTTTCGAATCTTAAATTTCTGAAATTTTATAAACAGGAACTGTATACGGTATCCCAAAAGTCAATGCACGTATTGAAAAAAAGAAGAGAAAAAGGCAGAATTCAAACAACTGTCTCAATTTCATGATGAAATGCGCATTATTTAGCAAAATATGAATATCTACATTTCTTACTTCCTTTTTCCGGCTTATAGATCATATTGAATATGCATGACATAATTTTGTAGCAAAGTGCCAGATCAAAAGGATAAAATTGATGATTTTTGGGAAAAATATTCAAGAGTGCATAGAACTAGGTAAAAAAAAACTTGCATTGATGAATAAAATTAAAAGAATCTGATTTGCACATAGACAATTTTAGGATATATGTGATGTGTACTAATTAGACAATTTAGAGTTGTGTATACAATCTTTTTATACAATAATTTTTGCCACCTACATACATTTAGCTCAAACTAGAGCTTTTTTGTTTTTGGAGAAAAAGAGACGCCGTTCTAATCCTGGATTCGAACCAGGGTCCCCACGTTTAACCCGCGGTGTTTTGACCTACTAGACGAATGAGGACAGGAACAAATGCTCTTTTTCTCCGTATATAAGGATGTAAGATATTATTACCCTTCACAGGGATAACACAATTGCCAAATATGGTCAACACAGAAAAGCCTCCGGGGCGAGATTTTTGTGAGTTTTCGTGGGGGAATTTATTATACAATAATTTTTGCCACCCACGTATATTTAGCTCAAACTAGAGCTTTTTTGTTTTTGGAGAAAAGGAGGCGTCCTCATCCTGGACTCGAACCAGGGTCCCCACGTTGAGCCCGTGGTGTCTTGACCTACTAGACGAACAAGCACAAAAACAAATATTCATTTTTCTCCATATATAAGGATATAAGATATTATTACCCTTTACAGGGATAGTACAATTGCTAGGTAGTGGTCAACACAGAAAAGCCCCCCAGGGCGAGATTTTTGTGGGGGAATTTATTATACAATAATTTTTGCCACCCACGTATATATAGCTCAAACTAGAGCTTATTTGTTTTGGAGAAAAAGAGACGCGTCCTCATCCTGGATTCGAACCAGGGTCCCTGCAGTGTCGTAATCTACTAGACGAACGAGGACAAGAACAAATGCATTTTTCTCCATATATGAAGATGTAAGATATTATTACCCTTCGCAGGGATAACGCAATTGCCAAATAATGGTCAACACAGAAAAGCCTCAGGGACGAGATTTTTGTGAGTTTTTCGTGAGGGAATTTATTATACAATAATTTTTTCCACCCACGTATATTTAGTTCAAGCTAGAGCTTCTTCGTTTTTGGAGAAAAAGAGGCACCGTCCTCATCCTGGCTAGCTCTAGCTTGAGCTTTGTATTATTTTGTTAGAAGTGTAAAGAAGTTAAATCTGCTTTGAGCCTCATGAATTTCTTACGAAGTTGCCCCTATAGGATAAGTTTCATGATACATACAATTGGAAATATGAATACAGTAAGAAGTAAACTAAAACTAACTTGGAGTACTGGTTTGTCTAGGCAATTTCTGTGGTGTTTTTGTTAAAGTTGCTTGAGTTCTAATAGAAGGCACTGGTGGTGAAGCTGGTTTTGAGGAATAATCTACCAGTTGATTCTCTGCCTAAATAAATAAATAAATAAAAAAAATCACTTGTAATTATGTCTTTTTCCTTTTATTAAATGCTTGCTGCATAAATGTAGCTCACTCCTAGTAAAAAAAACAAAAAACAAAAAACAAAAAAAAAACTCCATAGAATATCAAGCTAAGATAAATTAGAAGGAATAATTACATTTCATGACTTTTACTTACATAATTTAGAATAAAGTACACTGTTATGTCATGCATAAATGCATCAATTGTGTATGTTTGGGATTTTGAATTAAATAATTGTTTGAAAGTTTGTCAAATAAACACTTCATCTTTCTAACTTGTAATTGTCTAACAGAGTCATTTCATCAGTAAATCGTAGAAATTTTCTTCAAGTGTTTTATTTACTCACAGAAAAAAAAATTGCAGCTAAAGTAAATTTTGTTCACTGAAATGGAATCATTAAAATTATTTTTAATGATTTTACTTTCACCGAACTGAAATTCATGTTTACTGAACTGAAATCTTCAAAAAGTTTTAGTGAGAAAAAATTTATGGCTATTTCAATAGCTATATGTATCTTTATCAGTATATGACAACTTCTGCTTATGCCAGTAATGTTGCCATTGTGCCAGTTAGAAACTTATTTTGTTGTTGATGGATTCCGTGTGTTAATGATATTTTTTCTAGTGATGGGTGTTTCCGCTATTTGTAAAAAATAACAAACTGTTTGTTGTAAAAAAAACAGAACTACTTTTAGAAACGGTTAAAAAAATCAGGTTGAATAAACAGAAAAATAAGAATTCTGCATGAACGGCTGGGAACACACACATATTTTCTAATCTCTCTCTCTCTTCCTTCTCTTCTTCTCTCTCTCTCTATATATATATATATATATATACAGAGTATTTACAAAATGGCAGAAAAAAAATTTGCTATACAATTCCTTGTGAAAAAAGGAATAAAAAATGTCCAGTACAATTTTTGCTTAAGATCAATAAGTTATTAGATTAATAAGTTATTTCAAATCATAGTTAAACCAATAATAAGGCAAAGTCAACCCATTTAGCATCACTTTAATGCAGTGGTTCCCAACTGGTGGTCCGTGAAGGAGTCCCAAATGGTCTGCCAGACGGATCATTACTTAAAAAAAATATTGAAAAAAATACTTATAATTTTTTTATTAAATACTAAAATTAACATAAAATAAGCTCATGATATAATTTTTGTAATCCCCACATACTCTTAAAGTGGGGATTTTCAAGGGTAGGATTTTGAGGTCATTCAGTGGGGGATTAATGATTTTTGAAAATGATACCTGATAGCTTATTGGACTACAGTTTACGCCCATCACGTTGCTACGTAGCCAATTGCATGAATTAAATGCAATTTTTGATACATAATTTAAGTGAATGAGCTAATAATACAGCAGAGATAAAGAAATCCGGAATTCCGTTTTCTGATTTTGATCTGTGTTACTGTTTAGTGAAAATAAGCCTAAAAATGCCTTTTTTAACACACTGGAAAAGAATTGAGAACTGCCAAGTATGTGTAACAGGTGAAGAACATCAAAAGAAAAATTTTTTGTTCAGTGAATTTAGTATTTGCATCCACCACATTCAAGGTTTTCACAAATGGCTACAATGCGCCATTTCAAGAATTTTTCAAATTATTTAATGTCAACAGACGTCGGGCTCTCTCCAGCGATTTTTTTATAATCAGTTTATAATCAGTCTATGTTTTTTATAATCAGATAAATTCACCGGAATTGTATGTGTAGAATTCGCCGCTTCAGGTGCGATTGTATGAATTCTACACATACAATTCCGGTGAATTTAACTGATTTTAAAAAATCGCCGGAGAGAGCCCGACATCTGTTGACGCTAAATAATTTGAAAATTTCTTGAAATGGCGCATTGTAGCCATTTGTGAAAACCTTGACTGTGATGGATGCAAATACTAAATTTGCTGTAGTGCCTGAACGGCTAATTTTTGGAGAAAAAAATGTATATTTTGATGTTCTTCACCTGTTGCACCTACTTGGCAGGTCTTAACTCTATTCTAGTGCATTAAAAAAGGCAGTTTTAGGCTTATTTTCACTACATAGTAACACAGATCAGGAACAGGAAACTGAATTCCGGATTTCTTTGTCTCTTTTGTATTATTAGCTCAATCACTTAAATTATGTATCAAAAATTGTATTTAATTCATGTAATTGGCTACGTAGAAAAGACATGGACATAAACAGTAGTTACACTCTACAGTTTATACTAACGAACTAAGGAACTTTAAAAGACTGAATAATCTATCTCTTATATACAGGGTGGACCATTTAACTTGATAATGTAAAATGTCTCAAAAAATAAGAATTTTACAAGAAAAAGGTTTGAAACAAAAGTTCCTTGTTTTGAGGGGGAAAGTATTTTTCATTGTCTATTTTTTACATGGGGTCATTTTCATGGTCATTTGAAGGTCAAATTTGTTTTTCAAAGGGAAACCCATGTTTTTTATTCTTATTTCGCGTAAAACATACCCTTTTGTAGAAAGCATTTTTTCGCTTTAGCACTCAGTTTCTGAGATATTTAAAAAATAAGCTTGAATAAAAACATTCATGCCCTATCATGCGTATTGCGTATTTCTCTGAGGTTCCACATAAATAAGAACCACTTTGACTTTTTCCTCTACAGACAGATACTTCAATTTTAACACATAATAAACTAAAACTCAATAAACTAATTTATCTTAACACTTAAGCGCTAACTTTTAAATGACTTACATTAAATGGATGGCTGAAGGACGGAAGTAGAAGAAAGACTGAATGCTGGTAGCCAGTGGCCGTCTTGCTTCGGTACCAATTAGCACCACACGCAATATCTCATTTTTCTATGGAATATAAATCGATTGTATGACTTATCAACGAATCATATTTATTTGTGTGTACAATGCCTCCCCAACTACTGCATACTTAATTTTTTTCATTTTTTAAATATTAAATTAGTGTTCTATGATATAGCATGAATTTCTTTATTCAAGCTTATTTTTTAATTATCTTTGAAATTAAGCACTAAATCGAAAAAAAAAGTTTTCTACAAAAGTTATTTTTTTACGAGGAGTAAGAATAAAAAAAAAATATAGGTTTCCCTTTAAAAAACCAGTTTGACCTTCAAACAGCCTTGAAAATAACCTCCCTCCACCCCCCCGAGTAAAAGATAGATAATGAAAAACACTTCCCCACAAGACAAGCAACTTTTATTTCAAAACTTTTTTTTGTAAAAAGCTTATTTTTGGGATATTTTACATTATCAAGTTAAATGGTTTATCCTGTATATATGACTGACAAATTAGGGTTTCAAACCCCAGACCATGATTTTCTTTTTCCATAGGACTGACAATGAATAAATCCATATAATATTGCTGGTGGTTTTAATTTGGAGGATCTGTTTTATTATTATTGTCTTTTTGTAATAAGGAAATGGAATAATTATTAAAAAAAGTGTTATTTTGTCTATTATTTAATTTTAGTGTTAAATAGTAAGCAAAATAATTATATGAAAATACACATTGGCTTAGCATAAAAGATTCTAGAACTAAAATAATGGGAAAGATACTAGTTTTGAGGGGAAATAGCGAGTTTTCGTGAATATTAGCTTTTTTTGCAAACTGTGGCGAAAACAAGAATCAGGTCGATGAAAGTTAAGCCTAATCATCATGCATCAAAGTGATAAAACCGTTTAGTGTATTGAACCTAGTATCTGATATAACCAAGGGCAAATCATGAAATTTTTTCAGTGGTGGGAGGACACAAAACTAATTTTGTGTGTATATGCATGTTGATTTTTTAATTCTTTCCCCAAAATCCATTTCATTTTTAGTGTAATTTCCCGTTTTTCACCCTTGGAGGCAATGTAATCATGAATGAATTGACAAGTAAGCCCATGAAGGCTATGTCCCTCCCATTCCCAGACAGGGAAAAAAGGAGTTACTTGAGAAAATTTACTATCGGAAAATGGGAAAAGAACACCAAGAAGGAAAAGTTCGATATCAACGAAATTTATACAACATAATCATGGAATACAGAGGATTAACTGATGAAAAAAGTACGTAAAATACAGTCGTATTTGCTGGTAAACTAAAAAATAACATTGTAATGTGACATGGTTAGTATGAGGTAGAACCCCCATTAACTGCAAAACATTCTGCAATTGGTTGGTTGGTTGTATTTTTATGGCGCAAGGACAACAACTCTGCAATTCTGGCATGGAGTCTGTTGTACAGATGTTGGATGTCACTTTGAGGTATGGAGTTTCAAGCATCCTCAAGCTGGACATGTAAATCGTGGATATGTGTTGCTGGTCATGGAGACCGGATAAATTGTTGTTCCATAAAATACTACACATGCTCAATGGGAGACAAGTCTGGTGAATGTGAAAGCCATGGAAATTGTCTCACATCTTGAAGTGCATGTTGCGTTGCACGTGCCGTATGTGGGTGGACACTGTCATGCTGGAAGACAACATTATACACCAACCTTACAAATGACACAACAATTGGCTGAATGATATTTCTGATATACCGACTGCTGTTTAACGTGCCCGGTACAAACACTAGTTCTGTACGGGAGTGATAGCTGATCGCTCCCCATACGAGAAGACCAGGTGTAGGCCCTGTGTGTCGATGGCGGATGTAAGAAGGGTGGAGATACTCCCCTGTGCGTCTGCGAATAAGCATACGGCCATCTGAGGCTCCCAAACAGAATCTGCTTTTATTGCTGAAAATAATAGATCACCATTGCGCTTTCCAGTGCAGACGTTGGCGGCACCACTGCAGCCGTTCCCGATGGTGGGTAGAGTCAGGGGTACACATGCAAGAGGCACACGTGGACGTAGTCCTGCTTCCAGTAGACTATTGCAAATTGTTCGTACAGTCCCTTTAGGGGCAATGGCAGCTCGAATTTGCAAAGCAGTCTATGTTCTGATTGACAACGCTGTTCTTCTTATGTGTTGATTTGTCCACTCATCACTCCTTACGTGAGTCCTGACTCCATCTCTTCTCGTGTGGGAATGTTCCTCGGACCATCTATGCTACCATGGTACCACCACCTATACTTCCCGTCCAATTCGCTCCGCAATACGACGATACGACCAACCGGCCTCATGGAATCCCACTAGACGACCTCTCTCAAAGTTCGATAACTACTGAAATTGTATAGGTCTTCCACGACCAGGCATTATAGCTTCTTCAGAGTCTTCGCAAGTGTCTATAATTCGACTACTGATTACACCAACTTCACCCTTTTCCTTAAATACCACCGACTATAATTTGCATATTATACATGTTTGGCGTCAGCGATAATTGGTTGATCCTGAAATTAAGATCACGTCCACTTGTGCTCCACCTCATTAACATATGCAAATTTCATAACCATCCAGCAATTCCTTCTTGGTGTTCTTTTTTTCATTTTCTGGCAGTGTGTTTTTGATTATTTTATTAAAAAGGGGACAGAACTATGATAACCATCATCAATCAGACTTACCCCTCATGTGGGACTTCAATGCGGACTTCCCCATTTTTGAAATATCCAAATCCTTGGCACATACTTGGCAATGCGCTTTATACTTGCATATATATGGTGCTAACCAAATACAATATTCAGATTTCATCAACCAATGCAAACTAGAAATACGTTTTCCCATCCTCCCATTACATTACAAAGAAAGTAGTCACGAGATTTCCCTATAGCACAAGATACAAACAAGTAGTGTTGCCATGTTACTCCTGGGAAATTAGATCGCAAAAACCAACCCAATGGTTTGCATTGTCCAAGTGGCGATGTTCTCATGCTAACCCTAATTTGAAACACAAGTTTTATCTGCCTGTGTCATGAGACATTCGGGAGAGGGGGAACGAGGCCATTTTTTTTTCCAAAACTAAGAAGCATGGACCTTCTACCCTTTTCAAACACTTCTTGGGGCCTTTGAAAATGAAAATCAAATTCAAGTACTTCTTAAGGACTTTCAAGGATGTGGGAGCCCTATTCTTTAGTCACACGGCTAGCGACAACGCAAATAAGTTTGTAACAGGTGCAATGGCAACTCTGATCAACATTACTGGTACAAATAGAAGTTATTATTTTCAGATGAAGTAAGTACATAGCTATTGAAACAGCACTTTTCTGGATATAATTACACTAAATATTTTGTGAAAATATTCCTTTATTAGATTAGTGGAGTTTTCCACCAATAAATTGAATATTTTCAGAAATAAATTTTACCAGTTTAGTTACTGTCAAAATATCAAGTCCTTTGATTTGAAAACATTTCAATTAATATTAGGACCTTTAAAATACTTTAAGAAACAAATGTATTTAATATTGCTTTCAAAAACCAACATCTTATTTTATGGTGTCACACAAATACAGATTTATTTCATTGTATTAAACTTATAAATAATACCAGCATTCAAATGGAAAGATCTAAAAACTTTAAGGTGATAAAATAATTGTGGCCCACATTTTAAGACTTCCTAGCATTTTTTTAATTCAAATAAAACAATGAGCCTGTGATGCAATTTCAGCAAATGTGTTGCTTGATATGCACAGGTGTGCAAAAATTAAGGATAAGATGGAAAAAGTAACATAACAGCGGAACGAACAGGCAGAACTGACCGAAAGACCAATCAGGAGACTGCCTAGGGTCCTACACGGTAGGGCATTTGCGTATACGCATCATGATGTAATGTGGGCGTGTGGGTAGGGTATAAAGCACGAGGGCGGTGTACGTACAGCATTTCAGTGGAAGCTGTTGCACAGTGTATATCGGTTTGAACGACGGCAAGTTGCTGTAGCAGTGCGAGATATTCAACAGACAGCCCCGTAGACAACATCTGGATGATTTTACTCGAGGTCGAATCATTGGAAAGTTGGAAGAAGATCGAAGTGTGACGAGTGAGGCCGAGGAGTTCGTAATCGCACACAGCATCGTGTCACGAGCATGGACGGCATTTCGAACGACAGGAACAGCTGTCCGAAGGTTTAGTGGTGATTGTCCACGAGCAACCATGGCAAGGGAGGACCGGTATCTTGTTCTACAGGCGAGGAGAGATTGACGACTTACAGCGGGTGAATAGCAAGTCACATGCAATGCACTACTGGATGGTTGCTATCACGTTTTACCATAGCTAGGAGACTGCACACTGGTGGCTTATTCGCTTGGCGACAAGTATGGTGTGTGATATTGATGTCTACCTATCGGAGACGGCATTTTCTGTGGTGCCAGGAACACAAAAATGGGGAGCTCAACAAAGGAGTCGAGTGCTGTTTACGGATGATAGTCGATTTAGTCTCATTAGCGATTCTGGATGTCTATACATCTGGAGAGCGCGGGGAACGTGCAATCACCTCTCCAACATCATCGAAAGGGACTGGTTTGGAGGTAGCGGAGTTCTCGTTTGGCGAGGCATAATGCTTGATGGCCGTACGAAGTTCCACATCTTCCAAGGAAGTTCAGTCGCTGGTGACCACTAGTGTACCGAAGTTCTTTCCTAATGTCCATCTTTTCCGGGGTGCTGTGGGCCCTGAATTCCTTTTCATGGATGACAATGCTACACTTCATCATACAGCTGCTGTCGCTGAGCTGTCAGAGAGTGAAGATATTCATCGTATGGAATGGCCCGCACGGTCTCCGGACCTGAATCTAATAGAACACGTGTGGAATGTTCTCGGGAGATGCCTGGCAGCACATTGCATCTGCCAGCAACGATTCCGAAAATGTGATTGGCGCTACAAGAGGAATGGGCCATGATGCCTCAAGAGCTTGTCGACAACCATATACTGAGCATGAATAGACAGTGCACATCCTGCATCGCAGTCAAGGGTGATCATATCTCCTACTAAAAACTATGTTTTTCTTGCCTGCTGCTTGTAACATGGACGTTTCTGCCTTCTGTCCTCCTGTGCTGAAAGCCCATTTTTGAATAAAAGTCCTTTGTATCCTTTGGATTCCTTTCTTGGTCAGTTCGTTCACCGTTTCCATAATCTTACATTTCGATGATGTTATAGTATGCTTTGTACCCATTTCAAACCCTGGGTAGTGACATTAATGCGAAAAACTGTCCTGTCCTTAATGTTTGCACACCAGTGTATGTTTATGCATAGCTGCAAAATCAAATGTCCCTTTAAAAGAATAAACTGAAAGAACAAACAGGAAGCTGCTTTCTAATTAACAAAGGATTAAATGTAAAAATCATTCAAAATGAAAGCAAATATTTTACTTGAACAAATTGCTCTCTCTTCTTTTGCCTCTGTTCAGCTTCTTCTTTTCGCCGTCTTTCTTCTTCTTTTGTTCTAGCTGCTTGCAATTCTGCCAAACGTTCTCTTTTTAAGCGTTCCTAAAATGAAGAATTCAATATTTAATCATATTATTTACATATTCTGTAAATTTAAATTTACAAATCATTCTTAAATTATTAAATTTAGAAAAAATTAAGTTAGATGGTTAAAATAAATTTTCAACACCACCTAACATTTTTTAAAATGTAACTCCTTTGAATGAATATTTATAGCCTTATTTAAATTTTATTAATTATGAATCAAGCTTCCTTTGTTTGAATTTTGTTCATTATGTTTGAAAGACATAAGTAAAAATTAACCATGTTCAGCTGTGAGCTCAATCGAAAGGTCCATACTTTGTGTACATAGGACTTTAGTCAGGTGATCTTGAGCCCCTGGCAAAACTGCCCGGATTATGCCCCCCAGTCACAAATATATTTCCACTGAGAGTTATTTCAGCTGAAATAACTCTCCAATGGAAATATAGCCCTCATGCGCCTTCCTCGCCACCCCCTAGCTACGGCCCTGACTGTGAACTAACTGAAATCCCCACAAATGCAACTCTTAAGTACATATCATTCGCTTAAGAAAATAAAGATAATAAGTAATGACTTCAACACTTTTAATCTCTTACTAATAATATTCTTTAAATTATAAACATAGTACCATAACATTGTCATTCACAACATAAATTTATTTGCCGATGATATTAGATTGATATATGGAGAACACACATAACAGGATTTATATGAAAAGGCAAGAAGTAAATTAGATAATTTGGAAAGATGGTTTAATGAAAATGGCCTGTTTATAAATACCGACGAAACTAAATATATTTTATTTCATGATATAAATAAAAAAAAAGATACCTAGGAGACATTGGAACTAGACAATAACATTATAGGTAGAACAAATGAAATAAAATTCCTAGGAACTGAAACAAACAAACATTTAAATTCGAATAAACACATAAAGGAAATTTGTAAAAAAATAAGAAAAAATGCTAGTATAATTACAAGATTAAATGACATAATACCTTACAATTGTAAAATAACACTATTTTTCATTGATACATAGTCACATAATTTATGGAAATAGTGTGTGGAGTAGGGTAAACAAGGTTAATCTAAAAAAATTACAATCAATAATTGATAGATTATTAAAAAGAATAGGATACAAACCTAACAAAAGTATAAAACAAATAAAAATAGAAAATAATATAATGAATATAGAAGTAAACACATACAAAATATTTATAATGATATATTTAGGAATTACAACAGGTGAATATGGTGAAACTATAACAATAGACAAAAATCCAAATATAAAAAATGCAAGATCAGGTAACACTTTAAAAACGGAAAAAATAAGAACAAATGTGGGGAAAATATATAAATTATTATGGAATTGATAAATGGATTAAATTACCAGACCATATAAAAAATTGTTTAAGAGAAAGAGTTTAAAAGGAAATTAAAAATTTATTTAATAGAAAATCAAAAATAAAATGGTAGGGCTAACCAAAAAGGGAGCTAGAGTAATAACTTCGGTTTTCGGTTTGCTGTGCTTCCTCTGTGCACCGAAATGTAATTTTAGCATGGAACGGTAGCGACCCGTGGCAAGATATAAGTGGAACTGCCTGAAGTTAATTCACCAAAACACATTAATTTATGGTATATACTCGCGAAGAAACCGATTTTTAACTCATTTAGTAAATAAGGAAGAAATTTACAGTAACCTTGGGTTTTGTGAATTGGCTGTATGCAGTTTCACTTATATCTCGCTACGGGCCACCACTGGCACAGAAATAAAATTGTATTGTGTTATATTAAATTTTAAGTGAAAATACCGCTTGTTAAAAGAAAAGAATACAATTTTAGTAAGTTAAAGTAACAACCTGTTCCTCTTTACGAAGGCGCTTTGCCTGTTCTTCTTGGTACTCTTTTTCCATTCTTAACCTTTGTTCTTCAATTCTTTGGGCCAACAATTCTTCCTCCATTCTTTCTGTTTCTGCTTGTTTCTTTGCTAAACGATTTCTTTCATTAATCTAAAAATATTAAATAACGTTCATGCAAATAGTATAGCAAACAATTAGCACAAATATTTCACAAATGCATGTATATATACTTACACTTATACAAGAGGTGAAGAGATAAATGAAAATAACTACAACTTACAGGCTTTTGTTTTTTCTCAATAATCAATATGTTATACATATTAAAAACGAACATCGTTTACAAAATAAACGCAAGCCAAAAAATCATTTAGTTGCACTTAAAAATAAAGTGTAAAGATGAAGAAACACATAAGTAGCTGCAAACACAAATGCTAACATAAATATCTAAGAACAAAATAAATTATTTGAATAAAAAACTTCCTTGTAAAGACATAATTGGCATCATGTTACAGAAAATTATTAGATGTATGGACAATATTAGTACTGATCTTAAACATGACTAGAGATGTGGGTGGAAAAATAGTCTTGAAATTTTAAAAATGATTTTCTTTTTCAAAAGATATACATCTCCGCTCTTTATGTATGTATATAATTTTAAAAAGTTTAAACATAAAAAAACCACATTAGATACTAGTGAACACACTGCTAAACTAGTTTCCATTTTTCAAAACCCTTTTTTTTGCATCTAATTTCACAGAAACAGTTACAAGTTCATCCACTACTAAGTGGAGAATGTATATCAGAATCAGCAAGTTCCATTGTAGAAGTAGAGTCCTCTGTGGGAAGTTCTAACTGTTCTGAGTCGGATTCACAACAGTCTGAACTAGAAGCAGTGATGATGAAATAGTGGATAGTGAATAATAAGAATTTTGTTCCATACTAGTAGCTCTTTAGGAGTAATGTCAGCAATTTTATCTTTTTCATAGAGTTTGTAAAACGTCTAATTGTAAGCTTTTCGTGCACTTGCATAATTTGGTAAAAAATTTTTTTTAGAAGTTAATTATGTAGCATATAAAATAAACGAAGTTAAATTTTTGTAACCATATTTAGTATGCCATATTCTACATTAGATCACAGTTTTGGTTACCAAACATTTTCAGCTGATACCCCCCGTTTTGTGATATCCCAGGGGCTCGAACCCTCTTACTACTTTGAAATAATGCTGGCGGATAGGTATTAGGGCGGGTCAAATATTCAGAAGTTACTTGAATTGAAATTTAATAGTGTGGAAAAGTTGCTACTCGTCGAGATAAACACAGTGAAAAAAGTTTTGGAATTAGGTAATATCTTCAAGTCACACATGAACCCAAAGTTTGAGAAATTACCCATAAATTGACCATTTTTAGAAAATTTTGAAAAGTGCCTTAAATTAGTCGGATTGTCATGAAAGTTTAGTTGTGGCAGTAATTTGAAAGTAATTAACAGGAAATAAAACTTTGACGGACTTAAATATCCCCAAAGGGAGCGTGGAGAGGATCGCTATATAATAAAAAAAGTTGGCCAAAATTGTGAAAAAAATAAAACATCGTAGAAGCGTTCATGACTTCAGAAAAATAGGTTAAGTAGACTTTGTGATTAACTATTGCTGTGCAGCTCTTCGCCTGTTTGCATTCCACATTCAGTGTAAAGGAAAACGACCTCGAACTCCCCACGGGGAGGTGGTTGCTCTTTGAATTCCACCCATGCCCTTTCCAACCAACTAACCATACCTGGATGTAGAAAATCAATACTTTCGACTTCGTTTTTAAATATTGACATTTGTCAGCGAGAAAGCAAAGATGTTCTGATGAAACCATCTCTGCTGTCACCGCCACATACTTTGCTCACTGCTTCTGTGATTAATTTCACAGTACGTTTAACCACCTGTGTATGACATGGAAATTCGTTATGTCGAGAATTAGTATCCGCTTGGAATGAATGAGGTCTAAGAGTTCTTTGGATATTTCAGATGCTAGAAGTGGAGGACAGGTAATTTTCGTTGATGACTAGATGATCCACCTTGTCTAGTCTTTTGCATTAAAATTAAAATCAGGAATGATGAACGCATGTAAGGATTTGCATTTCTCTAGTTTTTTCCTGGCTTTTAAAATGCGCTTCAAAGCAAACTCTCTGACATGCCGTCTTCCGTCTTTTACCATAGTCAGAAGTTCTCAGGATGACTAAGAAAGGCATTGGATGCAATGGAACAAATACTGGATGGGAAAACGGAGCTATTAGATTTATAGAATTTTAAGTCAAAAAGCCTTTACAGTGGTCCATCTGTATGCTCCACTTCAATGAGTTGCCATTGAGGCACTTTATTGAAAAGTTAGATGGCAAAACAAATGCCCCGTAGTCGTACTCTGAACCTATCGGAAAGCACCTTCAAAGATGCGAAAAATTACCAATGGCAAAATTTCTGGAAATTCATTGCATACTTCCAAAAGTGAACAAGGATATCCTAAGCAAAGATCAAAAATATTTACTTGAAATTTCACTAGCCATCTACTCAGGTGTTTGTCCACCAGATCTTGCCATTCGTAACCCTGGACTCTCAGCCATTCCAGGTAGTTGACAATGGCTAATAGAGTCCTTAGACCAGGGGTTTCAACCCGGGGCCCATCATCATGTTTTTTCGGCCCGCTGGCTCAAAAAGAAATATAAATTGTTTAACACAAAATACACTCCTTTGCTCCTGAATCTTAAGTCCATGTATTTTATTTTATTCTGTTCACATTTTCACACTTCGTAATAAATATCTTAAAACGTTAAAGAACTAAAGTAATACGCGGTCTTCCCTCAGTCGTGTTTTACTTTAATTTTCTTGCGCATAGGGTTAGTAAAGGTAGTTTTATTGATTTGCAGTGCAACGGTGATTTTAAAATAAAATTCAACTTACGACTCACTGAATTCTATTCTAAATACATCGATAAGAACATCTTCCCAACCATCCGACTGCATGCTCCGAAAACGATATCACTATTCGTGAGAACTTACGTCTGCAAAAAGCTCTTTTCAAAAATGAAGTTAGTAAAATCAAAAATTAGGACCAGAATAACTGACGTCCACCTTGGAAACACTCTTAGGGTTGTAATATCAAAAATAAGACCTGACAGGCTTGTTAAAAATAAACAGTGCCAAAAATCTCACTAAAAGGTTTGATTTCGCTTTATATATTAATAACTAAAAGTATTGTAAATTTTTTTTTTTTGCTTCCATACATATTTTATATTGCAATTTATGTATATTTAGTTCCAGCGGCGGATCCAGAAAGTGTTTTTGGGGGGGAGGGGGAGAACCAACATAGAGATTTAAAAAAAATGGCAACAAAAGCAAATCTAGAGGAATCACCCGTACGCCCGCAGATCTGCCTTTGTCAGTCTTAATATTGACGGTACAGTAGTGTGGCCCGCGAGACAACAAGAATAAGCAAAATTGGCCCTTGGATTGAAAAAGGTTGAAGATCCCTGCCTTAGACTAATCGATTCTTTCTCAGACCCATCTTCAAATCTTATTCATATCAAAATGTTCATCCTGAAAGTATACTCACCTCTATGGTTCACAATCAAAACCCAACGACCAATACTTCAAGGCCCAAAACATGTGTTTCAGTGTATTCAGGATTCCCGATATTTACCAGATCATCTCAAAACAATCATTGATCCAGTAATCCAAAACAATGCTTGTTTTGCCAATCCTGTGAATCTTTTTCTGGCTATGGTGAAAGACGAAAGACAGTATGGCAGATAATTTGCTTTGAAATGTATTTTAAAGCCTGGGAAAAACCAGAAAAATGCAAACTCGCATATACGTTCATCATTCCTGATTTTAATTTTAATGCAAAAGACTATGTGGGATTGTTCAGTTGATCATTAAAGAAAATTATCTGTCCTCCACTTCTAGCATCTGCAACATCCGAGGAAATCTTAAACCTCATTCATTCCAAGCAGATAACAACTTTCAACATAAACGAATTTCCATGTCACACTCAGGAGGTTAAACTTACTGTGAAACTAATCACAGAAGCAGCAAGTAAAGTATGTGGCGGTGACAGCAGAGATGGTTTCATCAGAGCAACTTTGCTTTCTCGCTGTCAAATGCCATTATTGGAAAACAAAGTCAAGAGTATTGATTTTCCACATCCAGCTATGGTTAGTTGGTTGGAAAGGGCTTGGGTGGAACTCGAAGTGCGGCCACCTCCCCATGGGAGTTCTGGGTCGTTTTCCTTTTCACTGAATATGGAATGGAAACGAATGAAGAGCTGCACAACAATACTTAATCAAATGGTCATTTTAACATATTTTTCTGAAGTCATGAACGCTTCGAAAATGTTTTGCTTTTTCAAAATTTTGGTCAATTTTCGTTCTAAAGTGATTTCCTTCACGCGCTCTTTAGATGTATTTAAGTCCGTCAAAATATTATTTCTCTTTAACTACTTTTAAATTACTGCCACAACTAAAGTTTCATGATAATCCGATCAATTTAAGGTACCTTTAAAAAAAGGTCAATTTATGGCTAATTTCACAAATTTTGAGGGTCATGCGCGACCTGAAGATATTATCCGATTCCAAAACTTCTTTTTTCACTGTGTTTATCTTGACGAGCAGCAACTTTTCCGCACTATTACGTTTCGATTCGAGCAACTTTTGAAAATTCGACCCACCCTAATAGGTATATGAATCTAAAAAAAAAAGTTCACTTTTATATCCAAAAATATTATGTACAAAATATTTCTAAATGACCCACACATAAATAAAACTTGAAATATGAAAAAAAATGAATCTGTTACAGAAAAAAAAGATTCATTGCTACACGTTACGTTTTATTTTTTCATTAATAATTTTAAGAATACACATTTTTTAGTTTTAATCTATCCATTTCCACCTTCATCACCCACCTTTCGTTTCCATTTCGATATGGTTATGAATTAGAATGGTTCCAACATACAATACAATAACATAATTCAATGTTTATTTTTCCCACCTTTCAAAACTTTTACATCAAACAAAATTTCACTTCTACAATAAAATAGTGTTAGCAAGGCCATAGCCAGTATTTAATTTTGGGGGTGGGGATTCAAAATTTTTTACAAAATAACATTGATTGAAGATGTGTCCCCTTTATTGTAAAGAAGAAATATAAGCGCATCATACAAAAATAAATAAGAAAATACCAATTTTGCCTTCAGACATCATTGTAAATTTTTACTTGTAGTTTTGCCATCAAAATTTAATTTTTTATTATGTACCTTCTTTTAAAGAAAATGGTTTTTATATTTTTGTGTTCTAATTTAAAGTATTCTAAAATCCGTGGTCTACAAAACAAGAGCTTGTCAGAATTTTGAGAATTATTCAAGGTTTGGGTGATTTTTTTCTCTCCTTTTTAAAAGTTTGACAAGTAAATATATATACATGTTTTTGTGATCCTTTTACAAATTTAGTTTGGGGGGGTGGGATGGGGACCCGTCCCTAAGATCTCCTTCTCTGCATACAGGCATATGTGTTAGTAAATTACATTACTAGGATATACATTATCGCTCAAGATTCCATTTTTTACTTTCAGTTATTGGAAGTGTTCTAATGGGGGAAGGCGTTTAAAATTTTATTCATTCAGTTTTAATTTGAATCTATTTATTTTTTTTAAATACATTTTTTTGACTGAAATACCGGCCATAAATCAAACTAAGGAGGGAGACATCACGTTGTGTTAAATTTTGAGTAACTATACTATTAACGATAAGAAAATTACATGCAGGTTTAAATTATTATTTAATTACATAGAGGTCCGGAACAGGAGCCATAGCACTTACACACCTTAGAACATAATAATGGTAATCTTAATTATTTAATTAGTATGCAAAAACAGCAACGTTTATTTATTTAATTTCTAATAAACTGGTGTGCAAAAATTAAGGATGAGATGGAAAAGTAACATAACAGCGAAACGAACAGGAAGGCGACCGAAAGATTAATCAGGAGACTACCTAGGGTCCAATATGGTAGGACATTTACATATATGCATCATGACGTAATATGGGCATGCGGATAGGGTATAAAGCGCAAGGGCGGTGTACGTGCAGCATTTCAGTGGAAGCTACTGTATACTGCTTCTGTGTACATCAGTTTGATAGATAGCGAGTTTCTGTAGCAGTGCAAAATGTCTGACGGATAGTCCCATCGACAACATCTGGATGACTTTGCTTAAGGTCGAGTAATTGGAAAGTTGCAAGAAGCTTGAAGCGTGACAAGTGTGGCTGAGGAGTTCATAATCGCACACAGCATCTTATCACGAGCGTGGACGGCATTTTGAATAACAGGAACAGATATCCGAAGGTTTAGTGGTGATCGTCCATGAGCAACCACGGCAAAGGAGGATCGGTATCTTGATCTACAAATGAGGAGAGATCGATGGTTGACAGCAGGTAAAATCACAAGTCACACGCAATGCACTACTGGACAGCTGCTATTGCATTTTACCGTGGCTAGGAGACTGCACACAGGTGGCTTATTCGCTCAGCGATTAATACAGTGTGTGCCATTGATACCTACCTAACGGGGACGATGTTTTCTGTGGTGCCGGGAATACAAGAAATGGGAATCTCAGCAATAGGGTCGAGTGCTGTTTACGGATAAGAGCTGATTTAGTATCACTAGTGATTCTGGACGTCTATTCATCTGGAGAGAGCAGGGAACGCGTAATCACCCCTCCAACATTGTCAAAATGGACTAGTTTGGAGATGGTAAAGTTCTCGTTTGGGAAGGCATAATGATTGGTAGCCGTACAAAGCTCCACATTTTCCAAGAGGGTTCAGTCACTGGTGACCGCTATTGTATCGAAGTTCTCCGTCTTTGTGTCCGTCTTTTCTGGGGTGCTGTGGGTTCGTAATTCCTCTTCACGGATGACAACGCTACACCTCATCGTACAGCGGTTGTCGCTGAGCTATTAGAGAGTGAAGATAATCGTCACATGGAGTCGCCCGCACAGTCTCCATACCTGAATCCAATAGAACACGTGCGGGTGTTCTAGGGAGATGCCTGTCAGCACGTTGCCATCAACTAGCAACGATTCTGCAGCTGTGATCGGCGCTACAAGAGGAATGGGCTATGATGCCTCAAGAGCTTGTCAACAACCTCTTACTGAACATGAACAGATGGTGTACATCCTGCATCGCAATCAGGGGTTATCATATCCCCTACTGAAAACTGTTTTTCTTGCCTGTCGCATGGACGTTTGTGTTCTCCTGTGCTGAAAGCCCACTTTTGAATAAAAGTCTTTTGTATCCTTTGGATTCCTTTCTTGGTCAGTATTGTTCACCTTTTCCATAATCTTACATCTCGACAATGTTATGGTATGCTTTGTACTCATTTAAAACATTGGGGAGTGACGTTGCATGCGAAAAACTGTCCCGTCCTTAATTTTTACACACCAATGTATCATGCAAAAGTTAGTGTTTATTTGAACACCTATTAAAGCTATAAAAACACACATAATCACGCTCTTGATTAGCAATAAGGAACCAGGCATTTTTTAGTGACTTTTCAATACATTATTTAATGCATATATATTCAAAAGGGATATATATAATTTCTGCAGGAAGTTTCATGAGTTAGAATTTGGTGTTCTAAATACATTTCGACTTTACAGCCAATACAATTTGTATAAAAAAAAACAAAAAAAAAAAAACTTATGAATTACAAATACAAACAGTTTCCATTATCCAACACTTAATTATTTTTCTTATCCATGCTAGTCTCATTTACTTGGAGACATATTTCCAAAAATATACAATATCAAGTTAGAATAACGTGAGGAAAACATTTCCCAGACATAATTACTCAACACATTTTTATTTATAAATAATTCAAATCCTATACTTAGATGAGGAAACCATTTCCCCTTTTAGAACTGACACCTTTTGAACTTTTAAAGGTAGATTAGTTTCATTAAATTAATTAGAGTGGCTGGGAAGATAATTAAAAAAATAATTTAAAATAATATGAGAAGGCAAAGGAAATTAAATTTGTAACTCACATGGAATGGAGTGATATGCAAACACTAGCCACAGATCATGGAGTGGGTGCGTCCAGGGACTGCTGCTATTTCACATCATCATGGTTTGGAAACCTGGACAGTAATGGTCTTGAACCATGTGCTCATAGAGTAGATGATGTTTGGTAACCTGACATATGGTGCTGTATTTTTTACCAAAACTTTAGCTAATCTTAGCTGAACTCTAGGTTACATGGTATAAGTTTATGGTATGAAGGGTTTCTAATTCCTTTTTTGATTTTGTGTGTGTGTGTTATATATTGGTGAATTATAACCAAAGTTGGTTACACCTAATGCCACTGACGTCACACACTCGTATTGCGTTTGACCTCATTCACACTTGAGTTTGACCTTTTGTACTTGTCTTTGAATCTCTGGGGTATTCGATGGTTTTGTTTAGTGAGCCTTTTCCAGCACATGTAATAATTTCTGAAGAGTAAATGCCAGTTTGCTTATGTTAAAGGGGAAATTATGACTATTGAACTAAGAAAGTATGTTCGTTGAAAGATTGGAATTAGATTTAGATGAATGGAAAGGGAAGGGAATAGTGAACAGATATATATTAAGCCTAAATCATATAGAAGGACCTGCTAAAATTTAATTTGTTCACAGATAATAATTATTTTAAGTTTTAATCGTTATTGGATATTTATGAAGTAAACAATTAATCAATATATATATATATATTTCACATATGAAATGTGCAAGGATTAATAAGAATTATTTCACAGTTACGACATATAAATAATATTATATTTTCATAAAAGTATATTTAAAGAATTTAAACAATTATTAACCATTATAAAAATGCCTGTCATTGAAGAAATTACAATCAATGAATATAAACGATTAATTCACAATTGCTGTACAAACTTCCAGTTTATTACAAATAAAATTATATATGTAAATGTTTTTGTCAATAATCCATAAATTTTGGATGAGTTTCTTCTTGGTATCCCTTCTAAATAATTTTAAATTAAAAAAAATGAAAATCTTAATCAGTTTTAAATAAAAGTTCATAATTTTCCATTTATCAATATTATCTTCATTTTCTTCTCTCTTCTTCGTCTTGCTAATAAAAACAATTTAAAGTTAGAAATGTTTATGGAAGTTCACCGTTCATAGACGTCTTCTCTCGGGATTTGGCTCTTCCATCTGCATTATTTGCAGCGATAATTATGTTGACTGACATTCAATAATGCTGATTAGAAACACTTTCCATACAAATACAGCATTTTTTCTTCGTATATTTTACCAAATCAAAAGGAAAATTCCTGAAAAGACAGAAAACACGAGGGACAGAACCGAGTATATAAATCATAATTATTTGATTTCTTTGTTTCACACTTTTTATTTTATATTTTATGTAAGGCAGAATATGCATATGGCCAGCATATTGGGTTATTATCGATTTTATTTTTGTGGTTCAATTATTTTTAATTTAATTTAAAAAGATGATTTTGAGCTAATTTTGTCTACTTAACAAAAGTATTATAAAGTAAATTATAATTATGTGGGTTGTCAAAGATTCTAAGAGTATAAACCATATAAGTGAGATAAATGTGACTGGTAAAATAAATTTTAAGTTTGCATCCAGTGCTGTATTTAGATTACGGGAGGCCATAGACTATCAAACTTATAAGGCCCCCACTCTCCTACTCTCATGACTAGAGGAAGATAGAGAGGAATAATTTAAACAAAATTCTCAGTGATGTTGAAAATAATGACAAGTGTTTAAAATTATGCAATCCACAATTCCCTCTTTGAAGGATACAAGATGTCAAGACAGGATCGTAGCTAGATGATCTTGCACCCTTGGCAGAACTGTCTAGATTGAACCCCTGACAAAGTTGTCCAGATGCATCCACCAGTCATGGATTAAATGAACTCTTGTTTCGGTCTTACCTCCAACCCCACACCCTCTATTAAATTCCTCATGCACTTCACCTTGAAGTAAATTCTTGCACAGAAAAAAAAATCCAATACTGAATTTATTATATAAAAGGTTTCAGCAAAGAAAACGACTTTTTGATGCGAGTTGACGAATTTTTTATGTAATTCAGTTGTAAGATAGTGCACAAATGGGCCTAAGTGATACATAGAAATCATACAAAAAATATCATACTGATTTCTTTCACAATGATAACTTTACATTATACTACAATATCATATAAAATGGTATTACTTTCACAATATCTGTGCGCTTTACATTTCTCTCTTTCGGGTTGTTTCCTACGTTGCATTCACTGTTCTAATCAGATTAATTTAAGATAATTTAGCGATTTATTGTGCAATTTTATTTGTATAAACACATAAATCATAGAACTTTATTTAAAACATTTTTTATGAGGCAATAATCAACAGTTTCATTTATAGATATATTTTCTAGATATTTTCCTTGGAGTTACTTCAGCTGATTTTACGTCCCCCTTGCCTTGCATCCCTAGCTACAGCGTTGTGTCAAGGCCATGCTGAGAGTGTCGCAAACGAGACAACTGCTTCAAATTAGAAGTTGAAGGGGTGCAAAATTGAAAAATAGCTGATGAATTATCTATTTATCTCTGAAAGTGAAGTTTTGTAACAATATCTGGTTTTAAATTCGATCCCGGGAATATGCATGCGATCTTTTAATTGATAAATTTATTTTTGCCCTCACAAATGAAGCAATATACCATAGAAAGAATGTGCAAAACAGCCGAGGAATTATCGATGATCTGTGAAAGTAAAGTTCCTTCACAAAATATGGCCTTGAGTTTGATCTCATGAATGGTAATAAGTTCATTTCTTTCTTCTATTGAAATATTTAATTTTGCCCTGGAAAATGAAACTATGTGCCATAAAAAGAAAACAGAACATATAATAACTGAAAAACCAGAGTTGCATTGAGGGTACGGCAACGCTGACAGTTACCTCAAGTTAAAAGTTGAAGAAACATCAAATGAAGTAATGTGAGATGTATTGTGGTTGTAAGCAGATGGTCACACATTAGAATTAAAAATATAAGTATATAATTTAAAATATAAGTTATAAATTTAAAAATATAAGCTATAACCTGCGCGTCATAAACTAATATTTTTTATGAGGGGTGCCATTTTACATCCCTGTTTCAAGTATGAAAATTTCTTGGCACAGCCCTCTAAAAATCAATACAGAAATCAGTAGTAATGTCGAGTTATTAATTTCAGACAGTATTATTTTGAAATGAAATACAAGGATATTACTGAAGTTGCTTAAAGACTACAATGAATTATGACAGCATATGTAAAAAAGGCCTATGATAGTGTCCAAAAAATACATCGTAGCCGGAGCCTCTAGATTTTGAGTACCTAAGCTTCAGCCTACACAGCCTACTGAGAAATCCGACAATGTTTATATCCCAAAACATACGAGACTTTTTTCTTGGGAACTAAAACAAAACTTACAGCGTAAGAGAAGAAGGCTTAATGTGTTTGTATGCAGTTATTACATTTTTCATTCTAAGACTGTGTTATGAGCCATCTGGGGGGTGAGAGAAATAGCTTAACATAACCTCCATATATATAATACATTTACACACAATCAAGCTTACTAGGAATCAAAGTCAGCAGACCCGAAAGGTAGTAGTTACAATCACTGGAATCCTAAGAATGTCTATGACTTTATGTCATCCTAATAAGTAAAAACCATGAAATGTAATAATGTGTTTTTTAACTATTAAAAAAGCATTATTTGTTCTCTTAGTTGTTTCGTGGCATAAAATAAGTTATTTGATTTTAATAGGTAATGTTTTCAATGATTAAGTACATTATAAAAAAAGGTGGTCAAATTGTACCAAATAATCACAACATACATTACACCTTATATTTTGGTACCTTAAAATAAATACATTGGAATAAATTTTCATAATTTCAAATAAGCATGATAGTAGTCAAAAAATGCTTGATCCAAGGATCAAAATTTTACTTCTGTATTGTGCAACCTTTTAATAACAAATTTACTTTTCGGTAATTGAATGCAGTAATTATATTTACCATTTTCAATTAAGAAATAACTGTAAATGGAAAAGTATTTCTTGTGTTTGATGATATAAGGGCATCTAAGATCAAGCTGTGTCAGGACATATATTTTATTAAGGAGCTGGTCCTATCTAGGGAATCAAACCCAAAAATACGGATTGGTAGAAAAAAAAAATAGAAAGTACCTGATATTAGCATGATTCGAACCTAAATTTTTCACATGATAGATAAAAACACTTTAACTCTTTGCCATCATATAGCTTAGTATCTTATTTCAATTTATATATCTTAAAAATAAAAAAAAACAGCCAAGATAAGGTTTGTAATTTAACAGTAACAACTATTTAAGCTATGGATGCACCAATCAGTGATTTTGACCGAATACTGAATATTCAGCCTATGGATAGACCGAATAACAAATATTAGGCAACCGGAATATTTAACGTATTATTTTCACTAATAAAACTTTTCTTTTATGTGTGAATTACTACTCAATAAACCAAATATAATTATTTTATAACACCACATAAAAATATGGATAATTGGGTCATCAAAGATGATTATCTTGATTGAGAATGGTTGGATAAAATTATTCAACTTAAAACAGGATTGAATTTATGATTGAAAAATACTTGTGTGCATGCTATTTATTTGGAAACAAGAAATAACCATTCTGTCAAATTAAAGAACGCCCTTTTTCAGCTGACTTCAGTTCATTTTATGGTTATTTAGCCATAAAATGAACTAAAATCATCTGAAAATTTTTGACATCGGAGTAGATTTTAGACTATCCCCCGATAGTTTTTTGTTGGCCAGATTCCCCAAAATCTGCTAGATCTGGCCAAAACATAGTTTAATTAGTATCCCTGGGCAACATATACAATGTTTTTTTTTTTATCCTACTGCTCTTTGCCCTTTCTTGAGTTTAAAGATAAGCAAAGTAATAAATAATTGATTATTTCCAAAATTTAAGTTTTTGAAAATTATTTCCTATCAAGTCAACTTTGTTTTCCTTGCATCCACCAAACTCAATCCAAATTTGCATATGTGAAACTCTCCAGACTTTCCATATTTTTTTTTTTTTTTACTCTTGAGTTTGAAAATAAAGTTGACTGATTGATTGGTTTGTTTTAATTTCAATTTTAGAAATGAAATCTCATGAAGACATATATTTTTAGTTTGATACATTTAATTTATAACAACAAAATAGACTACATGTTACTATCATTTTCGTCATTTAATTCACGTAGTAAAACTTAAATTTTTGCACATTGAAAAAAAAAATCAAGAAAAATGCTATTTACAGTTTGATTAAGTCTTTCGTGCTTTCTACTTTTAAAAAATGTTTACGATTCAGTTCTAATAAGATTAGACAACAATTAGTAAGGAATGATTGATTAATATATCTAAATATGTATATAGGTGTACATAACAATTTCATCGTGATAATCTAACAATTACTTTCTTAATAATAAAGTTAATAAAAAAAGTCTTAAAACTTGCATTAAAAATATTTAGATGTTTGGCTAGTATTTGGCCAAACCTAATGTTCTGCTAAGTAGCCAAATAGCCTGAATACCAAATACATACTGAATATTTGGTGAATCCCTAATTTAAACAATGGATAACTGCAATCTAAAATGCCAAATCACATATTTCACAACATACCTGTTCTTCAAGTTCTTTTCTATAGTTTTCTCTTTTATAACGATCATCTTTCTTTTGCATTGAGTCAAGTCCATTATTGCACATTGCATAAGGCCCTATGGCTATTCTATCAGCATCTAAAAAATAAAAAAGCTAAGTATATGAACATTTTCAGCGAATATTGAAATAATAAATCAACATAAATAGCATTGCCTCGCACTCTTTCCAACAGCCGTTTTTTATTCTGTGATATAGTTGAAATATAAATGACATTTGAAACATCTCTCATTATAAGTATATACTAATGAAAATAACTCTTTATTTAAAAAAAATACAATAAATGCATATATACATAATCTGGAACTTCGTATTTGATGAATAAGACATAACAGAAACTCAGAATCATGCTTTCTTTTAAAGCAGTCATTTGAATACAATTTAATTGAAAAAATTCTTAAATGCTTTAATTAAAAAGGCAATTCAATTTATTTAATAAACAAATGGTATTCTATAAAAATAAAAATTGGTATATGGGAAAAAAAATTATCCACACTTTATTTTTCTCAATTAATTTACACAAATGTAAAGGTCAAACAAGTACATCACTTGTCTACATAGTCTCCTCCCTTTTTGATACACTTGGTCCACAGGTCCATAAGCTTGCATATTCCTTCACAGAAGAAGGTTTTCAGTTCATCGTCCAACTATTTGTGCACCGTTTCCCGCACTTTTTATATTCTAGCTCATAGTGATGACGGACCCAGATTTAATATCCTGTGACTATTCTGTGCAAAAATTCTTTGCCTTCATTGTTGTAGGGGTCAAGTAAAAGTTTGTAAATCTGAACACGTTTGAGCTTATGCGGTAAGCCCTTTTGGTACCCATTTCAAGCTTGCTGAATCTTCTCATCAGTGGTGGAGGGTGACAGGCGTCCTGCTTCCTCTTCGTGTATGTCCGGCTACTTTTAAACTTCTCGATCAACATATACGCACTTCTACGTGGTAGAGCACTGTCTCGGTATTGGTTGTAATCTTCCAATGAATTTCCTGTCACACCTCCCGACAAGAGAAATCAGGTCACTGTTTTTTGTTTTTATTCGGTGCATACTGCTAGAAGAGCTGCTATGTTTATACTAACACAGAAAAAAGAAAATGTTGCTATCAAGGCCAAACTTTGATAATATGACCACAGTAGTGTCAACTCTCAGAATACATGCGATTTCAATGCAACAAACCTAACGATGTGTTATAGCGAAAGTGTGGATAATTTTTTATTTACCTATGTATTTATACTGAGTGCTAAGATGAAATTTTTGGGATATATTCATTTACCTTTTGCCATATTTAGTTTTGTCTATTTTAAGGTTTTCATTTACTGATACATCTCTTTAATAATATGAATAAACTAAATATAATTATAACAGATGAACACAGTCTACTAAGTTAAAAAGACGAGTGATTATTTTTAACTGCTTGCACCCTCTCTCTGAAGCTCCTGTCTACTACAGAAATCTGAACTTCAATGAAGGCAGTTTACAGAAGACTAATGGAAGAGATTTTTATGCAAGAAACCAAATTGTCTTCATTCTACTAATTTCTTCTTTCAAAAATCCCTGTCTCAATTGGTGCGGACAAAATAAGCCTTAAACTTAAGATCAGTGTGAGCATATATGCTCTTCAGTAACAAGTTAAGATTCAACTCAAACATGAATTAGTGACATGTTCATATTTGAAGAACAGGGCAAATCTTTTTTTTTTTTTTTTAATTTTCTGGTTTCAATGGAGAGAGACAAAATCTTTGAACTAAAATGGTGAGACTGCCAGAGTGGTCTTTGAAATTCGCTTTGGAAAATGAACCACTACAAAGGCACCACA
>QLNU02015360.1:26273525-26298810 GCA_006491805.2 Dysdera silvatica
GTATTTAAAACGTCTTTTTATTGTAAATAAGTTCAGACGTATTTATGCTGTAGTAAGTGCTGATTCACTGTATAATTTAATAGAAACACACAAAAAAATCTATAAAAATGTAAAAAATAATTAGTAAATTATGGATAAAATTTTATTTTTTAAAAATTTTAGATTAAGTTTTTAAAAGTTATATTTTTGAAATATCCCCCTACCTCGACACTCCTATATAACTCGACATAAATTATTTCCCTCGTGACATCTCGAGTTACCGAGACTCCATTTTGCCTATACATATGCACATACATATATATAGCTCTCAACTAGAAGTGAAGAAGTTGGACTCAAGATGAACCTACAAAAAACTAAGATCATGTTCAATAATTTTGTAGAGGAAACAAAAATACAAGTTGACAACATTGAGCTAGAAATTGCTGATTCATATATTTACCTTGGCCAGCTGATTTCAATGGATGGCAACATTATGAAAGAACTCAACAGACGTATTAAACTTGGCTGGAGTGCATTTGGAAGAAACAGTTTTATCCTGAAGGGGAAATTGCCTTTGTGTCTAAAAAGAAAGGTCTTCAACCAGTGTGTATTGCCAGTCCTCTCTTATGGATCAGAGACATGGAGTCTAACAGTTGGAGCAATACGAAAGTTACAGACAACGCAAAGGAGCATGGAGAGGTGCATGCTTGGAATAACTAGGAGAGATCGAAAAAGAAACACTTGGGTGAGAGAGCAAACTAGAGTAGAGGACATCATTGTTAAAGTAAAAGGGCTGAAATGGCGATGGGCTGGGCATATTGCAAGAAGAACTGATCAACGATGGACAACAGAAATTCTGAACTGGATTCCAAGAGACCACCGAAGACCTAGAAAACGTCCTCAAACTAGATGGGTGGATGAAATAAGAAAACAGGTTGGGGTGACGTGGAAGCGAATTGCTCAGGATAGACTTGTGTGGAAAGCATTTGGAGAGACCTTCATCCAGCAGTGGATAGATAATGGTTGAATATGATGATGATGATGATATATATATATAGGGAAAGTTTCTTTATGACTACCCTGTATATATTAGGGATAAGCACTGATGGTCCATGTTTTACTTTCAATGTTTTCATCATTGATGATGAATGATATTTTGAGACCAGCAAGTTTTTTTTAATATTACAAGAGATTTGCAATTTAATCTTAGGTTTTGACAATTTAAAATCTCAGTTTTAATAAAACTATCCAGTATCAGGGATTCATGATCGCTTATGTTCAGTTTAAGATTTAACTGAATCAGTGTGTATATTAAGTAGCTTGGATACTTAATCAAAGTTGGCAACCATTTGTCTTATCTGGGGGTACTAAAAAGTTAAATTGTCATGCATCAACGCTATTTGAAACAAACAATGAGCTGTTGCTTTTTAAAACGGTTATATTCATTCAACTGCGTGGGTGCATTGGAAGTAAACAACAGTGGTCAGTTTTGGTGGGAAATTTTACGGTAATAGACCGATGGCGGGAAAAGAGAGTTGACTATCGGTGACCTCTATAAAGCCAAAGAAGTCAGTTGTAAATAAAAATCTAAATGCAGCCATTTTTAGTTGCCAGCCTTTAGCTACTACAGAGACTTGCTTATTGCCGCCTAAATGATTTGCTTATTGCCCGCCTAAATGCGGGAATACATATCATATTTTTTCGAAAATTTATTAATCTCAGTTCAGTTTTGTGTCCAATTCAGGGCCGTAACTAGATTTTTGAATTAGATTTTAGAATTTTGGATTTGAATTTTTATACACACATTTCACATTTCGAAGTTTAAGGGGTACACGATGCCCTTGCATGACAGCTTTCCCTTCGTGCAGCTATGCGTGGAGGAGAAGCTTCAAGTAGGGGCGATACTTTCATTGCACACACAATCTCGTCACAAAGCGCATGATATGCAAATGTGTACGCTACGTCATACGTTATCGGTAAGCATAAAATAGTGGCCAGGCAAGGAGTGTAAGACAGTGTGAGAAGTGAAACGGTGCGTTAAACGTCTGTAGTTACATAGTATATGGCGAATTATTCCAACAACGAGTATTGCGAGATGGTGCTGTTATATGGGGAATGTGGTCGTAATGCAAGAGAAAGTGCATGACAATATGTCGTACGTTTTATTTTGGGACCCCATCCGACTGCAATGACCATCACTAATGTGGTTCGATGGCTGAAAGAGACGGGTAGCATTACATCCCGTCCCTGCTCAGGTGGCCCAGCAGGTTTAAGTCAGGGTGTGCAACCAGAGGACGTTTTAGCTTATGTTCTGATCCACCCACAGTGCAGTTCAAGAGAAGTTGGTATGATGTGTGGCCCAACAGGCTGCCGTGTGCGGCAAATCTTGCAGCAAGTGGGAGCTCACCCCTACTATGGAATACTGCTGCAGTCACTAGTTCCAGGGGATGCTGAGCGACGTTTTAATTGGTGAAACTTCGTTATGAACACCTTAGATATGCAGCCGAATTTTTTAGCGAATGTCCTTTGAACGGACGAGTTAAAATTCACCCGCAACGGGGTGTTAAATAGACACAACGGACATTATTGGGCTCTCGAAAATCCTTCATGGGGACAACTAGTCCAGCATCAGGTGTGGTGGTCTGTTAATATATGATACAGTATTTTGAATAACAGACTCATTGGACTTGTGTTCTATGAGGGCACATTAACGGGACGTCGATATTTGCATCTGCTACAGAGCGTACTATCGGATATTTTGCATGATGTTCCATTGAGTGAGCGGAGAACCATGTGGTTCCAACATGACGGCGTTCCTCCTCCTCCTCACCATCCAACAGAAGTACAATTATTATTATCCCAAACCTTCCGCCAACAGGTCATTGGCTAGGGTGGTAGTGTGAGCTGACCTGCACGGTCACCGGACCTTACCCCATTGGATTCCTTCCTTTGAGGCATCTCAAAAGACAGGTCTATCACACCTAACCGACGACTGTGGACAATGTCGGCAGTCGCATTACCAATGCCTGTACAAGCGTCACGTCTGCAATGCTACTGAATGTGCAAGAATAAATGCTCTATAGGATACAAACGTGTATTGCAGCCGACGGTGGCCACATCGAGCACACATAATGACATACAGTAATACGCTGTTCACATTTGCCGAACCAAATACCCACATATTAGCGTTTGACGTGTTCTATTCCCGCAATTCATGTACCATTTCGTACTGCATCAGTGATGCCGGAAATAAATCGAATGCACAAAAGGACAAATCATGATGATGTAATTGAATCACTAAAAACCTGCAAATTCTTAATTAAAAAAATATTTCAAATCAACGTTGTCCGAGCAATAAGAGTAGGACGGCACAACCGACATACAATGGAAAAAGAAGGATTTTGCACCCGCAGCTGGCACGTAATGTGACAATCAAGCATCTGTCAATCGTGTACAGGACGATGTAATGGATGTTCCTCAATGTGGCAGCCATCATTTACTTGTAACAATTCAAGCCGATGCAGAATGTGTTCAACAGCGCATCGCAACTGAGCCTCTGTAATGTTTTGTGCATGCTGGAACCTTTGGATTCTGCTAACATAGCAACACTTCCACCATACATCAAATTCTTTAAATGACACCACAACTAGAATTCGCATGGAGTGAAATCCAGCGAACGTGTGCCATGGATTAATAAATGAACAATTGATAACATGCTCATCGGTAAAATGCTGGAGCAAAGCTTTGATGGACCTTACAATATGTGGGTGCACTCCATCTTGCACAAAAATGGTAGGTGTAAGGCACTGTCATTCCTGTAGTCGCAGCAAAATGAAAGTCTAGAGCAATTCAGGGTACCGAAGGATCCTCAGAGAACATGTGACAGGGTCATAAACTGTTACAAGTGAGAGATAGCAGCCATATTGAGCAAGCTCCATTACATCATCCTGTACACGATTTACAGCTGCTTGCTTGCTTCACTTCTTTACATGCTGTCTGCGTGCACAAAATGATTCTTTTTTCCCATTGTATGCTTGCAGCGCCGGTGTACTCCTATTGCTCGCACAACGTTCATTTAAAATGTTTCGATGCAATAAGTGTTACTAAATGTTAAAAATGTCATTCGTGTTGCGTGTTGGTCATTTCATAGGTTGCTTTTGCCGTATTGTGCTTAAAAAGCAGCCTTATTGGACGTTTTCGAAGTAAAAACTGTTTTTGCAGATTCCTTTTCCACAGCTTTTGGATAGTCTATATACCAATTTTTATGTCAATACGTCGAACGGTTCAAGCTTCAGGGTACTCTAAATAGGCCAAGTTTAATTATAACCTCCCTGTATATACTACTTATCAATACTGTTACTCAATAAAATTCATCCATTGGGGTTAGGTCCGGTGACCGTGGTCGCCAAGGAAGTGGAAACTGGAGAGATATAATTCTGTTAGTGAAATGAGTTACTAACAGTGCCATAAGAGATTGAGTAGTATGCAGTGGAGCACCATCTTACCAAATCAAAAAATAACATCAGATATTGCATTGTGTTGCTGCATCTGTGAAACTATGTAATTGGTTAACATTTCTGCATTGTGAACACCTGCTACAGTATATGTGTTTAAGCCAGAAGGGGTCATTTTCTCAAAGAAGTATTGGCTTAGAAGAAAGTGCTTGTGATTCCACTCCACATTGTCACTTTATCTTTCTGTAATGGCACAGGAAACAAATAATGGGGATTTTTTTTCTGCCTAATGCGCAGAGTTCTTACAGTCCACTTTGCCAGTTAATGTGAAATGTGCCTTGTCGGTCCACAAAATATGCAGTGGTCAGGCATTTTTACTGTCATACTGTATTAGAAACTTATTTGTAAAATCCAAACGTTGTTGCTTGTCACCATGATGCAATATTTGGGCGTGATGAAATTGGTAACGGAAGATAAAAAAAAACCGATTGAATTATTTTTAACACTAGTTTTTGGAATACCCAGACTGCAGAAAATATTACATGCGGTTCCTTATGCAGATGTTTCTTATAAACTTTAGCAACATTTTCTACAGGTGTTCGAAGTCATCCAGCTTTAAGTTTATCACGTTTTTTCAAATTTTCGTACTAAATCGAGCGCAGTTTGAACAGTAGATGGACCCCAATGTAAATTATGGCATCTATGAAAAATATGCAAAGTCTATAAAGCATTACAGCCATTTATGTAATAGTTCACTCATTTACGATGGTGGTTTTTTTTTTTAGTAACTTTAGTTCAGGCAGACATCACGTAACCTTTTATGGATTGCGCACAGTTCAATTAAGATAAATAGAAGTATGGTATTCATAAAAATTAATCAATACATGAAGTAAAATACAGTGCAACCTAAGAAATGACTTAGCAATATATGAATTGAAATGTTAGCCTGGGCAGCAGTAGGTAAACATGTTAGTCTGATCAAGCTCACGTTGCCCAGGACAATAATCATATAGTATTAGATATAGTCATTATCTAGGGCATTATATATGTATTTACCAAATTTCCCCTCATCACCCCAACTTCATTCTTCTTTTCACCCCTAAAACATTGTTCTTTATTAATTATTGTTTTCCAAAAAGAAACGAACAAGTTTTTTAAATGTAAAAAGAGAATTAGTAGATTGAAGCGCAGGAGGAAGCAAGTTCCAAATATTTGGTCCAGCAATACCAAGACGTCTAAAACCCAAACCAGTTCTTGAGAATTGAGTTCTATAGTTATTGAGTCAAGAGGTAGGAAATCGGTGTTGGGGAAGTTAGAAGTTTATAAGGGGGGGGGGAGTAATATTACATTTTAGGTTTGTAAACATTAATAGAGAAAGTTTGTAGCTTAATAAATTATTAAAAGTGTTGAGTGGAAACTTTCATTGCATTAATCAATTCTCATCTAAAAAAAAGAGGTGCAGGTTTTTAGGGTTTCTGTGCATACTGATCAGGATAACATTAAAAGAAGTACTGCCGCCACTGAAAATTTCAAAAATTCATGTGGTCTAATCGTAACTGTTGGACGCACTTTTTACCTGTATGCATCTCGATTTTTTATTGTATGATATCGAATTTCATATCACTGCATTAAAAACTGCACTTACTAGAATCCTGTAAGTAGATAAAGTTTCTTTGGACCACCATGCATGCATATATGTCTGTGTGTGTGTATATATATATACACACACATATACAGGGCAGTCATTCTTATAAAATTAACCTCTGGATAAGAAAAATCAACTTTTTGAGCAAGAGAATTTAATTCTCAGAGCAGACAAATTTATTTTCATAGCAGAAAACTGTACACTTGCAGCAAATATATATACATATATAGTATACCTAAAAGTTAGGACCTTAATTGTAAATTTAAGATATTGGATATGTGTATATCTAGCACACTACTTGTATGAATATGTAAAACCAAAGCTTTTTCCCTCTTCTTCTGGATATTAATTATGCTTTTATTGTTTTAATATTTCACTTTAATATACACAAAATCTTACTAATAATATTTGTATCAGAATATTCGACAGAGGCTTTCCTGCTTCCACTATTAAATGGTACGTGTTTATGAGGACAAGGAGATTTCCTAGAAATAAAACACAGAGTCATTGATGTCACAGCAACACATTAAAATTTAGTGAATGTAAATTTAAAAATACTCTATGCAATTTTAAATGCACTCTACATAAATTTAAATATACCAAATGTAATTGGCGTAGTATTGCCCAGATGCTCTTAGCCATAAAAATACAAACAAACAATACCCAATGTAAATATATTCAAAGCAATTTAATAATTAGAGATAATTTTAAAATACTTGACTATGGTCCTAATATGCAATATTGATTAATTTCCTTTTCTTGTGCTAGGACAGAAATCAATGCCAATAACATAATATCAAAATACAAGGTAACCATAATTAGAGCTGTTTAGAGTCTGATAGCTAAACATCTATTGGGTCAGACACAATGAAATTTGGTGTACATATTCTTGGAATTGGTTTTTACTTTCTAAAGAAAAAAAATAGTTCAGAATTTCAGCACCAGGAAGTGGAAATGGCACTGGAAGCCGCATTTTTGGAGTAAATTAGGCATAGTAATTAAAAGAAAAATAACATTAAAAACTGCATTCTATAAATGGAGGGTTCCCATTCACACTGGAGAAAAAATGCCTTGACTTTTTCAAGTTTTCCCCTGACCTTTTCAGCAAAATTCCCTGACTTTCCCAGTAAAATTCCCAGACCAATCACAAATTTTTCAACTAAATTGCGGTTGTGGGAGGAAATGGCTTCACGTTCATAGGAGATTTAGTTATTTAAAATAGAATTTATAAAGTTTCCCCCACTTTTCAAGGTTTTGACCAAAAAATCTTGTTTCTCCGTAACTTTTCCCTAACATTTTAAGATGATTTCAAATTCCCTGACAGTTTCAGGTTGTGTGGGTACCCCGAAACAGTATTTTCCAATACGGAGCACAAGACCTCTCCATTGGTTTGTCTCACATGCTTCATTAATCCATCCTTCAAGGTTTCTAAGTTATTAACATGCCCTTGATACATCAGATGTTTTAGATGATCCTATAACCAAAAAGTCACAGGAGGTGAGATCAGATGAACAGGTTGACCACCTTATGAGAAGAGTTCAACTAATTATTCAGTTTTCCGTGAAGTACTGTCATAGCACTTGCTGTACGGATAATCCAATGTGGGAGGTGCTACATCCTGTTTAACTCTCTGCTTTCTGAAACGGCCGAAACCGCCCGAGCTACTTGCTTCCTGAAACGGCCGTACGGCCGGGGGTGAGGCATGTGGAGGGGCTTGACCCTCGTCTTCAACTCCCCCACCTCCCGAGGCGTTAACTATCTGCGGTTGATTTTATGGGTATGCGCTTCGATGATCTAAGCTGACAAATGGTTGCAATTGAAATCTAGTTAGCTCTACTCAACTAAAATCTCGCCAAACTTTATTTGGGAATTTGTTTTGCATTCGTTCAATCTTGTTTTCTTTCGTTTGCAAATTAATTTTATTATTTGTTTGTTTATTTGTTTGCGTGGCATCTTTTGTTTCATTTTATTTGAAATGGCTTCTCGTAAACACGGTTTACATGACGCCATATGCTATACATAATTTGATAATGGCCAAAGTGATTTTGAAAGCTATGATCTTTAAAGTGATTTTTTCAATGACGAATTAGGTTATTCCTTTTTACCCGGAGATTTAGTCGTTGATTTTAAGGAAAGCGAAGAGTAAAATGAGCCGGAAAATGAGTGTTACAATTATTCATGGAGTAATGATACCAATAATGAACAAATTCGAAAATTGGGTTTTAGAGGAATTCCTGGACCAATCCATGATTTGCCTACAGGATCGACATCATTTGCGTATTTTTCCCTGTTCTTTATATACACCGTAATGAAAACGTTCATAGAAAATTCAAACCTTTATGCGGAATTTTGCCAGGAGCAATCAGGATAAAAAGATGAAAATTGGGAACCCATATTGGCCATTTCCAAAATTTGGGGATTTTTTAGCATGCTTTTAACAATGAGCAACAATCAACCCTAGATTACGAGATTATTAGATCAGAAGTCCTATACTTGGAATCTTATCCTTGGTTGTCCAACCTTTCTTGATAGCGGGCCACTTTTAGAAGTTTTTCACCGATCTCGCAAGTCAGCTGTTTCGAAAAACAAAACAAAACAAAACAAAAAAAAGCGGGGAGGGGGGGATGAACGCCAGCCTCTCTTCAAAGTTTCTTCTGGTTATTCATTTATTTACTTAGGACATGGAAGGGGTCACACCCATATGGTCAAATATATATGAATCAAATAAAACAAGAAAACAAGTATTCACTGAATACTGTACTTTCAGGGAGGGAAAAGGGTATTTTTTAGCCAAGTATCCAAGTCTGAGAAAGTTTTTCGAATTTGCTTTCCATCAATTTAGTGGACATTTCGTTCTTTCTAGAAGTGTTTCATCAAGAAAGGTGTTCACTTCTAGTGTAAGAGATGAATTTTCGAATTGATTGCTTTTGTTCAGCACTGATGGTTTCCTAATCTCAGAAAAGCAATTCAAAAGAGTTTAGAATTTATGATGTTATTTTTTTTAATTAATAATAAGAATTTATAAAGTTTCCATAAGTGAAATAAGCTTTCTTTTAATATTGGTACCTTGTTCTTTAGACGAAATATAGTACACAAATAATAAAAGCAAAACTTGAAAGGATTAACAGATGGGATTTAATTTTATTCTCAGTTTAAAATGTGAGAAATATAATTTGTTTAAAATTTTAATGCAATTTAAAGGAAGTTGATATTCGTCTGCCAAATATTTGGTATTTGACCTTGAAGCTAACCAAATATTTGGTATTCAGCCAAATCGCTATTGTCGCATCCCTTCTTATTAGACACAAAATATTCAAATACATTTACTCTTTGCTATGCATTTAGCATTAGAGGTGTGACAAGAAACGAAATTCAGGTCAGTTGACTGAACTATGCCTCAGACTTCTCCTTTTATTTGAACAGAACAGTGTGAGTCCAGCATCGTTTTGAACCCACATAGTTACAATGTATGACTGTCAAGTCACGTCGTTATATCCGATACGAATTTCCCTGCTTAGAATCTTCGTACACTACAAAATCGTCGTCGTTATATCAGGTTTCGTTGTTATATACGATGTCGTTATAACCAATATATTTAGTATGGAGTAGAATAGCAAATCAAACTTCTTGTAAAAATTCTGCCGTTATAAACGATTTCCACTGTATATTCTTCATCTAAACAAATCTTTTGAATTCCAACATTAAAATTAATCAAATACTCTAATTTACACAATTAAAGAAAACCATCCCATATTTCTAAATAGCATTACAGAACAAAAAATTAATGCAAATATAAAAATTTTTCTAACTTTCTTTCTTCCTCTCTGGACTTGAGATCTTTTCTTATTATATTCTCTTGGACCTAAAAATATACATAGCATAATGTATTAAAGAATTTAATATTATAGTATTAAATTATGTATGATAAGCAAAGGCAAATTTATAATTTTGTTGCCTTTAAGATGACATATTTGCCAGCAAATCACACCAAAAACATGTTTACCCAAATTTTGTATCTAACTCCCCTGACGTTTCCAGACCAAATCTTAATCGATTTCCAGTCGCTAATTACAGTAAACAACACACAATGCATTAAAAACTCCACAAATCCGCTAATACAAACCATAAAGCCCTTTATAATTAAATTACAGTGAATTTACAAACACAAAAGCTGTATTAAAAAGTGCATTTCTTTACACTAAAAACCTGCACTAATTAAATATTTACAGCAACATTTCCATTTGGCTCTTTTTGAGTTCATTATAAAAAAGTTTACATAATCACAAAGCTAATATTTCATCATCTACTCAATTTAAAGTGTGTATGTCTATAACCCCTGGACAAAAGTATGGAGTACTTTTTTTTTATTTACTTTTATAAAAGAGGGCCTGTTTAACCCCGTTTTGATTGGCTATTTGCAATCAAACAAACTGCACTATAGGCATGGATTAATTAGATATAAATTAAGACAAATCTATTTTAAAAACGTTTATTTAATCAAAAGTTACATCCAAATCCCTGAAGCTGTACAGGACTAAAAATATTGAATACATTAAACCTTTGGTCAAAAGTATGGAATAAAAGAAGAAAACTACAAAACTAAGTAATTTATCGCGATTTTACCCCTAAAATTTTGTGGTGACATCATTCATCGTCATGACGTATTTACAGATATGCAAATTACAACTACGCAAATCAACACCAGTACCACGTTACTTTCGTTACAGTGTCACCTACGAGAGAATTAACGCAAGCCACAAGAACTCTGATTATTGATAAGTTTAATAAGGGAGAAACACAAAAAAAATACTATTAGTCTTAATTGTTTCCAAGGAACTATTTCTAAGATTATAGCAAAGTTTAAGCGACTGAAGGTATCAAAAACTAAGTAAGAAGTGGAAAAACGATTGAGTGAGATGATAGAAATTTGATAAAGATTGTTAAAAAAAACAACAGAGATTTCTTTATCAAGGGAGATTAATTAAGCTTGGAAGGAAAAAGAGGGGATGTTTCTGATAAAACTGCAAGGAAAAGGTTACAGGTTTCGTAAAGATCAAACAAAACCATATATATGACAGACAATCAGAAAAGGGTTCGCTTTACATGGGCGAAAAAACAAGAATTAGTCCATAAGTGATTGGAATCATGTTCACAGATGAGTTGAGGATTTGTCTCGGGTATGGAGATAACTGTGGACACAGTTATTTCCATACGGAATCATCTCCATACCTGTACACGTTTACAGGCAAAACAATGAAAGATTTCATCAAAACTGTCTTTGAGGATCATCAAAATTTCCAAAAGGCATCATACTTTGGGGCTCAATAAAAGCAAAAGATGTAGCTTAGATGGCTTTCATAAAAGGAAGTATAAATACTTATATATATTTAGATATTTTGGAGTTTTGCGATGAAAACTGCCAAAGAACACTTTGGTGATGATGACTACACTTACCAATATGGCAACGCATCATGTCATTGGGCCAAAATCATCAAAGCTCACTATGCAGAAAGGGTATTACATGTTTAAACTGGCCTACCAATAGTCGTGACATCAATCCGACACGAAATATGTGGCTCACACTAAAAAAAAACGTAAGCAAGAAGAAACCAACGATCATTAATGAATTAAAGGCTGCCGTTCTAGAAAGTTGGAGAGAAATTGATCCCTGTGAATGGAAAAGGTTTGTTTCATCATTACCAAAGAGAATTATGGATGTAATTAAAGCAAAAGGAGGGCCTAAGAAGTATTAAGTGCCATTATTCCATATTTTTAACCCAAGGTTTAATGCATTCCATATTTTTGTCCTTGCACCACTTCTGGAATTTTGATGTAACTTTTGAAAATGAAATTTGTCTTTATTTGTATCTAATTAATCCATGCTTATAATTTATTCCATTTGATTGCAAATAGCCGATCAAAACGGGGTTAAAACAGGCCCTTTTTCGTAAAATTAAAAATACGAGTATTCCATACTTTTGTCCAGGAGTTGTATACGGGAAAAGAGATTTGTATGATCAAAATTCCTTACAGATTGGATAATTTAGCTAAAAACTTTTTGTTTTTCAAGTTTTAGTTACATATTTGGCAAACATTTTCTTCTGAAAAATATATGGGCTTAATAATTTTATATAAATTATATTAGTTTTGGTGCAAAAGGGTAATTTTTGGAAGAAGTTTAGTCAAAAGTATAAGTTTTTCAAAATTTTCAGTATGCAATGCAGTATGAAAAGCACGGTTCAGGAAAATTACTTTAATAAGCTATTTATTATAACAATGAATTTCAAATTTCCCTTACATAGACCTTTGCACTTCACATTTCCTTGACTTTTCTTGGTTTTTCAGATCGGTAGATACCCTGCAAACATAACTAGACGCGTGACTGAGATTTTGGTGTCTTTGTGAAATTCTTAATTTAACACCCCCAGCTGTTATTTTAAATTCATCTTTTCACAATTGTTCATGAATTTGTTGACTTTGAGCCCCTCGCTCAAGTTGATACCCATGTTAGCCCTCCTTCGCTAATATCTAGTTATGCCTTTGAACATAACACTTAAAAGTTGATATAAAAGGTAGATAAATAGAAAAAGGTTAAATCCTTATAAAAAAGTATAAAAGGAATGTAGTAATCCTTAACAATAATTGCAACTTTATAATATAACAAAAATATCACCTGCTGCATTTTAATGATGTAATTTAAATATCACGTATAAAAAACAAACTAGTAATTCTAATCAATAAAATAATACCATTTTTTATTATAAAAATATTAACGTATCTCTTAAAACTGTAAGTATTACAATTAGGTGCATTCTTAGGTACTTAGAAATGTTTCCTTCTATATTTTCTTTTTACAAAAACTTTAACAGTATCAAAATAAATCGATTCTCACATAGGATTTGATTGAAGAAATATTTAACTCATTAAATTAAATCTGCGTTTTCTGATATAGTGGATCTCAAATACATTTTTATTCGATTCGAGTAAGAAAACAATCTTTTGGAAGAATCGCCATAGTTTTAGGTTGGTTGGTTGTATATATATATATATGGTTGTATTTGTATGGTGCAAGGACAGCAAAGGTCATTCTGCACCAAACAAAATGAGGCTTTACATACAGGTCATCAGGACCATTTCTGGATTGTTGGCTGCCAAGGTGGAAAAACAGTACAGCTATCCATATTAAATTGATATAATGCATGTAGGCAGGATGAAGGGGCAACTGGGGAAAGGCAAAGGGCGCCCGGTTATTGTTCTACATATATATAAATAAATAAATATATATTAATATAAATAGCTCTATGGGACAACTGGGGCCACGCCTCTGCTGGCCTTGACTTGGCTACAGGCTGATTGATATGATTTATAATCTTGAATTTTATATGTGTGGTGTTTACTTTTATATGTATATATACATATAGTTGTAAACAGTTACTGTGCAAAATAGAAATATTTTTTGATTTTGATTTTCATAAAAGGTTTTTAATACTGCCTTTGATCTTTGGATCAAAGACAATATGACAAGTGATCAATGATAGACAAAATGACAGCTGTCCTAGGTTTAGCTGCTTAAGTGCAAGGACACCTTTTGCACCTCCTGAAAACCATGTCCTTAAAAATTCTTAGTTACATCCACATTAGGTGACTGAAAGACGTTCATACAACATGCAATGTACTTGTGATGGGCAATAACAAAATGTTTTTACAATCAAAAGGATCACAATAGACTAGAATTTACAATCGACTCAATGATTCATACGCCCTTGAAATTAACGATCGAGATGTTCAATTGCAATCATGTGTCAGCTGCCCAACCACACTGTGCATGCACGTGAGCATTGCTGAATCACTGCTGCACACTTCCGTCATGCACATGGCATCATTACTAATTTGGTGACTAGATAGATTTAACTACATTTTCTGACATACAGGCAGAAAGATTATATTATTTGTTTATAGAAATGTTATATAAAGTTTACGGAGCCTATACAGTAGAACCCCAATTTAACAAAATCTAAACGACCTGCACTTATTTATCTATATGAATATTAAGTTTTTATTTTTTTTTCTGTAAATACACAAGAACTTCATTTTTAAATTCACTGTATGTATACGACTAAAATTATCTACTTAGTGTGAAAATTTGATACGAGAATCATAGAAAATGATGTAAATTATGGTATGCGGCATTGTACTGAGTGATTCAAAAATAAACCCTCTGGTATTTTAAGCTGCATTTAGTTTTAAAGTTATTTATAAAAATATTTAAATTGTTTTTGTCGTTATAAGAAAAGCACGGTATATATGACATAGAATTTATATTCAAAAACTAGTTGGTTCTTTAACTAGTTGGTTGGGATGATTTGTTTGTTTGTTTTGTGGTTTTACGGCTCAAAGACTACAATGGTCATGCTGCGCCGGGACCTACTGTTTTTCGAGGAATCCGAACCTCTGGACCTACAATTTTCTGAGGAATTCAAATCTCGGACTACAGTGAGCAGTGCGATCTTTTTATGAGATCTCTGAGTAAGAATTCTTTGCACTGTTGGGAGTCGAACCCGGATTAACGGCGTACTAGGCGAACGCGTTACCACACTGCGCCACCGCAGGGCTTGGTCAGGACGAATGAGAAAATCAAAGCGAAGTGAGTAAGCAAGCAGCCGATGATTTATATGCCCTGGAAGAAGTGACTACTGCTTGCTTAGCCAGTTGCATCCGGATGAATGAAAGAATCAAAACTAACAAGGGAACTGTCAGAGCTTGATTTTTTTTATATTTCGGTTTATAGGCCAACATGACCGAGTAGATTAAAGATCCAAAATCAAATTTGTCCAAATCGACCTGGGGGTCGAGCTACGGCCCACTGAAAATAGAGCTTACCATACGATGATGCTTCGCTGCATGACAGGGGAAAACAGTGTTTTGGCATTCTGGCAAGCATTAGGCGTCAAACGTTATCGTGGAAAAAATAATACATATGAACAAAATATAGCACAACAAACGTCGTGTTTTTAAACCTTACGCCAGTGTCGAAATAACTGTTTGTTATGGAATCTCCTGGTGAAACTCTGTATTGTTTCGTTAAAATATAGCACATATTTATAATAGTCATTTTAGTTCTACTTGAAATAATTACACATTGTATATGCTGGTGTAAAAGTAAAAAAAAATTGAAGATTTTGCCTTACTTTTGCATAACTGACAAATTTTGAGATCATTTTTGGCGAAGAACTCGAAAAAGCTGCCTGGTACGTAAACCAGTCTTGAATAAATAAGACGCGATCCTTCAATTTTCAAATCAGTAGCAATCATCACTTGCCTGTAACTTCATTATTTTTGACATTTTTAATTTTTTTGTTGGAAAGCGTGGAATTTCAAGCCTTATTTGTCACCATGTCTTCCTTTTCCACCATATCAACATACTTGTTTCGCGTTGTTTGTGAAAAATACACAAAGCAAGCCGATTTTGTATCAGATTATAAGATGGATATTGAGAAAGAAATATTTACATTTGCTGCAACTTTGGTTGGTTGGTTGCTTTTTGGTTTTACGGCTCAAAGACTACAGTGGTCATGCTGCGCCGGGACCTACTGTTTTCCGAGGAATCCGAACCTCTTAAGGCCTAGGGAACCAAACCCCGGACTACAGTGAGCAGTGCGATCTTTATGAGATCTCTGAGTAAGCGTTCTTTTTGCACTGCTGTAAAGGCAATTTTGATGTCATATGAATGAATGACGAGAATACACTTGATATTTGTTTAAATGAAATGAAGTATGATGCAATACAGCGTAATGAAATAAATGATGAGGAATGGGATGAACAAACTGATTTGTCGTCACGCGTAACTTAACACATTAGAATACAAGAAAAGAGTAGTTGAGTTTGCATGGAGTGGGTCGGGAAATCTACGTTCATTGAAAAGCATACAGCATCGATTTAAAAACAACACACTTTCACGTCGACAAATTTATCGCTTTCGGGATTATGTTGCTTCCCAGGGTACAAGATGTGAAAAACTGTTACGGATGAAAGACGAAGTATTTGAGAAGTTTAAAAATGCCCGGGAATATGCTTTATTAACAGTTCACGATGCCGATTTAAAGTTATGGTTTCTGAGCATTGCAATGAGAGAAAATCTCACAAACTTTAGCGCAAGTGATGCTTTTCTATTAAAATTTTAATAAAAGAGCGTGGCATAACAAGTAGAAGAGTCACCAAATTCGTTATGCCTGTACGTACTATGCACACAACGGCTTTGGAAGATAGAGCTATAGAATTCGTCAACATAGTTACAGATGCAATGAGCAACTATCCTTTTGATGAGGTTTTAAACACTGACCACAGCGGATTCACTAAAGAACGGGCATCTACGCGCACTCTGTCGATTAAGAGGGAAATCACACTCCAAGTACCATTCAATCTTCTCACGCCATATCCCATTCCGTAACAATTGAACCTGTCATTTCTGCTACTGGACAATTATTGCGACAATTTCTGCTCATCCATCAGGAACCAAAGGGTGTATTCGATCCACGGGTACAGGAAAAGTTATTTAATCTCCTAATGTTATTCTGGAATGTTCCAAAAGTGGCAAATCCTCTACCGAAATACATGAGATGTTCCTCAGCGAAGTACTCAAACCAGGCATAACATCAAAAGTTCTATTAATTATGGATTCGTGGACAGGTCAAATGGGCAAAAATATATTGGATTGCAGTTAGTCAAGCCAGTCTTTCAGAGCAATCGAAATTGATTATCATACCACCTGGAGTGACACCCGCCATACGACGTATGTGTCTTCCTTCAATGGAAATATTTCGCTAAAAACTCAACATGATTTTGCCTTTTGCATTATTATGAGCATATAATCTTATCAGAACGTCATAACATCACAAAATTACATTCGCATATTCACAATCAAATCTTTCCTAAAATTCCATAATATGATAATCTATGATTAGTAGAAATTAACGTAGCCTATATCCAAGCCTAAAAAATTCTTCAAGTTGCAAGAAATTCGTTTTAATTTCACGGACCAAGTGTGTCACGAAATGGACTGTGATGTCAGTTCATTCATTTGTTGCAGTCATTGCTCAAAGTTATTATGCTTTCTCATTTTTTTATTGATCTTCATTTCCATTAAAAGCGTTTTAAGTTCATCATAGCCAAGAGCGCAGTTTTAACTCTGGTAACCCCAGCAGTTAGGGACCTCAATTTTTTTTTCATATCTATATAAATTCATTTTCATACATAAATACTCCATGTTCATAATTCAAATCAGTTTCATATGTAAATACTCCATATTCCTAATTCAAATCAGTTTCATATGTAAATATTCCATATTCCTAATTCAAATCAGTTCCATATATAAATACTCCATATTCCTAATTCACATCAGGTCCATATGTCAATATTGCAGCGGTAAATAATTTTAATTGATTTTGGAAAGTGCCTCTAAAATTATTTGCAAAGGAACCTCAGCTTTTCCGATGCGCCAGGACTTCACTTCTACAAGACGTAGAAAGCTAAACTTCTAACATGAATAAAAGTAACTCACAGTAAAATTTTGGCGCTTAATGCTTGCTCAGCACGCCAAAACACTGTTTTCACCTGTCATGCAGCGAAGCATCATTGTAGGGTGAGCTCTATTTTCAGTGGGCCGTAGCTCGACCCCCAGGTCGATTGGGCCAAATTTGATTTTGGATCTTTCATCTACTCGGTCATATTGGCCTATAAACCGAAATTCAGAAAAATCGAGCCTTGACAGTTCGCGAGGTTCCCTTGTAAGTGAGTTAATCAGTGGCCAGAAGGTACAGTGACCAGGGGCAGACTGGGTCCTCTCAAAGGGCACATACCTTGGATTTTCAGAGGGCATGAGTCCTATTATCCATGAGGGCACACAAGCCCGGGGACCTGCAGACTAGTCCTTTCCTGACCACGATGACAAACACAAATCAATTGAAGTAATAGCGAATCCATTCGAATCTGTGCTTTTACATTTACGTAAAAAACAGTGTTTGCATAAATAATTGTTATTGTGTTTTTATTAAAACGCTGTCATTTTCATATAAAAAGTCTATAGCTCAAATTTTATTTCCCCTTACTGAGCTTAGATAACAAACCAACAAATCGAGATACTTGTTCTACTATGCACTACTATGCATCGGCTTTAGGTGAATTAATGGTACTCATCCTTTTATAGAAGAAGTATATAAATTATAGTCAAGAACAATGGAAGTTTCTTGTCAGTGATGCTACACATGATATTATAGTTGCGTGTGATGCTTTGAATAATTCAGTTTATCGCACTGATATGTCACGGGTGCTCCCTCATGAAGATGGGTGAGACATATAGCATTTTCTACCTGTAAAAGTGACTTAAGCATTTGCATTTTGTGAAACAGTATTTGTGTCAATTGCCTTGGGTGGACTATCAAAACTGGGGTCACCAGCTATTTCATAATTTATGTCTATATGAGCATGTAAGTCTATCTTGATTTAAAAAAAGGATATTATTGTTAAAAATATACACCCTTCTCTACACTTCAATAATGCAATATAAGCAAGGGAGAAATTAAGATAGTGATATTTATGATTCATTGCATATACTAAATATAATTGTTATGTACTTGAAATAAACAGTTAAATACACATCAAAGTTGTTATGCATTTGTTCTTGGCAAGAGAGTTGCTAGATGCGTTTTATAGGGATGGGGCTCTGAAAGTTAGGGAGAGGGGCTTGCAATTTGTTAGTGTTTTGATGTATTTATTAATATATTTAATAATATTAAATATCTAAGCAGACTAATATATTTAACATTAATGAATAAATTTCATATCGAAAACTTGTAGAGGTATACTAAAAGTTACAATTTCCCTTATCTTTACTATAGAGTAGATAAAAACCCAAACCCCTGTAAAAAATATAATGTACAAAAGATCTACTATGAAAATTCGTTTTGAATACATTTTTAACATCAAAAAGAACAAGTTCTATCCTCATGCGCAATTTTATACAAAATAAATTTAAAACAAAATTTTGCAATAATTTATTTTGAGATAGAATATTTTCTAGATGGGGCCCAACCCTCTTGGCCTTAATTATAGAACATAATATTTACAAGTTTCGTAAAAATCTCCATGATTAAACTTCTTAATCTCATGTGCAATAGAAAAACCAAAAGACAAGAGATAACAAAAAATCTTTTAATAATTAAGTTTTTCATGCCCCAAAGAGTCTGCAACTAAACAAACCTGTTTTGCAAGCACCTTTGCATATGTTTCTTTTTTATTCATAGATTGGTCTTGAAGTGGAATCATACCAAATATACTATAAAGGTAAAACATCAGTCATTGTTATGGATTCAAAATAATCCAATTTGTCAAAATAAAATGTCATACAATTCACATTTAAAAATTCATTAGTAAACTTTCATTAGTGAAGAAGGCATGTCAGAGGGAGGGAATTGTAACGTTCAGTACATTGATATAACAATACAGGTATCCCTTGACTTGTGTGATTAATTGGGTCCGAGAAATAATCACGCAATGCAAATACTCATAACGTGAGTGCATTTTAACATGGGTGAGATAGGGATTCGTTTCAAGAAAAAACGCATAAATGGCCACCAAAATGGAAATTCTAGCATTTTTGAAATTTTTTTTGAAAATCGCGTTATTGCGAAAATGAGTAAAGTGAGATCGCGTAAAACAAGGGATGCCTGTACAGCTAACGATCTGTTTAGGTTATATATTATCAGGTCCTTATCCAATAACTAATGAATTAAAATACATAGAAGAATAAACGCCGATATTAATTTCCCATTATGAGGATATAGGGCTTTATGAAAACTGTTTTGGCAACTTTATCCTAGGAGAACTAAATAAATTATAATTTTATAAAATGAATCAGCTTTTTACCTTTGGCCAATAGTGCTGTCACTGGGATGATGGCGTCCAACTGAACGTCTCATGTCTGAAATAAAAATGTTAGAAATAGAAATGAATACATAAAATTTCAAGACAGTATAATTTGTAATGTAATAAAAATACAAAAGTAATATATAAAAAAGTAGCAACTAAATGGAGATCATAAATCTTGTTGCATATACTAGATGGTCAGTCATTACATGTACATACTATTTGGAAGCCACTTTTGAAGAATGGCAAAATAAATAAGCTACTTAAGGTATAAATTGTGTTGTTTCTCAGTTATGTGTATTTTATCTGTCCATTTCATATTTTGATTTTCTTAATTTATCATCAAGGACTTGATGCAGAAAAACAAATCAACATAAATTATTATACCTTAATTCACATGATCTATTTTACAGATCTGAACAGAAAAATTAACTATATGAAACTGGGAAGGCCTTTTATTAGTCATAAAAAATGTACCATTCTACCTTTGTGACAGCTGTTTAGTCAAATAATGTATGCATAGTCAACTAAAGTGCCTTTTCTATTTTACTACAAGAAGTTCATAAAATAATGACGAGGCTTTGCAGTGGTGCACCCAGAATATTCCCAAGGGCGAGCCAGTGGTGAAAAAAATGTTCAGAGGTCATACCAATTACGTTTGCCATTTTGTGTACATTTATCATTATTAAATTACTAATAATTCTACAGTGCAAGATACTTAAATAATTAGAAGTAGTACCAGATTATGTTCATAAAATTTTACAATGGCCAGCCCTTGTTCTCCACAAAAAAATTACCGTTTTGATAATAGGTTTAAGAATAACCCTATTCTGCAAAACTTGCTTTTGCTTGCCCTCTGTCCATTACTTGATTGACAGAGAACTTTTTTTTCTTCCATGACCCTTAAAATATCGCCTTTGAGAACTGGATCTTTATCATAGAGAAAAGTTTCATGTTGACAGGACTTCTCCAAAGCCTTCTTCTAATTACTAAATCCTTTTGAAGCAAGTTGTGGCTTGTGGTCTATCTTAAACCCCCTTCATACGGGTGAAAAGTAAACACAAAATTTGCGATAGGCACTGTTTTTTACCTTTGAATAGGCTAGCCTGTTACGCTTACTCAGCCAAAATGAGCGGAACTTCCGACTGTGGTAAGGTTTTCCTTGACTTAATATAACACTAGTAACAGTAGTGGAGAAATCATAATTTGCATATGGTTCCCAAAGACTTTCAGCACTGTTATCCTATCTTCATCAGTGAGGTTAGATTTCTTGGCATAATTAGAAATATCTGCAGTTAGAATTTCCATTTCAACTGTGTTGAATTACGGATTTCAGTCTACCTTTACCTCCTCTAAAGCTGTTGAAGACAGCCCCATGACATTGCTGTTACTTGTCTCAAGAGCAGTATCATCAATATTACCAGAGTTCAGGGAAATGTCGTTGGGATCGTAACTACTTTTAACTTTACTTTAAAAAAAATTTACCAGTGTCTGTTGGCATAATAACTTTTTGCTTTGGTAGCCCCCTCGGTCCCCTATGTAGGTGAGCCACCAAGGCTTTGTGTTATTATTATGTGGCATACAGTAATCTAGAGTACGGAAGAATCTTGCATTATTGCACACTTGCATCATCTTTGAACAGGATGAGGAATCATTACACTTTCAATGGTTATGCAGGATGTATTAAACGTTCATTTTTCAGGATGATGGATTGGATCAAATAAATGCTTTTCTTGTCTCCATCAAGTTTGAGCCTTACACCTTAAAAATTCGTTATTCAGGGATCATGCAAAAACACTGATTTATAGCAGAAACAAATTATAACCGCTATCTGAAGCAAAGAATCATTATAACAATTGTAAGCATTACTCCAAACATTTTTACTTGAGTGTGAACTGAGGTTTAATATCGTTTCAATGATTTCCGTGCTGTTAATGCCGCGTGCACAAAAACATTGCAATGCTTTTCAGATTCTATGTCATCTCTATTTATTGTAATAAAGATACTGCAGAGCATATTGTGCAATATTTATTACCACATAAACTAACTCTAAACTTCACCACTAACTTTCAGACACCCTATATTTAAATAAATTCAGATGAAATGCAATTTTATGAACAAATCCAATCATAAAAGACATAGCATTTATGCGTACAGAGTTTCATGCCATAAGCTAGGTCGGCTTGTGCTATATATATTAAAAACAATTTTTCAACACCAAGAACATCATTTTGTAAATCATGTTTTATTTTACATATTGAACTTGATTTAACTTTACTTTCACTATCAGCAATTTAGTTGATAACCTTTCCTATAAATATTTGTGACCAATTATTTCACAGCACAAAAAATCACAGTATAAATTATACCAAACACATATCATTTCAAATATGTTTCTAATAAAACTGTACTTGTCTTATTCGTATAGCTAAATCAAGCATATTTTAAAGATCTAAAACAATTTTACTATATCCATATAACTACTAAAACAAAATTATTACTTGAAGTTGATGGAAGAGAATTTGAACTTTGATGTATTAAAGTGGAAGTTTTGACTTCGTCAAGTGAATTATAACTAAAACAGAAACACACATATATATATATATAGAAGTGTATATTTTGATACAATAGGACAGACTAGAGACATATTATATTATTTAATTTAGGGATTGAAATTTTATTGTTTAGAAAATTTTGTATGGCTTTACAATTTAAAAAAAGAAATATCTATATTGGGGTGGGTCGAAAAAAACAAAGTATACCTAATCAAAAAGTAATAGCGTGGGCAAGTTGCTTTAGATAATAAGGAATAAATTCGCAAAATATTACGCCAATCGGTTAATATCTTTTACTGCCATAGGGGACCAAAGTTCCAAAAATCGCAAAAAACATGCTTTTACTAATAAAAAACATAGTTTTACTAATTTCTCTTAATTGTTCAAACACAGCAATACAATTTCTAATAGAATGCAACAGTTACATCAAGATATTAGTAATCTGCCATTAAAATTTCATTAAGGGAAAATCATATCTTTTACCACCGCAAGGGGGCCAATGTTTCAAAAAAATGACGAAAATGTCCATTTTTCGTTTCTTCTCAAATTCCATAATTTTTATAACATAACAATAATGGAAAAATAACAACGTTTTTTATCGTAGTTGTAAGTTTAAAAGATGGTTCGACGCACGTTTCGAGAGAACAAGGTCTCTCCTCGTCTGGAACTAGCGTGCAATAAACAACATTGGAGTGTTGCCAACTCGATGTGGTTAATACGTTGCCGGTAGCGGTTAGTGCTTTTTTTCAGGAGTACAGAGTTGTTTTAGGCGGCCAACTTACAAAGTGGTAAATTTTGGTCACAAAGTTAAGTAGCAGGTGTAGTTGAAGGAGAAGCAATGGGGAAGAGTTTTAACAGATTTTTCCAAGCCCCACTAAAACTTGGGGTTGATTTATGGTCGTTCACAAGTGATGCACCAAATCTATGGATGTAAAACGCTTCCAGGAAGTCAAGTTCAATGACCGAAAAAGGTTGGCAAATGACCGTGGCTTCTTTAAAGTTGAATTGATGGTCATTATTCCAACAATGAACTGCAATCGATGATTTTTGAAACTCAGCATTGGTGACATAGACTTTATTTTATAACATGTCCAGATTTTTGAAACTATTTCCAATAGATTGAAACGGACTTTCATTACACACCGTGCAGATTATCACGATCATTGTAATTCAACCGAAAACGTCTAACTACTGCTGTACGATACAATCATCAGCAGCTACGCTTGAATATTTTTTGTCGCCGCTAGGAGGTCAACTTTCAAAGTGATTTGTTCTTTTATGAAGTTCTGTTTCTCACGCGACGGCGACAAGGTTTGACGTGTGTTTGTTGTTTGCTCGTATAAGAATCATTAAATTTTATTAGAATTGCAGTTTTTAGAATTACGTTTTGCAGTATAAATGGAAAATGGGAACATTATTTAAGAAATCAAATAAGTTGATAACTCGTTCTATTTTCAAGTGTCCATTATTTGAAACCCCAAAAGAATGAACAGATTCCAGATTACCAACTCACGAAGATGTCCTGCCCTGTTGTTTCCAGGAAAGGTGTAATCTTGCACTGGAGGTCGGCAATCAAGAACCGAAGTTCTCCATGATTGCCAAAAACGTAGTTGAAAAAATTGAAAATGTTTACAATGAATCATCTAGTCCAACCGTTTCGCATAACCAAGTCACAGCAGTATTAAATAACTACCATGAAAATTATCGAAACCTGATGAAGTCTTACAGAAGAAACAATGATAGACAGAATTACCAGAAGAAAATTAATAATTTGGTGGATAGGGCCAGAAAGTCTCTATATGATATAGCCGCATGTAAATGCAAAGATTTTAACAACTGTAATTGTTAGAAACGAAATAAGGTTCCAGAAAGAGACTGTACATTTTTGCTTGCGCAATGAACGATGAGACTGGGTTATATTGGCCAGTTGGATACTGAATTCACTGCAGATATACAAAAGAGAATGCAAAGGAAAAACCGTCCAAGACAACGGATGATTCTAACATTAGAACAAATATCTGAATATACTGCCGTGTATGTGAATGATTCTTGTACGGACGAATCGACCGAAGTAATCGAAAACAAAGTTACATCTTCTGATGAAAGTGACAGTGGCTGGCGGTGGCGAGATTGAAGTGAAGCTGCGTGAAGTCAATTCATAAAAACTCAAAATCATCGTAAATTTTTGTCTTGTTTACTGAATGAAATAAAAACCGGTTTCTTGGAGAGTATAGACCGTAAATTAACGTGTTTTGGTGATCAGCTTCAAGCAGCTTCACTTAAATCTCGCCAAAGGCCGCCACTGGAAATTTATGACCATACACAAAGTGAAAGGGTTTCCAAATCTCCAAATATGTAGCTGAACCTTGCAACAACTTCAGTGTTAAGCGATAGGTATGGTTTATTTAACAGGGCCACTGCCACACATTAGCAACAACAGTTCTTCAGGGCATAAACGAAAACGATACATCAAAAGTTTTAGATAAAATCCGAAGAGAAAAACAGAAAATTAGATCTCAAATAATCAAAACATTTGATATTACAAGTTTAAATACTTCACTTGCTCTATACTTCGATGGCCGTAAAGATAGAACTCTTTGCCAGGTTAAAAATGGAGCAAAGTTTCATCGTCGCTAACTCAAGTAAGAACATATCTCTTTGATACTGGAACCAGGTGTCCATTACTTCGGTCATCTGACTCCATCGACTGGCAAGACGATTTCTATATACAA
>QLNU02015360.1:26306387-26320862 GCA_006491805.2 Dysdera silvatica
AACCGACTTATACGTAATAACTTTCATATTTTATATTATCAGTTTCATATTGTGTTTTTAATAATTTATTTTACCTAAACTGTTATATCCTATATTTTTTTTCTTAATTTCTCTCCGGGGGTTCACATGCTCATGTGCACCAATGGACGAGCCGCCACTGTGTATGTGTATATGTATATACACATACATATATTTAAAACAAACATATATATTCAAAATAAATAAAAATTTTCTTTGCACTTAGAATAAACACACAAGTATATTCTCAAAATAAACACAGAAATATATACTCAAACAAAAACTTCTTTATATATAGAGAAAGAACCTTTTATATATATATATATATGGCCTGCAAAAGGGTTGCTGGTATCTAACTGGAAGGAGACCCACACGCTGAACGTATGTGACGATGTGTGGAACCGGCCAGGCCAGTAACCTAGTGTCCTACCCCGCCTTCAAGTGGTGCAGGCTGAGCTTTCTATTTATGTGGCAAATTAATATTTGCTACACGGATAGAAAGGCGGAAGGGGAGGGCTAATTCACCAACCCGTCTAGCCAGCGTGGTGAAATTATGGCTAATTCCTCCATTATGTTGACACACCAGAAACCATGGCCCCTAGTCTCCAGGTGCTGGAGTGCTCCTGATCAAGGCAGCGGTCAGTGTGGCATGAAAGCAGGGGGTGCTAAGAATCACTGGAATGGCCCAGGCTGCCGTTTGTTATTGACCTTGGCTACGTTTAATGGACGATCCCTTGCTTCTGAAGCAAAACTTCAGGAATTGGAAGAGGAACTAGACAAGATCAAATGGGACATTGTAGGACTCAGTGAAATTAGAAGAAAAGGTGAAGAGTTGGTGGAACTGAAAAGCGGACATTTGTTTTACTATAGAGGAACGGAAACTGGAAGAACAAGTGGTGTTGGCTTCTTAATCAACAAAAGAATTAAAGACTGTCTTCTGGAAGTTGAAAGTACATCAGATCGAGCAGCGAGGCTCGTTGTTCAACTAACCCAGCGATACCAACTTCAGATAGTACAGGTATATGCACCAACATCAAGCCATACCGACGAAGAGGTTGAAGAATTTTATGAAGAAATCAAAGAGTTACACACCAAAGGGAAACAACATATCAAGCTCATCATGGGGGATTTCAATGCAAGAATTGGACAACAGGAACAAGGAGAGACATCGGTTGGTAAATACGGATATGGGGAAAGGAATGAACGTGGCGATCAACTCATCGAATTTGCAGAAGCTGAAAACCTTAGCATCATGAATTCATTTTTTAAGAAGAAACCGCAAAGAAAATGGACATGGAAACACCCAAATGGGGGAACTAGTGAAATTGACTATATCCTGGCAAACAAGAAATCAATTATTGAAGATTGCAGTGTACTGAACAGATTTAATACTGGAAGTGATCATCGAATGGTGAGATGTAAAGTGCACTTAAATACTAAATTAGAACGACAGAAGCTCATTAGGAAACAAGTAAGTAAGAGGGTGGATCTAATGAAACTGAAAGTAAATACCGAGGCATTCAAGTTGGAATTAAAAAATCGCTTTTCTGCACTGGAAGGACTTATTGATGAAAGTGATATCTCAGAAGCAAATGAAAACATTGTTAAGACAATAGTTGAAACTGCTGGGGAAATTGGTGGTGTAACCTGTAAAAAGCACAATAGCAAATTATCTGAGAAGACGAAACAGCTCATGAAAAGGCGAAGAGATATGAAGGTGGACAATCGAAATACCAGTTCCAGGATTGAGTACATAGAACTTTGTAAAACTCTGCGCAAAAGCATGAAAGAAGACATAAGAAAATTCAACTGTGAGCTAGTAAAGGAAGCCATTGAAAATAACAAGAGCCTTAGGGTTGTTAAAGGAAGTTTATCTGTTGGGAAGAAACACATCATTGCATTAAAAGGAGAGGATGGCACCGTAACAAGAAATAGGGAAGAAATACTTAGAAGAGTTGAAGAATTCTACAAAAAACTATATGAAAGTAACAGTGGATTAAACGAAGACGCCGAAATAGTCGAAGGAATAGCTCCTAAAATCTTAAAAGAAGAAGTTTCATTTGCAATAAAAAATATGAAGAAAGGAAGAGCCCCTGGTGATGATGGTATTACATTAGATATCCTAAAAGAAGCTGGAGAATATGTAGAAGACATACTTGCAAAATTCTTTACCAAATGTCTTAACAGCGGTAACATACCAAACCAATGGGATTCTGCAACAGTAATTCTTTTGCATAAAAAAGGTGATAAAGAGGATTTGAAAAATTACCGACCAATTAGCTTGTTACCTGCTATTTATAAAATCTTCACAAAAGTGCTAACACATCGCCTGCAGAAAAAATTAGATGCAGCTCAACCAAGAGAACAAGCTGGATTTCGAAGTGGATTCAGTACAGTGGACCATATTCAAGTATTAAGAGAATTAATTGAAAGAACACATGAATATGAACTTCCATTGTGTGTGGCATTTATTGACTATGAGAAGGCCTTTGACTCTATTAAAACATCAGCAGTCATCAACTCTTTAAGATCAACAGACATTGAGGATGTGTACATTGACATGGTGAAACGTGTGTATAAAAATGCAAGTGCAAAATTTCGGTTACATAAAGATACCAAAACTATCAAAATTGGTAAAGGTGTGAGGCAGGGAGATACCATTTCTCCAAAACTTTTTACTTCAGCTTTACAGATGATTTTTCAGCAGATAAATTGGAATAACAAGGGAATAAAAATAAATGGTGAATATTTAAATCATTTGCGGTTTGCTGATGACATTGTTATTTTTTCAACGAACCCATTAGAACTCCAAGACATGGTACAGGAGCTCTCAACTAGAAGTAAAGAAGTTGGACTCAAGATGAACCTACAAAAAACTAAGATCATGTTCGAAACGACCACCTTTGGGACTGGACTGCCATGGTCATTATAGCAGGTGGTCACTATACACGGAAGCAGGGGGCCTGGCCCCACTTGCCCTATCAAGCTATTTATACCTGTACATAAACTGTTGCAATAAAATATGTGCACCCAGAAAGAATTGAGCCACAACTACGAAACTCGGCATGTGTATAGTGTTCGAGTAGTCGAACAAATGTTCAAAACATCAAAGCAAAACAAAACACCGTTTTATTGACGTGTAGCAGTACAAAGAATGTGCTTTTCAATAGGTGGTAAAACCACCCCTGGCAGTCATGCAAGCCGATACTCGGTGGGACATGGAGTCAATTAAGTGGCCGATGTTCCACTGCGATAGATCCTACCATAAACGCAGCAACTGCTGAAAGAGTTCGGAGGTATTCTGAGACGACTGAAGTTGCCTACTGGACATGTCCCAAACAGGTTCGATAGGTGAAAGGTCTGGAGACCTGGCAGGCCACTCGAAGACATTGTTGCAACATCCAAGCACTATGTGGTCGAGCGTTGTCCTACTGGTAAACAGTACCTGGGCGGCCAGATACAATAGGCAGTACCACCGGCTGCAAAATATCGTCAACGTACCCGCGAGCAGTGAAAGTACCTCGTAGCATGACTAAAGGTGACCGGCTGTCCCAGGAGATCGCTCCCCAGACTGTTACACCAGGTGTAATGGCAATGTACCACTCGGTAACGATGTTGGATTCGACCGCTGACCTCCTCGTCTCCACACACGTGTATGGCAGCCATCAGCATCGAGTGAAAAGCAGGATTCATCACTAAAGATGACATTTTTTCAATCAGACACTGTCCAGCTTGATTGTGAGAGACATCATTCCAGACGACATTGCCTATGGTGGGGTGTCAGAGGTAAGCGCCATAATGGTCGTCGAGACCTGAGCCCAGCGTCAGCTAGTCGTCGCCAAATGGTATCCCTTGATATCAATGGACCCCTACGAGTTGGCAAATGGCATCAAATTGTTGATACATCACTGTTGGTGCAGACGTGGCTACCCTCCTGATTGCGCAAATCCTCTCACACATTGGTGACTCGGGGACGTCCAGAGCCACTATGACGGCTGACTGTACCTTCTCTGAGCCACTGTTTCCAACACCAAGCAACTACCATATTGCTTCGCCCAATATGCCGGCCGATCTGTCCGTTTGACTGACCGGTCTCTCTGAGGCTTATAATCCGCCCCCTCTCAAAGTCGGACAAATGTTTGTAATGCCGTAGGGAACGTCTGTAAAGCATCTTTCGTGTCAATATCGTGTATCTGAGCTGCTAATCCAGTTGTAAATGCCCATCACTGAGCGCACCGGCCCTTTTAAATTCTACTCGCGTTGCAGTTCATACGTGCATCACATGCCTCCACAATGCTCATTGGTGCTGTACGTTTGATCATTTGCATAACTCACTGAACCACATTTTCATACCGAGTTTTGTTGTTGTGGCTCAATTCTTTCTGGGTGCATATGTCTTATTGTAACAGAGTGTACATAACAATCCACACGTGCCTTGTGCCCCATATGTCCTTTGCCTTGCCCTAGTTGCCAATTCATCCTGGTTAAGGCCTGCAAGGGAGACTTTAGTATAGGCAAGACTAAGTCCTTACAAGTTCTCTCTTATTAAAAAATGGTCAGTCTATTCAGGTGGTCACTTTACCAGACTATAAAATAATTTTTTTTTTGTAATTTTAATAAAGTCCAAGTACCTTGGAGATTTTCGATCCATAATGGATCGAAAAAGAACGCAAGACTTAAGGCAAAATATTGAAGGCTCTTCGTTGACTCATCATAAAGAAGTATGAAAGCTGTCCTCCTTCATAATGGCAACAAATATGCCTCTATACCGGTTGGCCATTCAGTTCATTTGAAAGAGAGGTATGAGAATTTAGCCTTGATCCTTACCAACCTTAGGAATACAAATGGACCATCAGTGGCGATCTGAAAATGTTCTCTATGACCGTTGGTCGACAGGGTGGCTACACTAAATACCCCATTTCCTCTGCGATAGGACAGTCATGTTAAAACCAAGAACTGCACTAAGAAGATGTGGCCAGGATGTTAAACGTAGGGGGGGGGAAAGAATGTGCACTTTGACTCTTTAGTGGACCCAAAAGAAGTACTCCTGCCTCCACTTCACATCAAACTTGGCATCATGAAGAAGTTTGTGGATGCCCTGTCAAAAGATGGTGATATTTTCAAGTACCCGACAAGTAAGTTTCCAGGGATGTTAGAATAAAAGCCGACTTTCTTTTTCAGAGAAAAAGGGGTTTTTGCCTGTCCTGACATTCGAAAACTAATGACAGACAAAATCTTTGAAACCAAAGTGGAAGACATTGAGAGATCGGCTTGGAAATCTTTTAAAGAAGTTATTTGCAACCAGAAAGATCCTGACTTCAAGAATGTCATAGGAAACATGCTTGAGAACTTCAAAGTCTTGGACTGCTCAATGAGCTTGAAGATAAACTTTTTTAACTCCCATCTGAGCTATTTCTCAGAAAATTTAGGCACTGTAAGTCAAGAGCAAAGAGAGAGATTCCACCAGGTTATAAAGGAAATGGAATGGAGGTACACGGGCCAGTGGAATATCAACATAATAGCAGACTACTGCTGGATGCTGACTAGGGAGGAGGCACAAGCAAAGCACAAAAGGAAAGGTTCTAACGGAGCTTCGAAGGGAACGAAAAAAGACCGTATAATGATTTTTGACTTCGTGGTGGCTCTGACAAACATGTAAAATTAATAAAATATAAAATAAATTTTATTTTTAAGTTTTTCGTAAATAAAGTTTTTGAACTCGGATAGATATTCTGGGTAATTTTCCCAGGCCTTCATCCTCACTTTATGGAAAAACCTTACATGATAGAGGGAAAAGCTCAGCATATCTAAAAACATTAGAAACAGCTAAAACGATGCAGAAAAAAATTACAAAGTATTATTTCGCAGACCTGTATTATAAGTAATACATTTAACATATAAAAGAATAGGAAACCAAACTACATGTAGTGATTCCCTCTCCATATATAGGTAACCATTATAGCTGGCATCATTATAAATGATTTCCAGCATAAATATGCATATTTTATAAATATACTACATGTCTATTTCAAATTCATCTAAACATAAACTACTCTATGATGATGATAATAAATGCACACCCTGGATCTGATTCAGTAGAGGTCTTCAAAGCTTGAATAATGTCTCGATACTGACGGTTCTGCAACAAAAATTACCTTAATGTAAGATTTACTATTTAATATTTCAACAATCTCTCATAAATTCACAAAAAATTCTTCGAAGTACTATATACTCCAGTAAAATGTTCAAATTAACTTCAAACGCAAATGAGAAAGTTGCAAGTACCAGCTTATTTTTGTTTGTTTGTATATTTTATGGCGCAAGGACCATGCTGAACTAGAACCTACAGTTTTCTATAAAATCTGAAACTCTTAATGCCTAGAGAACACACCCTTCCCCCCTGACTACGGTGAAAAGTTAGTTCGCAAGCGTTCTTTTTTTGCCACAGTTGGGAGTTGAACCCAGGATAACAACACAGCAGGCAAACATGTCACCACTGCACTAACGCAGAGTCTAATAATTTTTGAAAAGGTAACATCCATTGAGTGGTAAAAAAAGTAGTTGAAATTTTCAAAGTAAACCAGATTTATTAAAAATAATTGGAGGATGAATATCGATATAAATATTAAAAAGCTTAGTACAAAGATAAAATCTTAAAATATATGTTTAGCAGGATATAAAAAAACATGATTTTTTAAAAAATTTAAAAAAATCAGATTTCTTATTAAAACCATATTTCTTGACTTCTATCAGATTCTTTTGATTTAAATTGAATTTTTTTGGATAAGATTGTATGCTTCAGAAATTAATCAAATTTTTCATTTGGCTTCGTTTATGTAAGATTTTAACATTCAACTTACTCTTCTGAAGCTTTAAATGAATATTTAAATAATGTACACTCTATAACAAAAAAAATCGACGCACCAAGAAGGAGTTGTCCGATTGCGATAAAAATTGGTGGATGTAAAGAACATACATAGAAAAAGAAACGATTAAAATTTCAGAACAATTGAATGATTTATTGCAGAGTTTGACCGTTACAAAGGGAGGAAGTCAATAAGGCGTTGGTCCACCTCTGGCCTGGATGCAAGCTGTCACCCGGCGTGGCATAGACTGATAAAGATCCCGGATGGTGTCCTGCGGAATTTCTTGCCAAATTGTCTCCAACTGTCGGGCTAAATCGTCAACATTCTGGTCAGTTTTGACTAAACGCATTTACAAAGCAGTGCTGTTTCCTATTTGATCACCAACGTTTTTAAAACGGTTCTACCAAACTTTCTAGTAAGTTAAGGTTGGGTCAAATAAATGTCGCCAAAACATCTTGATGCTGAAATCAGAAAACATCAGCACATATTTCAATAGTACTTCATCAGTGGCAGACAAAATATCAAAAGTAAATGTTGAAGCCACAGTAAGAGTTGACGCCGCACACATGGTGAAGCACATGGATGTCAGGCACGTAGACGCCGCAAACGTGGTCGCGTACATGGACTGCCGCACAGTCAAAGGACACTTCAAACAGCGAAGGGAATTTTGAAATGAACATTTCACAATTGTCTGGGGTCATCTGTTTTGGAAAGGAAGCTAGTTGGAGTGTCAGTAACATTGTTGTAGAAGAGGGTCCGCCTAAAAAAAGTATTGTTTTCAAAAGCATGGAAAACTGGAAGAGAGTGGCTCCTCTGCAAAAACAAAACCATGTTTTGTAACATTTGTCAATTGTATGACAAAAGATCACGTTTTAACACCTTTCGGGATGGTGGTTGTCATACACTAAGGAAACGAATGGTGGAGCAGCACGAAAAAAGTAATGCTCATCAAAATGCATTTACTGCATCAAGGAAAAAAGAACTTGGGCCTTTACAGAAGACTGTTTTGAAATTGGAAGTCAAAGAAATCAAACAACTGCATGAACTTTTTAAGATTGCATCTCACATTGGAAAACAAGAAATGACATTTTCTGCATTTTGTGATGGAATAAGACTGTTAAGAAGTATAGGTGTTGACATCAGTGAAACGTACAACGATGACAAGCGAGCTAGTACTTTTATTTCCTTTATTGCTAAAGAAATAAAGGAAGAAATGAGGACATCTTTAGAAAAGAGCAATTTTTTTTCCAATAATGGCTGATGGTAGTACAGATCGTAGTACTTGTGAAGAGGGAATTATATACATAAACTTCCTTGAAAATGGAAAAGTTGTTACAAAGTTTGTAACTTTACAACCCTTAAAAAAAGCTGATGCTAATAGCATCGAGCATGCTATTTCAGATACAATATTGAACTGTTTAGGGCTAAGTCAGGAAGACGCTAAAAGTAAAATTGTGGTTTGTGCTCTTGATGGTACATCGACCAATTTCGGAGAAAAGAACGAAGCTTTCCAAAAATTGAAAAGGGATGTTCGACCTTATCTTTTAGGCATTCATTGTTGTGCTGACAGATTAGAATTAGCTGTTAAAGATGTTATTGAAAAAACAGCTTATAACTTGAAATTTGAAGAATCTGTAAACAATTTGTATATAATTTATAAATATTCTGCAAAAAACTGGTAAGAATTACAAACTGGGAGAAGCACTGAACATTAAAATACTAAAACCTATAAAAGTTGGTAGAATTCGGTGGATAGCTCATCACGAGTGTGCTGCTATTGTTGTTCAGAAATATTATGGAGCTTACATTATTCATTTAGAATCATTTCTCAATCAAAGTAAAAAAAATACAGTTTAAAGACTGCAAATTCCATTAAAAATATAAAATCATTAGAATTTGTGCTGTTTCTGCAGATTTTTTATGATACTTCTAAACTTATTCTCCAGTTTAAGTAAAATTCTCCAAAGCAATTGTACAAACTTGACCTGTGCAAGATCAAAAATGCAAGCCATTCTACTTACATTTAAAAAATTGAAAAATGAAAATGCTTTCGAAAAATTTGCAAATTTAGATAACATTGAGGACTTGAGCATTCCAGATGAAAACATAATGTACAAGGGTATAAATTTGTCAGAAGTTAAATTACAGACAAGAAAAATCTGTTCCTTTCTATATGATGCAAGTTTCTCCATCATAAAAGCTGAAGTAATAAAAGAAGAAACGTGTATGGTTGAATTATGTGGAAATTTCATTAGAATAAGGTTTAAAAACTTTATTGATGACCCTGTTTTATCACCAAGCAATTGGCCAGTTGAAGGCAAAACTGAGCTGGTGGAGTACGGACAAGAAGAAATCAAGCTCCTCTGGTTCCATTTTAGTAACATACTTAAGGAAAAGGGTTTATCGAAAACTGAAGCTTTGCTTCAATGAGAAATTCTAAAACTTCATGTTAAAGACACTTTAGAACACAAGATAAAGTGTCAAAAATACAGCGATGTGTGAAAAAACTTTACGACTAGCGATGAAAGGAATTACAAGGATATTCTAAGTTTAATAGAAATCGGGCTTGTTATACCTATAAATACAGCAGAGTGTGAAAGGGGTTTTTCCTTAATGGGAAGGATAAAATCAGACTGAAGATCTAAACTAAAGCAAGCAATGCTTTCAAACTTAATGCAGTTATCTCTTAGTAAGGAAACTCTGGAGACTTTTAATTCAGAAAACGCTATACATCGGTGATGGAAAGCTCGCCAACGGATATGTAGACATAGCATCATGAGTCAAACTGAGCTCTAGTATGAGCCAAAAATGTAGTGTGTAAGACCATATGAACCCAGATCTAGACCCACATATGATACAACTGAACACGGGTGTCATTAGTGGAGGGGACGGGGGACCTGTCCCCCCAATGTTGGCATTAGTGTTACATATCCTCCTTCAATTTCAAACAAAATGCCTTTTAAAGGTATATTGACACCCCCAATATTTTCATGCCGCCGATGCGACTGAACGTAAGTCAAGTAATGATTCAGATGATGACAGTTTTTCTTTAGAAAGTGGTTGTGATTGAAACGGTGGTTAAATTGGAAGGAAATAACTGACGGGGAGGACGAAACGCAATCGTTACATAGCGAAATTTTGTACAAGTAATAAACTAAAATTGAAAGATTTGGTGGAATGGATACTTATGTTTATTTTTCAAGAACAGTGACCTATGGACTAATTTTCTCAATGTATCTGCAGCTGGTTTGTACCATTTTGTTTATTACAAATCAATGTTCAACTGTTTTGAAAAGTTGCATTTGTTTAGCTTACACGCTTAAATGTAATTGCTATACTTACATTTTACCCATTTTTAATGTAGAGGTATACTTTCTATATTGTTTATTACTTGTGCACCCACTGGCGTATGCAGGGGATGTTAATGAGCCCCACCGCAATGAAATTTTGTATATTTAACATAGGAATATGTGAGTTGTAGCTCTGTAACCCCTCACATTAAGCCTATAATCCCTCCCTTATGAACTTGCTGCGTATGCCTATGTGTGAACCTTACTAGTATTTAGTGCACCTAAGTCACAAGACTTGGGTGCACTTGTGCACCTGATTTAAAAAGTTAATTTTGACCCCTGATGTAAGTAATATATTACTGCTTGCTATTTTTATTAATGAAGTAATAGTACTGTGCATCATAAATACTGAAATAAATAATGCATATTATTTATGAAATTAGAAAAATTCTTTGATGTTAAAACTGTATTCAAACCAAAGTTTCATGGCAGATGTTTAAAATACAGGAATACATTAGGCGTGTGATATACTGACAGTGATAAAGATAAAAGATCCCACAAACACACACACATAATATATATATATATATATAAAGTTTTCCTCGCCCACTCTTGGCGGAAACAGGCTTTGGGACGGGCAGAGCGCCATATTCTCAAGCCTCTTTTTTACATCACTTCTTAATGTGCCATGTCTAGAAACTTCCTGACAATGTGATACGTGTTTAGGATTGTGGCTTTTTGTTTTTCAATGTAGGTGTTTGGGTCAATGTGAGTATCTCCAAATTCGTCGCAAGCGTTTTTGGTACTATCCCTGGTTGCTGAGATGACTACGGGATGATGAGGGAGTCTTTTCATACCTTATATATTCGTACTTCATGTCTGAGATCTTGGTACTTTGGTGATTTCCGTTGTGTAGGTTGTCTGTATGATATTGGTGTTGGGTACTGCTATCTCTATTAAGTACGTGGTCTTACTCGATTAATCGACGAGGGTAATGTCATGATTGTTAAGTGGGACTGTTTTATCTGTTATGATTGATCTATCCCAGTAAAGTTTGTTTGTTTCGTTCTCATGCACGGTCTCTGGCACATATTTGTAGTACGGGCATTTTTTTGACAGAAAGTCAGCATTCGCTGCCAATTTCTGGTGGACCATTTTCGCTACTTGATCGTGTCTATGTTTGTAGTCTGACTGCCGAAGGATCTTGCATCCTGCCATCACGTGTTGGATTGTCTCCGATGCCGCATGACAGTGTCTGCATTTGTCGCTTTCTGTCTTTTCTCTGGATGAATTTCTGATTATTCTTTGTTGCGATCACTTGGTCTTGGATGGCCAGCATAAATCCTTCTATCTCTGGCTGGAGAGTGCCTTTGGCCAGCCAAGAATTTGATGCCTTCTTGTCAACGTGTGGTTGCTGTAGGTCATTGTAGTGCCTGCCGTGTAATGGTTTTCCCGCCCAAGTTCTTAGTTTCTGTTCGTTGGCTGTTTCGAGGACACGCTCCTCGGTACTACACAGGTTTAGTGGCGTGTAATTTGCATCTGATTGTATTATGGCTTGGATGAGCGGCGATCGGGGACTCTTCAACTGGAAGTATTGCCTCATGCTCTGTATCTGCTTGTCATGTAAGTCTTCGAGGTCCGCCTGTCCGCGTCCTCCCTCCTCCCGGGGTAGTGTTTTCCGTTCAATTACCGTTGCAGGGTGTAATTCCGCGGCTCTTCTTTGGATGGTTCTCATTTTCGCTGGAGTGTTTCTAGTTCAATGTGGTCCATTTGATGATCCCGAAGGAGTAGGTGAGCACTGGTACCGCATATGCGTTAATGGCTTGCGTGGTGTTCTTCCCGCTCACAATGCTTCTAAGTCTTTCTTGGAATGCTTGCGTGAGCTGGACCTGACTTCCTTGTGCTCCTGCTGCCGTGTTTGCATTACCCGCAGGTATTTGTAGGTTTCGCCTCGTCCAAGGTCTTCAGTAGTCTCCCGTCTTCGAGTTCGATGCCTGGTAAATCTTCTTTGCTATTCTTCTGTATTTTGCACTTATCGAGGCCGAATTCCATTCCTATGTCCTTGGAGAATGTCTCTGTTATACTGATGAGTTGTCGGAGTTGGGTGATTGTTGGCGCGTATAGCTTGATGTCATCTACGTACATGAGGTGGGAGACTTTATGTAGGTTTCTCTTGTCTTTCTTCAGCATGTATCCGTATTTACTTGCGTTCAGCATCCTTGACAAGGGGTTTAACGCCAAGCAGAACCACTGGGGGCTTAGTGCGTCTCCTTGAAAGATTCCGCGCCGGATGGGGATCTCGGCCGTTTCTATTTTACTGTCTGGCGTGTTTAGCTGTAACCGGGTTCTCCATTGTTTCATGCTGCTCTGTAGGAATCGGATGATTGAGGGATGTATATATATATATATGTATAATTTATATCTTGTATACCTCATGTTTTAAACAAAAGTTTAAGTCTCTAGTTTGCAATAACGTGAAGAGAAATTATAAATTTTAGTATACCTTTACAGCAGTTTTCAATGTAATATTTATGTTAAGAGATTTATTCATTGATGTTAAAACTGTATTCAAAACAAAGTTTCATGGTAAATTTTGTGTACCTCATGTTTTAAACAAAAGTTTAAGTCTCTAGTTTGCAATAGCGTGAAAAGAAATTATAAATTTTAGTACACCTCTACAGCAGTTTTCAATATAATATTTATGTTAAGAGATTTATTCATTAAAGTTAAATATGGATGAGTTTCATTTTATTGCTAAAACTGACTTGTTCACATAAACAATTTTGAACATTAAATATACTTGTATATTCAATGTGTATTGTTCCATGTCCTAAGTTTTGTCGAAACATACAGTACTATGAATTAATAAACTCCATTATATAAAACATTTTAACGTCTGTATTGTAGATATTTAATATTATATTTTTTAAAAATACTAATAAAATATATCAAAACATTAACAAATTCTAAGTCCCTCCCCCATAAGATGCTTTAAGCTATAGCCCTGACTCCAAGAAAATCTCAGGATTTATTGACTGAATATATCGAGAGAACCACATTCCTTAGAGGTCCATTCTATTCTTCCAGCTTAAGATCCGTAAGAGACTTAAACCAGCACATGATCCAACAAAGTTTTGTCCCATTGAAAAAAAACAGTTCATTTGTTGTTTGTTAAAAATAAGTTTTTACAAACAGTTTGGCATTTCTGTTCCCATCACTAAGTTAAATGAAGATGAGTTAAGCAGGATTCTACTGTATTCGTTTTTAGTGCATTTAAGTTCAGTAGCCTAAAATGCTCCATTTAAATGAATAACATCAAACATGTATATGAATTAATAAAATTTGTTACAACTGAGGGTCTAATTTGCACCAGAAATGTAAAATGGAAATCTCTGGGTCTGTTACAGAGCTGTACTGCTTATCTTGAGCGTATACCAATTTTGTGCCATCATTATCCACAAACTTTCCATGGGTTTTAGATCTGGGTGATGTGATGACTGGAGTTATGAGGATTTTTTTGGGGCCTGGTTTTCTTTTTATGATGCCGTTTTATCACTGATACTTAAAAAATTACGAACTACAAACTTTGGTCTTCTAATTTACTCTGAAATTTGACTATCTAATTTTTCAGATTTCAAACTGGCAATACAACCCTTTTTATGTATACTTAAGTTTTTCCACATGACATTATGGTTTAACATAACCGGCTGTAATGAAAATGCTGCACATGCAAATCCAAAGTGTCTACTTTAAAATTGAGTATATGGTCTTGTTTGGATTGCGAATTGGTATGTTTGTCAAAAAAAGACACAGTTTGCAGAGAAAGTCTTTTCCAGCATTTCTTCTTAAAAACAAGATAAATATTTTTAAAACTATATTATATCTTGTGAATGTCTTTAATTTTTATTTAATGATTTACTTTTTGTTTAAATTGCATGAACATAAAAGCAGTTTAGGGCTTTCAGGCAAATTTTCTGATGTTCAAAAATATGTGAAACAAGATTTATAACATAAAGGTTGGATCTGAAAAAGTTATTGAAAAGAACTTGTTAATATTGAAATATTGCATTATTTATACAATTATCCGACAAAAATACAAGGCCACAACAAATATAAAAATAAAGTAAATCTATTTAACGCCAGAAGACAAAACTCTGATGGAAATTAAACATAACAAATCACGCACGAAAGTTGTAAATAAATTTGAAGATGCATATTTCTAAATAATCTGAGGAACACATGAGGTTATCTCTAAATATAGAAATTTTACATATCTTTAGTAACAATAGATAAATATTTAA
>QLNU02015360.1:26329640-26340544 GCA_006491805.2 Dysdera silvatica
TTATCCATTTATTCGTATTTCTTTAGGAAACTTGGAAATTCAAAATTTACTCCATGGTTTTACAGCGAGAGAACAGCAAAATCAAGCTGCATCGGAATCACTGCTCTTCAGAGAAGATGCGAGGCCGAGGCAACAAATATTTTAGAGACCCCTCAAAATTGACATACATACACACACGTCTAACACATATTCTATAATTACCAAGACGAGACCCCTAATATTGAGAGGCCCGGGGAAGCAGCCCTCCCACCCCGATAAGCCCTGGTCAGGATGAACCATTTTCCAAAGAATTCGAACTTAAGCACCCATTTGCTGTTTTCTGATGACATTGTTATTTTTTCAACGAACCCATCAGAACTCCAAGACATGGTACAGGAGCTCTCAACTAGAAGTAAAGAAGTTGGACTCAAGATGAACCTACAAAAAACTAAGATCATGTTCAATAATTTCGTAGAGGAAACAAAAATACAAGTTGACAACCTTGAGCTAGAAATTGCTGATTCATATATTTACCTTGGCCATCTGATTTCAATGGATGGCAATATTATGAAAGAACTCAACAGACGGATTAAACTCGGCTGGAGTGTATTTGGAAGAAACAGTTTTATCATGAGGGGAATATTGCGTTTGTGTCTAAAAAGAAAGATCTTCAACCAGTGTGTATTGCCAGTCCTCTGGATCAGAGACGTGAAGTCTAACTGTTGGAGGAATATACGAAAGTTACAGACAACACAAAGGAGCATGGAGAGGTGCATGCTTGGAATAACTAGGAGAGATCGAAAAAGGAACACTTGGGTGAGAGAGCAAACTAGAGTAGAGGACATCATTGTTAAAGTAAAAGGGCTGAAATGGCGATGGGCTGGGCATATTGCAAGAAGAACTGATCAACGATGGACAACAGAAATTCTGAACTGGATTCCAAGAGACCACCGAAGACCTAGAAAACGTCCTCAAACTAGATGGGTGGATGAAATAAGAAAACAGGTTGGGGTGACTTGGAAGCGAATTGCTCAGGATAGACTTGTGTGGAAAGCATTTGGAGAGACCTTCATCCAGCAGTGGATAGATAATGGTTGAATATGATGATGATGATGATATATATATATATATAAAAGTTTTCCTCGCCCATTCTTGGCGGAAACAGGCTTTGGGACGGGCAGAGCGCCATGTTCCCAAGCCTCTTTTTACATCACTTCTTAATGTGCCATGTCTAGAAACTTCCTGACAATGTGACACGTGTTTAGGATTGTGGCTTTTTGTATTTCAATGTAGGTGTTTGGGTCAATGTTGAGTGTCTCCAAATTCGTCGCAAGCGTTTTTGGTACTATCCCTGTTGCTGAGATGACCAACGGGATGATGAGGATCTTTTCCATACCCCATATATCTCGTACTTCATGTCTGAGATCTTGGTACTTGGTGATTTTCGTTGTGTAGGTTGTCTGTATGTTATTGGTGTTGGGTACTGCTATGTCGATTAGGTACGTGGTCTTATCCGATTTATCGACGAGGGTTATGTCAGGACGGTTATGTGGGACTGTCTTGTCTGTTATGATTGCTCTATCCCAGTAAAGCTTGTGTGTTTCGTTCTCATGCACGGTCTCTGGCTCATATTTGTAGTACGGGCATTTTTCTGTCAGAAAGCCAGCATTCGCTGCCAATATCTGGGGGACTATTTTCGCTATTTGATCTTGTCTATGTTTGTAGTCCGACTGCGCAAGGATCTTGCATCCTGCCATCACGTGTTGTATATATATATGCCTTGTACACTTTATTCATGTGATAATTAATAACGTGTATTTTTTAAATATTTTTTTATCCGACGCCTACAATTTTTGTATTTATACCATATAAAATCCGGCAATCAAACTGCTAGAAAATGGTAAGTAGTGAGTTGTGACATCATCTCAGTCAATAGAGAATGGTGAACTCTCCTTTAGTCAGAATAGAATTTTTAACGAATTTCAATAGATATTAAACCCGCTATTGCTTTTAGCCTGTCCTCCTGCCTGTCGACAATAAAAAGGATAAGGTGACGGTCTTCCGTAAGTACAATAATGGTATACAATTAGAGAATGGCGAATCGTATAGTTGCGAATTACATAGTTGAGAATTGGAGAATTGCGAATTAGAGAGCCGCAAATGAAAGAGTTGCGGATTGGAGAGTTGTGAATGAAAGAGTTGCGGATTGGAGAGTTGTGAATGAAAGAGTTGCGGATTAACGTTTCGGATTAGAGTTGAGAATTAGACACTTGAAAATTAAATTTGCCAATAAGAGAGTTGCATATTAGAGTTGGAGTTTAAAGTGTCAGGAATTAGGGAAATTGCGAATTGAAATTCGGAAATTAACCTACAACTCGCCAAATTCCGACTGAGTCACATTGCAACACGTTAACTTCCAATTTTCAACTTGCAAAGATCATGCGAGTTATAATTTGGAAGTTTTGCGAGTTGGAAATTGGCGAGTTTAAATTTGGAAAGTAACCTACAATTTTCTAACTTCCGACTCGTCACATTCCAACTCGCCAACTTTCAATTTTTAACTCAAAAAACTTTATGCGAGTTGGGATTTGGAGGTTTGGAGGGTTGCAAATTGGTGAGTTGAAATTTGGAGGTTTTGCGGGTTGCAAATTGGTGAGTTGAAATTTGGAAAGTAACCTACAACTTGCCAATTTCCAACTCGTTAAATTCCAATTTGCCAACTTTCATTTTTCAACTCGCCAAAATTTATTAAAAAAAGCAAAATAAGAACTGATTCAACGCGAAATGAAACCTGCTAAATTTAAATATCGACCTTGGGCGATTTTACTTGTTTCTACTTGTTTTTTTACTTGTTTCTTTTGGTTCCTCTGCGTAGAAACTTCTACCTGTAAGTTCATAAAGGTGTACAAAGTGGTGAAAAAAACTGATTTTCAGAGATCCACAACATTCATAAAGGACAATGCGAACTAATGAACGGTACAAACTATTTTTAAATTCAAGGTGCTGTGTATGAAGAGTGATGAAATTTGCTAAACTTTTTGGAGTTGCTTTTGATGGAATAGGATTTATCATTACTTATGTAAAACCGGTCATAAAACGGACGCGTAACGTACATAATCGAACTCACCTTATGCCACGTAATTTTAAATAAAACCAAGCAAAAAAGATCCATAAATTTGTTAAGAAAAAAGTATTTAAATATTGCCCGTTTCTTCAGTTACTTTATCATATTAATATATTTTCGTATAGCAGGATAACTACATGAATGCGTAAAATAGAGTTGGAAACTAGGTTATCCCACATTATCTTACTTCAAATATAATATTGTTGTTAAAAAAAGTTGATACTTTTGTTTTACAAATCTGATATTGTTCGTTTAGAAATCTGATAATTTATAAAAGCCAATTTAAAGTTAGGTATTATTTAAATATTACTTGATTATGGCAGACTTGGCTAACTAAAATATATGGTATATCGACGATTCCCATAAGTTATCTGTCCTCTCCAAAATCTGAGGACATATCAAGTTTAAAACTAATCCAGGCGTTCTACAAAAGTATCAGAAATCTTTTCGTCGCTGAAGTATTGTGCGTTCGCGCAGACCTGACGCCTGATACCGTTAGCAGACGGGTTAGTCCATTGCAGTTTAGGGAAGGGCGTCTTGCCGAAACTGGTTTTTCATGTGGGAAAAACCAGTTCCTCCAAGACGGCCTTCCCTAAACTGCAATGGACTAACCCGTCTGCTAACGGTATCACGCGCCAACTGAGCGCGAATGCACAGTACTGAGGATATTAAATACAAAGCTTAAAAAAAGTTAGATAATCTTCGATAAAAAGAATTTTACGATTTCAGATTTAGCTAGTAGCGTTTTAGTTTATAATTAAAATATAATTACAGAAGCATAAACTAAAGGCAAAATGAAAACATTGCATTTCATTACAGATTTACAATTTTCATAAATTAATTAAGAGTTTTAAAACCGAGTATAAAGTTTTAAAATGAAGTTATAATTTGTTTTCTTCAAGAGAAAGGGGATGAGATTTTCGGAATAGAAAAATGCAATACTGCATTTTAACACGCATACTTACCTTTGTTGGTGTTTATAGTCCCAAGATATATCATATCGACAATCTTACCTTTCGATGAGCTTATAAGACTGTAGTTGATCTCTTTGAATTCAGAAATGACTATATTTTAAAGTACGTATCATTTATTGAAGTTGAAAATATTAAATATTGAAGTTAATATTATTGAAGTTAAAAACAATATTGGAATGAAAAACTAATCATGCATACCAAAATATTACATAACACACAGAATTATATAACTAACTAACAAACAATTAGTTTCATAACAATACTTCATTTAATTATTCTCTTCATGTTCATTACATAATGTATATATATATATATATATATATATACTAGAAAAGGAAACTCCTATGTTTTCTAGGAACATTTCGAATATAATGAGGTTTCAAATATACCTCTGCTAAATTCATGGATGACAGATATAAATTGGAGGTTTCGAATGTAATTATCTTTTGATTATATAAATCATAAACTGATACATATCAATGAACTGTTACACGTGTGTAATGGAAACTAATTTGTTTTTAAAGATTTCAATGCATATCTGAAACGATTTATTTTGAATCTTAATTCATAAATATGCACGCTGTGTGCGTGTGTTTGATTGAATTGACTTAATAATATATCATGCTGATTATTAGTGCAACACACAGAGGTGGAAAGAGATATTATAGCAACGATGCCGACAGTTTCGAATCTTTGAAAAACAGTATAGAATAAGTTGACATAAGAATTAAAAAGGTTCATTTTCTCGCGGTCTTTAGTTCCTGATCGTTAGTCCGTTTAACTTATACTAAGGCAGGTCAGGCTATATTGAACTGCGAGTTTATTATACCATCCAAATTAAATTTTAAATACATCCATGTCTTAGCCTATTGTTTCTCAACCGCTGGGCCGCGGTACGGTAGCGGGCCCTGGCATCGATTATACCGGGCAGCGAGAGATTTTCCTAGAATTTTTCCTTTCATTTTCCTAAACATTTTTTATGAATGTAAGATATTATTACCCTTCACAGGGATAACACAATTGCCAAATAATGGTCAACACACAAAGCCACCGGGACGAGTTTTTGCGACTTTTTCGTACGGATTTTTATTAAAATTAATAAAGTTGACACCCACGTATTTAGCTCATACTAGAGCTTTTTCTCATGTACAAAAAGAGCTCTAGTATGAGCTAAATACTTGGGTGTCAACTTTATTAATTGAAATTTTTTATGAATAAATATTTAATCTTGGAAATATCCTTAAGGGGATAATAGTCGCGAATGCATCAGGAAGTGTAGAGCCAGACTGCCTAAATAATATCTTCGCAGCAACTGCCAATGGCTAAACCGTGTATTTTTTTTTAAATATGCGAGTGTAGCATGTATATTCTTAAATGATCGAGAATTTTCGGACATCGAAACATTTTTGCATTCAGGAAGGATATACCACTCATTATGACGTGCAATAAAAGGTGACTGCAAACAGATTACAATAATGTGGGTTGCATCCTCTGTTCTTGAAACTGCATGAAATTATATCTGTGTTGCAAATGGCAGTGCCCACTCAGCAAGGAAGTATATCAGAAAAGTGTGTATTAATAGAAGGAGTGTACTGATGCTCTTTATGATTATGCCATAATTAATTATTCATATTTACGATAGTTTAATGTATGAACTTTAAAAAAATAAAAGGTATTTACGAGTAAATTTGCCGAGACTGGGCTCGCACCTTAGGAAAAGAGAATTTCCCTGACCCTCGTAGTAGAAAGAAAAAAGGATTTACCGAGACGCGCCTTCATAAAGGTTGAGAAACAATACCTTAGCCGATTCAAGCCTTATATCTACTGGAGTGAAGATTGTGTTTTAGCATAAACTTCTCTCATTCTGAAAAATACATTTTACAACCACAGCCACTTTTTGTTTTAGCCAAATTTAACCAGTTTTGTAAATTTGTATAGCAGCTCATTTCTGATTTCTGTATATTTCATTAGACTAACGACGGAATTCGGGGTTCTATTTCCATCACAGATGAAGGTCAAACTTACGTTTCAACAAAGGATTGAAGTTAATTACTATAGCGTAGATAATTCGGTTTTAAATATACTTCGTCACTCCTAAATCTCTCGTAGTTTTGAGATTGCATTAGGCTATCGTACCCGTCTAAGTAACCCTTTAAGCACTTTAAGACATAACACAAACAATTAGCTGTACCTATTTGCATAACACATGAAAAAGTGAACCGAAAGCATCGGTTTAAAACTAGTTATTACCTGTAACGTAAGCTCAAAAAACTAAAGTTCGAACTTGACAATTCCGTAAATAATTCAACCATCCTAACAAAAGAAAGCAGAGAAATGCCTTCGATAGAAATCCCTCAGGACTCTGCCGATTAGCAAAAAAATGGAAGCAGTTTTTCACATTTTTGTTTTAATTAATCGGAGAAATATTTTTAACTTTTGTATCTATTTTGCTTAGTTTTACCTCAGTTTGATCCCCAATCTTCCTCAAGGGACTTTTTTGTCTAACCACAACAGTTAAAAGCAGAACATCTAAAAAAAAACAACTATGGGACTGAACTCCAGAGTGGATCAGTGAGTTTCGTCACGACAAGTAATTTACAAAGACCGAGGGAAAAGAAACGAGGAATGAAACAGATAAAAAGGAACCGGACCAGAATCCCCGAGATGCTTTTTTGTTAGATCCTAAATTTACCGTTCGGCGAAAGAACAGAGAATTCAATAAGAGTTCAAATTAGCAACAAAATTTAACGTAACTTTTTCCTTATGGTGATTTTTCTTATATACAAAGAATTGTACAGTTTCCATCTCTTGTATTCTTTATCCCATTTTTCTCCCTAAGGCTTTATTTGAAATCGACGAGGAAAAATTATCATTTAGCAAATGTTTACTAGATACTATTAAAAGCTGAATTTTTGATTTCATTCAACGCATTTCTAAATCATCCAGATGTAAAATTTACACCCTTTTGATGACTTTGTTGGAAGGAAATACATAATAGCTCATATTCCCTCTTAGAAAAGAAAATAAACTGCAATTCTAAGTAAATATTGAAGTGACAAAAAACTGTGATGCTTTATAAAAACCATCCGGATAACCTAGGGAAAATATTTTATCCTCCGCTAAATAAGAATTTATTTTCCCATTAAAAACAAGGATATTTTACAGGTCTTCTCAGTAGCGTGATATGTGAGTCTGTGATAGAAAGGTTTTCTGTTGCTTTTGATTGGCTGTAGATATGAATTTATTTTATGGTAGCAGATTCATTAGAAATAATAGTAAAATGCAAATATTAATGAACTTGAAGAAATAAGCATCTTATCATATGTCAAAAGTTACCATACACTAGTTAAATAGATGTTATATTGCTACACATACGTTACTTTAATAGCTTAAAAAATTATATTTATATTATTATACAGGGTGTTCCGAAAATATCGGATCAAAAGTATATGGCTGTAATCCTTGTACAAAATAGACCAGAATTGACCCCTATATGGGGGATCGGAAATGAATATCCATAAAGTTACATATACTTTTCGTTTGCAGAGGCGGGATCTATAATGACCAATAGAGTTCAAAAACGAAAAAATAGCCCCCCCTGTACATCTCAACTCCAGCGCGGGGTTGCGAAATAGCAGCGACGAACTGGTTTCGATGTGTGTTGGCGGTTTCTTGTGATTGCTGAAATTGGCGACTTGATCCTATAGTTGGCGCAATTTCATAGATAAAGGTTTCACGGCTCCTAAATAGGGCTGGTAACTTCCAATTTTCCCCGGTTGTACTCTACGAATATAGAGGGGCTAGGTCCAGAAGCCTTCTTGGTTCAAAAGCAAGAAGTTTAGTTTGAAAAATCAAATTTTCAAGACTCGCAACACCGATTAAGGAAGTTTGCCTAAGGAGTGTTCCAATTTTTGCTACGGAGAGCAGGGCATGCGATAGGGGGAAGAGTGAACTTAACAGGTGCCCCGTGCTGCCTTGGAGCCCGGTACTAAAAGGAACAAAATACATGAACAAAATAGCATTAATAATCTATGGGGCCCCGGTGGGGGGGGGTGTCCGCCGATTTTGGGCTCTAGGAAATGCTTGTCAAATTATTATAAGAGTCTGTAGACAGAAGCCTTATCAACTGTTCTACTGGGACGTCCCCACCACATGCAGTTTAAAATTACTTTGCGTACTTTCATACAAGTCGCACCCCATCTCTGGGGTTCGCACTGTATCCGTCAATGCCCTCCACCTGCCAATCATAAACTTTTATGCCTCAAAAATTCTTTTATTTTCGACCACGTTGCTCCGTCCAAAAATTTACAAGTCGGTCCTGCAGGTAAATAAATAGCTTGATAATAAAAGTTGTATCAAAAATATTCCTAAATGGGAGGGGTTGATTCGAATCAGGGGGTTTACTTCTACATTGTAGCTTGTATCCCATAGACCTTTTGTTAATTTTTTCGCAATTGCGGGTGGTTATGACCCATATCAACCCCCGTACTCCTATGCCTTGATCGATTCTGAATTATGATTATGGGCGTCGGCATGGGGGCCGGGGCGTAGAGCTTGGATTTCCATTTACTATGAAAAAATTTCATACGGAAAAAGGCAATGGCTAGGTTCGTAAATAGCTTGCTTGCTTCTGGCCAAAAATTGGCGATGGCGAAATTTGGGAAAACATATTCAAGAGGAGAGGCCAAACTTTCAAATACAAGTTTCACTGGCTCGAAATTGTTAACTTCTACCTTCCAGAGATGCACAGCTAATAAGATACCAATTTCTTGATAATACAGCCCAGATGCAGTGTATTGGACAACTAAGTGCATTATGGGAGTAAATTTTCTTTTTCATCCAGTCGTGACTTGTTACTTGTTTATAGCCATAACTACGGATAGTCATTTCCGACCTTCCATATAGGGGTCCATTGTGGTCCATTTTGCAAAAGAGTCACGGCCATACCCTTTGGATCCGGTGTTTTTGGAACACCCTGTATAGAATTGCAATATTTAAATCGGAATATTGATTGTGAGTTCTAGAAAACAATGCTTTTATAGCAATAAAAATTTAAACCTACCGTATACAATAGCGTCAGTTACAGTTAAAACACGCTACAACTAATTCAAAGATTTATATAAAAAGCTTTCTCCAATAAAAGAGAAATTACAAAAAAATTAGGGATTCTATCGTGTGTATCGATTTATTATTATAAAAAAAATCCCCCACAAAAAGAACCCGCAAAATCTCACCCTGTGGTTTTGTGTGTCAACCATAATATTGACAATTGTGTTATCCCTGAGAAGGGTAATAATATCTTACATCCTTATATACGGAGAAAGAGAGCGTTGTTCCTGTCATCGTTGGTCTAGCTGTCAAGGCCCTCCGGGCTCAATGGGGAACCCTGGTTGTACTCCAGGACAGGGACGATGTCTCTTTTTCTCCTTTACCTAAAAAACAGTTCTAGTACGATCTTGGAAACGTGGGTGTCGATTTATTATCATAATAAAAGTCCTCCTACAAAAAAATCACAAACTCTCGTTCCGGTGTCTTTGTGTGTCGGCCATAATATTGGCAATTGTGTTATCCCTGAGAAGGGTAATAATATCTTACATCCTTATATACGGGGGAGAGAAGGCGTTTTTCCTGTCCCAGTCGATCTGGCGGTCAAAGCACTCCGGGCCCAACGGGGGACCCTGGTTCGACTCCAGGACGATGACTATATTTCTTTTTCTCTTATACCAAAAAAGTAGCTCTAGTATGTGTTTCGAAACGTGGGTGTCCATTTATTATCATAACCATACATAGAGAGGAACAACCAACGAAATAATAGAAACTCATTGAATTTGACGTAGGCATAAATTTTTATTGGACTTTTTTTTATTAAATGCTGATATTGTCTATAAATAATGTCTCATACATAGACATTGTTTCTAGTATTTAGTTTGGAAATGTAAGAGAGTAAAAAGTCAAGATTTTGAGACTCTTTATATTATTATCTTGTTCCTAACCTCTTTAAAATATTGAACCGAAGCTGAATTCGTATTATTTTTATTAAGTAATTCATATAAGCCCACGTTCTCTGCACGACTCCTCTATATATGTCTTATATCTATATAATATGCTCTTATTCTATACAATTATCTTTAAATACCATAAAAGCGGTGTTTGCTTCCAAAATATATTTGTATTCTCTTTTTGCTATATTTTTATTTAAAATATTAAACTCAAAATACATTTATAAATATTGGGTCTGTACTTACATGTTCTCGTCGAAAATCAATATTGGTTCTTATCGTTCTTTGATTCAGCGAGAGGGTTGGTCGAAAATTATCTGCTAGTGGCGCTTTCGGGTTTGTGACGTCACCTTGCATTAGTTTTCTGAGAGCAAAGAGCTAAAATTCATGGAAAAATTATCATAGATATGGTGTATGCAGGTGCTTTTATTTGATGATTCATCAGCAAATCGTGTTTATTTGGAAATCCATTTCGTATCAAATATATATACATATACAAACATAGGGAGAAAATAGGGAGTGCTTAGTTTCTCTAATTGTTCTTGCTAAGGTGAGTTGTATAAATAGGATCCAAAAAAGCTCAAAAGAACCATTAAATAAAAGCCAAACGTAGTAAAACAGTAAATGATAAATGGAGAATTAAATTATATGTTACATATTATAAATATCCAACTAGAATGCCATCAAGTGCAAACCTGAACAAAAATATTTTTTATCCTGAGAAACCGAAATATTTAGCCTGTTGGTGCGCCATATGCTAACTCCACACGGATGCACAAATTCGTCGCTAAAGAATATTTCTTTTTCCATTCCAACTCTGCAGCACGT
>QLNU02015360.1:26340644-26359982 GCA_006491805.2 Dysdera silvatica
TAAAGCTTGTGTGTTTCGTTCTCATGCACGGTCTATGGCTCATATTTGTAGTACGGGCATTTTTCTGTCAGAAAGCCAGCATTCGCTGCCAATTTCTAGTGGACTATTTTCGCTACTTGATCGTGTCTATGTTTGTAGTCTGACTGCGCAAGGATCTTGCATCCTGCCATCACGTGTTGGATTGTCTCCGATGCCGTATGACAGTGTCTGCATTTGTCGCTTTCTATGTCTTTTCTCCGGATGAATTTCTGATTGTTCCTTGTTGCGATAACTTGGTCTTGGATGGCTAGCATGAATCCTTCTGTCTCTGGCTGGAGAGTGCCTTTGGCCAGCCAAAAATTTGATGCCTTTTTGTCAACGTGTGGTTGTTGCAGGTCATTGTAATGCCTGCCATGTAATCTTTCCAGCCCCAAGTTCTTAGATTTCGTTTCGTTGGCTGTTTCCGAACACGCTCTTCGGTACAACACAGATTTAGTGGCGTGTAATTTACATCTGCTTGTGTTATGGCTTGGATGAGTGGCGATCGGGGGCTCTTCAACTGGAAGTATTGCCTCATGCTCTGGATCTGCTTGTCATGTAAGTCTTTGAGGTCCGCTTGTCCGCGTCCTCCTTCTTCCCGGGGTAGTGTTTGCCGTTCAATTGCCGTTGAAGGGTGTAGTTGTCCGGCTCTTCTCTAGATGGTTCTCATTTTTCCGCTGGAGCTGTTCTAGTTCAGTGTTGGACCATTTGATGATCCCGAAGGAGTAGGTGAGCACTGGTACCGCATATGCGTTAATGGCTTGCGTGGTGTTTTTCCCGCTCAGTTTCGTCTTCACAATGCTTCTAAGTCTTTCTTGGAATGCTTGCGTGAGCTGGACTTTGACTTTCTTGTGCTCCTGTTGCCGTTTTTGCATTATCCCTAGGTATTTGTAGGTTTCGCCCTCGTCCAAGGTCTTCAGTAGTCTCCCGTCTTCGAGTTCGATGCCTGGTAAATCTTCTTTGCTATTCTTCTGTATTTTGCACTTATCGAGGCCGAATTCCATTCCTATGTCCTTGGAGAATGTCTCTGTTATACTGATGAGTTGTCGGAGTTGGGTGATGGTTGGCGCGTATAGCTTGATGTCATCTACGTACATGAGGTGGGAGACTTTATGTAGGTTTCTCTTGTCTTTCTTCAGCATGTATCCGTATTTACTTGCGTTCAGCATCCTTGACAAGGGGTTTAACGCCAAGCAGAACCACTGGGGGCTTAGTGTGTCTCCTTGAAAGATTCCGCGGCGGATGAGGAATATATATATATATTATTATTATTATGTCCGTTATACATTGTTGTATTACACAGCGTGAAAAGGAATTATTTACTATCTATATTATATATATATATATATATATATATATATCATCATCATCATATTCAACCATTATCTATCCACTGCTGGATGAAGGTCTCTCCAAATGCTTTCCACACAAGTCTATCCTGGGCCATTCGTTTCCACGTCACCCCAACCTCTTTTCTTATTTCATCCACCCATCTAGTTTGAGGACGTTTTCTAGGTCTTCGGTGGTCTCTTGGAATCCAGTTCAGAATTTCTGTTGTCCATCGTTGATCAGTTCTTCTTGCAATATGCCCAGCCCATCGCCATTTCAGTCCTTTTACTTTAACAATGATGTCCTCTACTCTAGTTTGCTCTCTCACCCAAGTGTTTCTTTTTCGATCTCTCCTAGTTATTCCAAGCATGCACCTCTCCATGCTCCTTTGCGTTGTCTGTAACTTTCGTATTGCTCCAACTGTTAGACTCCATGTCTCTGATCCATAAGAGAGGACTGGCAATACACACTGGTTGAAGACTTTTCTTTTTAGACATAAAGGCAATTTCCCCTTCAGGATAAAACTGTTTCTTCCAAATGCACTCCAGCCAAGTTTAATACGTCTGTTGAGTTCTTTCATAATGTTGCCATCCATTGAAATCAGCTGGCCAAGGTAAATATATGAATCAGCAATTTCTAGCTCAGTGTTGTCAACTTGTATTTTTGTTTCCTCTACAAAATTATTGAACATGATCTTAGTTTTTTGTAGGTTCATCTTGAGTCCAACTTCTTCACTTCTAGTTGAGAGCTCTTGTACCATGTCTTGGAGTTCCAATGGGTCCGTTGAAAAAATAACAATGTCATCAGCAAACCGCAGATGATTTAAATATTCACCATTTATTTTTATTCCCTTGTTATTCCAATTTATCAGCTGAAAAATCATCTGTAAAGCAGAAGTAAAAAGTTTTGGAGAAATGGTATCTCCCTGCCTCACCCCTTTGCCAAGTTTGATAGTTTTGGTATCTTTATGTAACCGAAATTTTGCACTTGCATTTTTATACACACGTTTCACCATGTCAATGTACACATCCTCAATGTCTGTTGATCTTAAAGAGTTGATGACTGCTGATGTTTTTATAGAGTCAAAGGCCTTCTCATAGTCAATAAATGCAACACACAATGGAAGTTCATATTCATGTGTTCTTTCAATTAATTCTCTTAATACTTGAATATGGTCCACTGTACTGAATCCACTTCGAAATCCAGCTTGTTCTCTTGGTTGAGCTGCATCTAATTTTTTCTGCAGGCGATGTGTTAGAACTTTTGTGAAGATTTTATAAATAGCAGGTAACAAGCTAATTGGTCGGTAATTTTTCAAATCCTCTTTATCACCTTTTTTATGCAAAAGAATTACTGTTGCAGAATCCCATTGGTTTGGTATGTTACCGCTGTTAAGACATTTGGTAAAGAATTTTGCAAGTATGTCTTCTACATATTCTCCAGCTTCTTTTAGGATATCTAATGTAATACCATCATCACCAGGGGCTCTTCCTTTCTTCATATTTTTTATTGCAAATGAAACTTCTTCTTTTAAGATTTTAGGAGCTGTTCCTTCGACTATTTCAATGTCTTCGTTTAATTCACTGTTACTTTCGTATAGATTTTTGTAGAATTCTTCAACTCTTCTAAGTATTTCTTCCCTATTTCTTGTTACGGTGCCATCCTCTCCTTTTAATGCAATGATGTGTTTCTTCCCAACAGATAAACTTCCTTTAACAACCCTAAGGCTCTTGTTATTTTCAATGGCTTTCCTTACTAGCTCACAGTTGAATTTTCTTATGTCTTCTTTCATGCTTTTGCGCAGAGTTTTACAAAGTTCTATGTACTCAATCCTGGAACTGGTATTTCGATTGTCCACCTTCATATCTCTTCGCCTTTTCATGAGCTGTTTCGTCTTCTCAGATAATTTGCTATTGTGCTTTTTACAGGTTACACCACCAATTTCCCCAGCAGTTTCAACTATTGTCTTAACAATGTTTTCATTTGCTTCTGAGATATCACTTTCATCAATAAGTCCTTCCAGTGCAGAAAAGCGATTTTTTAATTCCAACTTGAATGCCTCGGTATTTTCTTTTAATTTCTTTAAATCCACCCTCTTACTTACTTGTTTCCTAATGAGCTTCTGTCGTTCTAATTTAGTATTTAAGTGCACTTTACATCTCACCATTCGATGATCACTTCCAGTATTAAATCTGTTCAGTACACTGCAATCTTCAATAATTGATTTCTTGTTTGCCAGGATATAGTCAATTTCACTAGTTCCCCCATTTGGGTGTTTCCATGTCCATTTTCTTTGCGGTTTCTTCTTAAAAAATGAATTCATGATGCTAAGGTTTTCAGCTTCTGCAAATTCGATGAGTTGATCGCCACGTTCATTCCTTTCCCCATATCCGTATTTACCAACCGATGTCTCTCCTTGTTCCTGTTGTCCAATTCTTGCATTGAAATCCCCCATGATGAGCTTGATATGTTGTTTCCCTTTGGTGTGTAACTCTTTGATTTCTTCATAAAATTCTTCAACCTCTTCGTCGGTATGGCTTGATGTTGGTGCATATACCTGTACTATTTGAAGTTGGTATCGCTGGGTTAGTTGAACAACAAGCCTCGCTGCTCGATCTGATGTACTTTCAACTTCCAGAAGACAGTCTTTAATTCTTTTGTTGATTAAGAAGCCAACACCACTTGTTCTTCCAGTTTCCGTTCCTCTATAATAAAACAAATGTCCGCTTTTCAGTTCCACCAACTCTTCACCTTTTCTTCTAACTTCACTGAGTCCTACAATGTCCCATTTGATCTTGTCTAGTTCCTCTTCCAATTCCTGAAGTTTTGCTTCAGAAGCAAGGGATCGTCCATTATACGTTGCCAAGGTCAATAACAAACGGCAGCCTGGGCCATTCCAGTGATTCTTAGCACCCCCTGCTTTCATGCCACACTGACCGCTGCCTTGATCAGGAGCACTCCAGCACCTGGAGACTAGGGGCCATGGTTTCTGGTGTGTCAACATAATGGAGGAATTAGCCATAATTTCACCACGCTGGCTAGACGGGTTGGTGAATTAGCCCTCCCCTTCCGCCTTTCTATCCGTGCAGCAAATATTAATTTGCCACATAAATAGAAAGCTCAGCCTGCACCACTTGAAGGCGGGGTAGGACACTAGGTTACTGGCCTGGCCGGTTCCACACATCGTCACATACGTTCAGCGTGTGGGTCTCCTTCCAGTTAGATACCAGCAACCCTTTTGCAGGCCATATATATATATATATATATATATATTATTATTATATATTTTATTTTAGATTATTAGTGGAACTCGGCCCCACGAGCCCATACGAGTCTACGTTTATCACCCAAATGGACGGCAAAAAATTATTATGGCTTCTAGATTATATTACCTTAAAACAATAACGCATGCAAGGGAAACCTGGGGTATGTTAAAGGAAAAGCTCAAAATTTTAAGAAAGGATATTGGATGAATTAATAACGGCATTTAATTTGTGATACCCCACGTTTTTTGGTTTAAGCTAGAACCTTTTTCCTGTTCACCGAGAATTTAAATAGAAAATAATTACCCATGAACCCGAACCAGCCAGCGTTAGGTTTACGTACAACGTTTACACCTTCGTTGAATAAATCTTTACGTTTATTACACTACTGAAATCGTAAGGTGTAGAAAGCAAGTTCGTTGCCAGTAAGCGTATACAACCGCAACAGAAGACCATTATTCTGTAGGGCAAGTTGCACTCAAGCATATCCGATGCGCATACTCAACCGAAAACTGGTAGCTCTCGGCTGAAAAGGAAAAATCCCTCACTGGGACAAAAGCAAAGTATTTGCTTTCAATTTCGTCATTTATTAACGAAAGCCGAGGTAATTCTCTTTGGTATCGAAACTGGAAAATGGTAGCTAGATGTGCTTCTCGCACACCCTGAGCGTCGTAAATAGGGTAGTTTATGTTAACAAGGAGAAGGAATTTAAGTGTTGATTAGATAGCGATTTAACAACGTTATTAATTATTCACCCAAGCATTCAGCTGTCGCATCGTGCTCTCCAGATTTAATAATTCCTAGCTCCAGATGCAAATTTCACACTGTCTGGACGACGAAGTCTCGCAGATATTACGTTAGCGCGTAACCTAAAACTAGAATTAATTCTTTCGTGACAAATTCTTGACGGTTATAAAGCGCATTGCCCACCAAACAGCGACCATAATTGCTCTAGTAACTCGAATCCCATCTGGGTTAGCAAGACAGTGTAAAATATTCGAGTAGGAAAACACTACACAGCAATTGTGCATCTTAGAAAAGGTGGACTTATTAGAAGAGCTCGGCCAGTTGTGTGAGGACAGTTTTCAAGGAAGTTTCGGCCTTCTTCCGAGATTAAACATACAATGTACGCTGTGGATTTGCTGCAATGAAATATGATGTAAGGTATTTGGCAACACTCTCATATTTGGAAGCCAGTTTGTGTCTCTAGGATCTGCTGGTGGTGGAGATACCATGAGGGGGAATGCCACCAACAATGCAAGTTAATTATATTTACCGCTGCATTAGATTTAAATTTCGTTTTGACTTTTCATACCTGAAATTCAACGTGTTCATTTATAAATTTATGTACTTCGGAAAGGGTTTTCATATAATCAATCCTGCGTCGCTGATCTGGAAAATATTTATAGTTAACAGGCATTCGTATTGAGGGATGTTGCTACAATTTCGGCTAACAGAGTTTCCGATAGCAAAAAGGGAATTAAATCAAGGCTCATCGTTATCTCGAAATACATAAATTGAAAAATGGGTTTGAGGTTTATTTTAAAATGTAAGAGGTATTAAATTTCTTTCAAGTGAAGTATTAGCATGGATAACGCGCTTGTTTTGGAGAGCGATTTCTTTAGAGTTACGACCCTGTTTCGAACAGTCTTCAGCTTGCTAGAAGACATTAAATTTTAGAGAAATATTTTCCTCGAGCTGATCATTACTTAAGTTTGAATTTAACGTAGCGCAACGAAATACTTACCCAAGATATTTAAAATTTCAGTTAGTAATGTTGGTTTAGTTTCCGATACTACGTTATCCGAGTTATTTCTCATAATTTTACGATCTCCAAAAATTTTATGCTTCTGTCGGGTTTTATTGAAAATTTAATGACTGTCTTTAATAGTTCGTTTTTATTTTCCAGTAACGTTTCCATAATGCTAATAATTCTAATGCATGTCACCTTAAAAATTCCTTTACATTTTTGGTATTACCATTATTTTCATTATTCATGTTTTCATTGCCTTTTATTCGTTATTTCATTAGGTCGTATTGCCAACCTATGAGTTTTTTCAAGAGGTGTTTCTGTCACCAAATGGAATATACAACCCCCTTATAAGCGTGAGCATATATATTGGTACAATTTATTTAAAGTATAATCAAAATAGATATTGATGCACACTTTCACATGGATAGGATCCACGCGAGCATTTTGAAGAGAAAGTTATTTAAGAAACTGAATGTCATGTGTTTTCCCCAGACCTCAGTCCGACAGAGAATTTGTGGGACCGACTGGATAAAAATTTTTCAGCTGGCAACCACCATTCATGAGCTAAAGGACTCTTACTTATTTGAATTTCTGAGCGGCGGTACGGACCACTGATATTACAGGTAACTTTAAAAAAGATCTATCCAGTGTTGAATTTCTAACTAATATCATCATCATCATCATATTCAACCATTATCTATCCACTGCTGGATGAAGGTCTCTCCAAATGCTTTCCACACAAGTCTATCCTGAGCAATTCGCTTCCACGTCACCCCAACCTGTTTTCTTATTTCATCCACCCATCTAGTTTGAGGACGTTTTCTAGGTCTTCGGTGGTCTCTTGGAATCCAGTTCAGAATTTCTGTTGTCCATCGTTGATCAGTTCTTCTTGCAATATGCCCAGCCCATCGCCATTTCAGCCCTTTTACTTTAACAATGATGTCCTCTACTCTAGTTTGCTCTCTCACCCAAGTGTTTCTTTTTCGATCTCTCCTAGTTATTCCAAGCATGCACCTCTCCATGCTCCTTTGCGTTGTCTGTAACTTTCGTATTGCTCCAACTGTTAGACTCCATGTCTCTGATCCATAAGAGAGGACTGGCAATACACACTGGTTGAAGACCTTTCTTTTTAGACACAAAGGCAATTTCCCCTTCAGGATAAAACTGTTTCTTCCAAATGCACTCCAGCCAAGTTTAATACGTCTGTTGAGTTCTTTCATAATGTTGCCATCCATTGAAATCAGCTGGCCAAGGTAAATATATGAATCAGCAATTTCTAGCTCAATGTTGTCAACTTGTATTTTTGTTTCCTCTACGAAATTATTGAACATGATTTTAGTTTTTTGTAGGTTCATCTTGAGTCCAACTTCTTTACTTCTAGTTGAGAGCTCCTGTACCATGTCTTGGAGTTCTGATGGGTTCGTTGAAAAAATAACAATGTCATCAGCAAACCGCAAATGATTTAAATATTCACCATTTATTTTTATTCCCTTGTTATTCCAATTTATCTGCTGAAAAATCATCTGTAAAGCTGAAGTAAAAAGTTTTGGAGAAATGGTATCTCCCTGCCTCACACCTTTACCAATTTTGATAGTTTTGGTATCTTTATGTAACCGAAATTTTGCACTTGCATTTTTATACACACGTTTCACCATGTCAATGTACACATCCTCGATGTCTGCTGATCTTAAAGAGTTGATGACTGCTGATGTTTTAATAGAGTCAAAGGCCTTCTCATAGTCAATAAATGCCACACACAATGGAAGTTCATATTCATGTGTTCTTTCAATTAATTCTCTTAATACTTGAATATGGTCCACTGTACTGAATCCACTTCGAAATCCAGCTTGTTCTCTTGGTTGAGCTGCATCTAATTTTTTCTGCAGGCGATGTGTTAGCACTTTTGTGAAGATTTTATAAATAGCAGGTAACAAGCTAATTGGTCGGTAATTTTTTAAATCCTCTTTATCACCTTTTTTATGCAAAAGAATTACTGTTGCCGAATCCCATTGAGCAATTTCTAGCTCAATGTTGTCAACTTGTATTTTTGTTTCCTCTACGAAATTATTGAACATGATCTTAGTTTTTTGTAGGTTCATCTTCAGTCCAACTTCTTTACTTCTAGTTGAGAGCTCCTGTACCATGTCTTGGAGTTCTGATGGGTTCGTTGAAAAAATAACAATGTCATCAGCAAACCGCAAATGATTTAAATATTCACCATTTATTTTTATTCCCCTGTTATTCCAATTTATCTGCTGAAAAATCATCTGTAAAGCTGAAGTAAAAAGTTTTGGAGAAATGGTATCTCCCTGCCTCACACCTTTACCAATTTTGATAGCTTCGGTATCTTTATGTAACCGAAATTTTGCACTTGCATTTTTATACACACATTTCACCATGTCAATGTACACATCCTCGATGTCTGCTGATCTTAAAGAATTTTGCAAGTATGTCTTCTACATATTCTCCAGCTTCTTTTAAGATATCTAATGTAATACCATCATCACCAGGGGCTCTTCCTTTCTTCATATTTTTTATTGCAAATGAAACTTCTTCTTTTAAGATTTTAGGAGCTGTTCCTTCGACTATCTCAGAGTCTTCGTTTAATCCACTGTTACTTTCATATAGTTTTTTGTAGAATTCTTCAACTCTTCTAAGTATTTCTTCCCTATTTCTTGTTACAGTGCCATCCTCTCCTTTTAATGCAATGATGTGTTTCTTCCCAATAGACAAACTCCCTTTAACAACCCTAAGGCTCTTGTTGCTTTCAATGGCCTTCCTTACTAACTCACAATTGAATTTTCTTATATCTTCTTTCATGTTTTTGCGCAAAGTTTTGCAAAGTTCTACATACTCGATCTTGCAACTGGTATTTTGATTGTCCACCTTCATAAGTCTTCGCCTTTTCATGAGTTGTTTCGTCTTCTCAGATAATTTGCTATTCTGCTTTTTACATATTACACCACCAATTTCTCATATATCGGATGCAAAATCTTTAAAAATCCATGTCTCAAAAATACCTCTACTATTTGAAATTGGTATCGCTGGGTTAATTCAACAACGAGCCTCGCTGCTCGATCTGATGTACTTTCTACTTCCAGAAGACAATCATTAATTCTTTTTTTGATTAAGAAACCAACACCACTTGTTCTTCCAGTTTCCGTTCCTCTATAATACTATCTTTAAATATTAAAGAATCACTATATTTTAAAGTCACTTTTAGGGAAAAATTTTCCAACATTTAACTAACAGTTCCGGTTCATATTTTTTTAGCATAAACCTCAGGCTTAATTATTTTTTATGTAAATTTCAGTAAATATTCTAAATGGTTTTCGCACACACACACACACACACACACACAGTATACGTTAATTTGTTTTTAAAATATGCTAATTATTTTTTAAAAATTATGTTTGTTTTTAGAATTTGTTAATTGTTTTTTAAATGTGTTGAATGGATTTTTATACGTGTTAATGTGTCTTTTATAATTGATTTTCTAAAAGTGTTGATCGGTTTTTAAACGTGTTAATTGGTTTTTAAAATATTCACCATTTTTATTTCATGCATAACTATTAAAAGGTAGTCTGTGTACATATTATCGCTGTCTTATTTGTGTACTTATTTATTTGTGTTTTATGGCGCATTGACAGCAACGGGTATGCTGCGAATTTTTTCGAGGTATTCTAACTTTTATTGCCTGGGAGAAAACCCATCCTACAGAGTGCAGAAAATGGTAAATTTTCTACCGTATCATTGGTGGTTAAATCCGAGATTCTGGTACTACGGGTAACGACTTTATCCTTACGCCCCCGCACAGGATTGTAGTGTTTCTCTACGTCGATTATACTTATCTGGTGGCGCATTCCTTTATATAATGTTATGTTACATGGCATGATATTTATTATTATTTTATATATTGGGTGTTATTATAATGCGTTATTCTATATGCAGTAATTAGCGTTATAGTGATGCATAGTTCTTAAAACGGAACCACGAAGTCTCGAAATTCAATGAAAAGCGATTTTACTTCGAGTTTTATTCTTTATTACTATTCGATTATACCTGTTACTCAAGTGATCTTGATTCAACTTTACATGACATTATGTATACTACATGATATTATTTTGCAAAATTTGAAAGCATGCATTTAAAGATATACACTACATGTTATGTTGTGATGAAACTTAATATTAAAAAAATTATCTTTTAAGTAAATAAAAACAACAACAAAACGTTCTTCATCGGTCAACACGTCTCATTTTTATCATTTCTACTAATATAATTATTGTATTTTGTGTGTTTGATTTCAACGATACTGTCCACCTTTGTTTTTTATATTCCAAGGAAAGTTCAAGGTAGTTAAAACTGGAGTACCGGAGCATATATTTACAGCTGATAATAGAAAAGTATCAATATTCAACAACTGGATAATAAATTTTTTATATGACTAAGATTGTACAATCTGGGAAAATTAAGAAGATTGTTAATTATTTTTAGTAAATGTTTTGTGAATTTTTGATAATTATGATGATAAATACGATAATTAATACATATTTTTTACATGATAGCATGTTATTATTTTGAAATGTAGGTCGGTATTAATACTTCTCTCATATGTTAATGTGATATGATTTTCAATTTATATAACTTAATACAATCCTATCAACGTTAATTAACTTCTACGTTTCTTTTGGCGTTATCTTTATTCCAGAATCGTTTTTCTTCTACTTAAAACTAAAAACACCCTCATATTAATGTGGATTCCATGTCTGCAACTTACCCATCTACACTCCTTGCCATTAAAATATCTTCAAACTCATTCTCTTCTCGCCTTCCACGTATTTTGCCATACATCCACCAAGAAACGTCGTAAAAATGCCAGCGTAATTTCAGTCTAGCTTAATAGAACACTATGGGGATAGCCCCAACTGTCAGCTGCCATCCACTTCATGTTTGTGAGAACAAATTCCAAACCAAGCGGCACGGGCACGATGCACGTGCACGATTGGCGTGTGAGAAGGAATGACTCATCCGCCAAATGGAGCCAAAGAAGATATCAGCCAAGGTTGGTGGGCGCATTGCCCATGTTATCGAATGGCCTGTGGAAATGACCTTTGTGACTCTTGGCAAGACTTTAGCTCCATTTAGTTCTCGAGTGGCCAAAATACTTTTTTTGAAAACTTGGAAGTTTGAGAGATCTGGCAGACACATCGACCACCTAAAAATATGAAAATGTAATCTTTTAAGGGGGCTATGCCCCATGGTAAATATATATTTTTCCTTTCTTCTCTTCCTGTGCAAGTTTAATCTTTAAAAGTTTGATTTTCTTTAGTAACTTAACATATAATATTCTGCATGTTTTTCTTCTTTTAAAATGAGTATTTTATGGGGGCCAGACCCCGTAAAAGTAAAGTTTAGGAGATTAATAATTTGACGCGGGAATTCTGCCCAATTATATAAAAAATTATATGAAACTCATACTGCTGATTTTGACACTTTAATGTCTAAACATTTTGATAACGATTATTATTAGTTATAATTAAAAATGTTTCTTGGAAAAAATGTTATCGTATGGTATACTCAATTATATTTTTACTTGTACAGTGAATTCGCGATAAGTCGAATTCCTGGGGACCGATTAAAATTTTCTTGTTATCAGAAGTTCGACGCGGATTGGACTTACATAAAACCTAAATTACTTATCGTAAGTTAGACTTATCGTTTTATACAGTAACTTCGTTTCCAAAACGCAGAGTATTACATTAAGAATTAGAAGTTATTCATTTTATGTACTGTATTATTTATTGGTAAATGCAACTTTTGCATTACCTAGCCATATTTTGAACACAGGAAACGGTACTTACATTAATTATGTTTTCTCAAAAAATCGGATTGTTTTTGAAGAAATTCTAATTTTATGAAATTATTTACCTTTTGTAAAAACACGAACAAAATTTCGTCGACGTTATCTTTACTTTCAAGATACCGTAGCGCTATAGATACCGTAGCGCGATAGATACTGCGTCGCGAAATTTTGCCTTTTCGCTCTTCATAGTCTTAATTGGACGCATATTTTCCTTCGAAGTCCCGAACACAATGTTGTGCCTTGTCTTGAATTTCTCAAGCCATCCAGGACTTGCGTTGAAGCCCTCCACTTTCAACAGACTTTCAAAGTCCATAACTCTTACATGTAGCATCGTACCACTAAGAGGAATCTTACCATTCTGGCTCCTGTACGATTTAAAACACTTCAAAAAGTGGATTCAACATCAGGAAAAGCATGGGCGTTTAGTCTCTTATATTTCGGATCAACATTGCACTAGCGTCTTTTCATTATTTCCTCTTCACTCATCAAAATATTTGATAGCATGTTGGGTGGAATGCCATATTTCTCTGCTGGATCCTTTTCCCTTAAGTTTGGATTATGCTCAGTATTATTTGTTAAATCCACTTTTTGTTTCAAATTAAGGATATTTTCGTTTACATATCTTAAAACCCTATGCTTGAACAAAACAACAACAACAAAAAAACTCGCAGTATTCATTAACCTCTCTAACAAACGACCACAAACACTCCATTATCTAAAAAATCACGTTTGGAAATGCAAGCAGGGAGCTGGAAAGATTCTGATTGGTTAAAAACTCTTACAGCATGTGACGACGTGGCTGAAGCAAACTTCGACTTAAAGAATGTTCGTTTCGACTTAAGGAAAAAATTTACGTTGAATTTTAATAGACGGGACAGGGACTGTGTAAAAACTTCGACATACACGAATATCCGACTTATCGCGAATTCACTGTATTATCGAATGTTATACACTTTATTAAAAAGCAATTATCTAAACAATTAGTTCAAAAAATGTTCTAGAATGTTAAAAAAATATAATTTTATTGCTAGTTATAATTAAATATTTATCTTGGGGATTATATTAATATATAATTCGATAACATGTTTACTTGTAATGAACCTTAACGTTTTTATTAAAATCAATTCTATTAATTTGAGTATTCCTTTGGGTGTTTTGTAACAAATTAGTTTAAATGTTTAAGTGTATGCTGAAATGGTAAACTAATTAAGTTTAAATCAAATACAATTTTAAATGTGGAGTGTTGACATTAATGAAGTTTAGTTTGTTTTATACTCTACGGTGCTCTTTATGCACCGTTCCTGGTGTTATTAGTGGAATCCAACCAATTTGTAACCACTAGATAGATCATGAGCATCTAAAAATAATTAATTTCCTACGTTCTCATTTAATAAGAAATCAAACCCTTTTATATTTTAATGGAAATGAACCTAAACTCAATTTCGAAGAACCGAAACGTGGAATTATGGATATGTGTAAAAATATGTGGTGTAATAACAAGTCGCCAATATGGCGACTTAATAATCTAAATATAAACAGTTTAATAACGACACATTGCACTGATCAATAGAAGCAAATAAAATACAATTTTTATGGTGCAGTTATTTAAAATCGTTAAAACGATATTAAAACGCTCATCCACAAAGCCAGAAAATGAGCTCGTTTTATTGGTTGGTGTCTCGTGCCATCAAATTCTCGTCTACAAGTGACGCATTGACTAAGAAAATCAGCTACATTCGACAAATTGCCTCATACCGTGGCTACAATCCAACCGCCATTGATCATATTTTTAAAGAACTCACTAAACCTAAACCGGCCTCTTCTCTCTCCAGTGATTCTTCAGCTCCTACGAACATTGTCTGCATTCCTTATGTTCCGAAAATTTCTACTAGGATCGCTGCTGTCCTGCACAAATTCAACTTTCGCGTTACCTTCACTCCGATCAACAAAATAGGCTTTTCTCATCTTAAGGACACCATCCCGGATTCTGACAGCTGCGGCATATATTCCATTCCGTGCCAGTGTGGCCAAATTTATATCGGTCAAACACGAATAGCACTGCGCCTCAGACTAAATGAACACGAAGCTTATGTCAGAAAGCAAGAATTTCATAAATCGGCTCTGGCAAAACATTCATGGGAATTCGGACATCAGTTTCTATTCTCCAATGCACGTATTAATAAAAAAGTCAACTCAACACTTGATCTCAGTTTCTTTGAGGCATTTCACATTCTATCAAACATCAACGTTGCAGTTAATGATCAACTCCTTAGTAACTCTATATCATCCACTTGGAAAAACCTTTTGGGTCTCACGGCTGAAGACGTCTCCACAAATACGCTTTACTCCTCCGCCCAATCAAGTTTCCAACCGACGTGATGGCAACACCGACCAACAGCACGGACATAAACAGAAGCCGCCATTCGCTCTGACGACGATAGCTGGTTAACGCTATCGAAATAGCTATCAGCAGTGTTATCGTGTTAACGATTTTATCGAACTACACCATAAAAATTGAATTTTATTTGCTTCTATCTAATCTAAATATATCAACTAATATATCAAATAATAATTCTAATAATTATTTCGATTAATAAATTCGTTATATTGGTAACAATAACACCAAAAATTGGTACATTATTAATAATAATAAAAATGTGTTAATGGTGATTTATCAAAATCATCTCCACAGTTATACTTTCTTATGTAGCTCAGTCAGATATTTTGTAGGTTTATTTATACAGGGAGTTGAAAATCACCGTATAAAGTATATATTTTCTTCATCCTTAAGCCATACTGATCAACTTTGCGATGTAGAAATAAAATACAGGGTACCAGGGAGGAAATTACATAAAAAGGTTAAACACTGGTAAAATAGCAATGAAAAAGATCACTCAAGCTTTCGGACGCATCAGCAGCAGTCCTTCATCAGGAGTAATGACGATGTTATGTTTCTGTCTCTTTTTTATACTTGAAATTTCTGGAAAACCCTTCATCAGAGTAGTCCCGCAGAATGGGAAAACCCAATGAGAACCAATGGGAGGCCTCCAATAGAATCATGGAAGAACCCCAATAGGGACCAATGAGAAACCCATACTGCAGGCTACCTAATTTGGAGGTGTCTCATACATTTCAGAGTAAGAGTTGTTTATAAGTTTCTGGAAGTGGTTGTGATGTATTAATGGCTTTCCCGTGTAGTTTGTAAGTTTCCCAAGATTCTAAGAAGAGTCTACTATTCTTGTTTGTGATGTGACGGTGTAGTATTTTTGTTGAGTCCCAGTCGGGTTCGTGTCCGTGTTGTAAAGCGTGTTCTGCCAGACGTGAGGCTATGTCTCCTTTCGCGAGTGCTTGTTTGTGTTCTTTTTTTCTTGTTTTGATCATTCTTTTTGTTTGTCCTATGTAATGTTTGTTGCAGTCTTTGCATGGTATTTGGTATATGGCGCCTGTGAGATCTTCTGGTGGAACTGGGTCTTTAACTTTTGTAAGTTGTTTGCGAAGTGTTGTGACAGGGGAATAGAATGTTTGGATATTTGCCTCTTTAAGGATGCGAGAGATTGTTTCGGAAATGCCGTGAATATATGGAATAGATATGCGGGTGTGAGATGTATTGTTTAAAGATGTACTATTGGGTCTACAGTTTCTGAGAATGAATCGTTTAGGGTATCCATTATTTTTAAGTGCCGTGTGTATGTGTTTTGTTTCTGTGTTTGAAAGTGTTTCATTACTGCAGTGAGAATTCGCTCTAAGACTTAATGTTTTAACAACGGAAGCTTTGTGGCATGTTGGATGATGCGATTTAAAATCGAGATATCTGTCTGTATGTGTGGGTTTACGGTAAACTGAGGTGAAGATTGAGTTATCGTGAGATCTGTGTACAAGAACGTCTAGGAAAGGGAGTTTATTGTTCTGTTCTGTTTCGTATGTGAATTTTATATGTGAGTTTAAGTTATTAAGGTAATGGAAGAAGCTTTGGAGTGTATTAGTTTTAAGTACAACAAACGTGTCGTCGACGTATCTTTTCCAGAATTTAATGTTAAAATTCGGTGAAGATAAAGCAGTTTCCTCAAATGACTCCATGACCAAGTTAGCTACAACACTTGAGACCGGAGATCCCATGGCAGTGCCAAAAACTTGTCTATGGATAGAACCATTTGAGGAGAATACAGCCGAGTCCAGACAAAATTTCAACAATGTGCAGATGTCGTGAGGTGTTAGTGAAGTGCGTTCATGTAGTGTTGTGTCATTTTGGAGGCGTGTAAGTGCGGTGTCGATTGCAAGTGATGTGGGAATGCAAGTGAAGAGAGAAATTACATCGAATGAGACCATAAGGTCGTCGTCGTCAAGTTGTAGGTTATTTAAAGAGGTGCAGAAGGATTGGCTAGTAGAAACAGTGTAGTCGTTATTACCGATTATAGGAGAGAGTAGACGTGCAAGATATTTTGATAGGTTATATGTAGGAGAGCTGCAAAAACTAACTATTGGTCTGAGAGGAATATTTTGTTTATGAATTTTAGGTAATCCGTAGAAGGATGGTAAGCGGCCGGAAGTGCATTTTAAAGAGTCGTAGAGATTAAATGTAAGTTTTTTAGATTTATAGAGTTTTAGAAGGAGAGAGTTCATTTTGGATTGAATTGTTTGTGTAGGGTCTTTTGTGATGTGGGTGTATGTATTTGTATCAGATAAGAGTGTAGAGACTTTATGTAAATAGTCTGGACGATTTAAGACGACTGTAGTACGGCCTTTATCAGCTGGCAGTATGACAAGGTCCTTATCGTTCCGTAGCTCCCGGAGGGCAACCCTTTGCATAGGCGTTAGGTTGTCCTCAGGAAGTTTTGGACGCCGAAGGAGTCCTGCCACTCTGCAGCGGGTATCAGCTGCAACACGTTCGTCGGTGTGAGTATTTTGTAGAGCATTTTCTATGGAAGCGAGAATCTGTGGTGTAGGAATTATATTAATAGATTCCAGAGTACTTAAATAAAATTACTACACTCTTATCTGATACAAATACATACACCTGCATCACAAAAGATCCTACACAAACAATTCAATCCAAAATGAACTCTCTCCTTCTAAACCTCTATAAATCTAAAAAACTTACATTTAATCTCTACGACTCTTTAAAATGCACTTCCGGCCGCTTACCATCCTTCTACAGATTACCTAAAATTCATAAACAAAATATTCCTCTCAGACCAATAGTTGGTTTCTGCAGCTCTCCTACATATAACCTATCAAAATATCTTGCACGTCTACTCTCTCCTATAATCGGCAATAATGACTACACTGTTTCTACTAGCCAATCCTTCTGCACCTCTTTAAATAACCTACAACTTGACGACGACTACCTCATGGTCTCATTCGATGTAATTTCTCTCTTCACTTGCATTCCCACATCGCTTGCAATCGACACCGCACTTACACGCCTCCAAAATGGCACAACACTACATGAACGCACTTCACTAACACCTCACGACATATGCACATTGTTGAAATTTTGTCTAGACTCTGCTGTGTTCACCTCAAATGGTTCTATCTATAGACAAGTTTCTGGAACTGCCATGGGATCTCCGGTCTCAAGTGTTGTAGCTAACTTGGTTATGTAGTCATTTGAGGAAACTGCCTTGTCTTCACTGAATTTTAATATTAAATTCTGGAAAAATACGTCGATGGCACGTTTGTTATACTTAAAACTAATACACTCCAAAGCTTCTTCCATTACCTTAATAACTTAAACTCACATATAAAATTCACATACGAAACAGAACAGAATAATAAACTCCTTTTCCAAGACGTTCTTGTACACAGATCTCACAATAACTCTATCTTCACCTCAGTTTACCGTAAACCCACACATACAGACAGATATCTCGATTTTAAATCACATCATTCAACATGCCACAAAGCTTCCATTGTTAAAACATTAAGTCTTAGAGCGAATTCTCACTTCAGTAATGAAACACTTTCAAACACAGAAACAAAACACATACACGCGTCACTTAAAAATAATGGATACCCTAAACGATTCATTCTCAGAAACTGTAGACCGAATAGTACATCTTTAAACAATACATCTCACACTCACATATCCATTCCATATATTCACTTCATTTTCGAAACAATCTCTCGCATCCTTAAAGAGACAAATATCCAAACATTCTATTCCCCTGTCACAACACTTCGCAAACAACTTACAAAAGTTAAAGACCCAGCTCCACCAGAAGATCTTACAGGCGTCAAATACCATGGCCAAATACCATGCAAAGACTGCAACAAACATTACATAGGACAAACAAAAAGAATGATCAAAACAAGAAAAAAAGAACACAAACAAGCACTCGCGAAAGGAGACATAGCCTCACGTCTGGCAGAGCACGCTTTACATCACGGACACGAACCCGACTGGGACAACAAAAATACTACACCGGCACATCACAAACAAGAATAGTAGACTCTTCTTAGAATCTTGGGAAACTTACAAACTACACGGGAAAGCCATTAATACATCACAACCACTTCCAGAAACTTATAAACAACTCTTACTCTGAAATGTATGAGACATCCCCAAATTAGGTAACCCGCAGTGTGGGTTTCTCATTGGTCCCTATTGGGGTTCTTCCATGATTCTATTGGAGGCCTCCCATTGGTTCTCATTGGGTTTTCCCATTCTGCGGGACTACTCTGATGAAGGTTTTCCAGAAATTTCAAGTATAAAAAAAGAGACAGAAACATGCTTCCCCTTGGTATGTAGCTGTTTGATTTCTTCATAGAATTCCTCAACCTCCTCGTCGGTATGGCTTGATGTTGGTGCATATGCCTGTACTATCTGAAGTTGGTATCGCTGGGTTAGTTGAACAACGAGCCTCGCTGCTCGATCTGACGTGCTTTCGACTTCAAGAAGGTAGTCTTTAATTCTTTTGTTGATTAAGAAGCCAACACCACTTGTTCTTCCAGTTTCCGTTCCTCTATAATAAAACAAATGTCCACTTTTAAGTTCCACCAACTCTTCACCTTTTCTTCTAACTTCACTGAGTCCTACAATGTCCCATTTGATCTTGTCAAGTTCTTCTTCTAATTCTTGAAGTTTTGCTTCAGAAGCAAGGGATCGTCCA
>QLNU02015360.1:26365627-26388081 GCA_006491805.2 Dysdera silvatica
AAGAGTTGAAGAATTCTACAGAAAGCTGTATGAGGGAAACAGTGGATTAAACGAAGACTCTGAGATAGTCGAAGGAACAGCTCCTAAAATCTTAAAAGAAGAAGTAGCATTTGCAATAAAAAGTATGAAGAAAGGAAGATCCCCTGGCGATGATGGCATTACATTAGATATCTTAAAAGAAGCTGGAGAACATGTGTACGTCGAGATTGTGTACACTGACATGGTGAAATATATGTATAAAAATGCAAGTGCAAAATTTCGGTTACATAAAGATACCAAAACTATTAAAATTGGTAAAGGTGTGAGGCAGGGAGATACCATTTCTCCAAAACTTTTTACTTCAGCTTTACAGATGATTTTTCATCAAATAAATTGGAATAACAGGGGAATAAAAATAAATGGTGAATATTTAAATCATTTGCGGTTTGCTGATGACATTGTTATTTTTTCAATGAACCCATCAGAACTGCAAGACATGGAACAGGTGCTCTCAACTAGATGTAAAGAAGTTGGACTAAAGATGAACCTACAAAAAACTAAGATCATGTTCAATAATTTCGTAGAGGAAACAAAAATACAAGTTGACAACATTGAGCTAGAAATTGCTGATTCATATATTTACCTTGGCCAGCTGATTTCAATGGATGGCAACATTATGAAAGAACTCAACAGACGTATTAAACTTGGCTGGAGTGCATTTGGAAGAAACAGTTTTATCCTGAAGGGGAAATTGCCTTTGTGTCTAAAAAGAAAGGTCTTCAACCAGTGTGTATTGCCAGTCTTCTCTTATGGATCAGAGACATGGAGTCTAACAGTTGGAGCAATACGAAAGTTACAGACAGCACAAAGGAGAGGTGCATGCTTGGAATAACTAGGAGAGATCGAAAAAGAAACACTTGGGTGAGAGAGCAAACTAGAGTAGAGGACATCATTGTTAAAGTAAAAGGGCTGAAATGGCGATGGGCTGGGCATATTGCAAGAAGAACTGATCAACGATGGACAACAGAAATTCTGAACTGGATTCCAAGAGACCACCGAAGACCTAGAAAACGTCCTCAAACTAGATGGGTGGATGAAATAAGAAAACAGGTTGAGGTGATATGGAAGGGAATTGCTCTGGATAGACTTCTGTGGAGAGCATTTGGAGAGACCTTCCTCCACCAGTGTATATATAATGGTTGAATATGATATGAGCTTAAAATACGACATCCTTTGCAAGCCAATCGATAGCTTAGTTGGTAAGTTACCGGCCTAGCGCTTCGTGTTTTTGCGTTCGATGCCCGCGGAAATCGGTCACTTCTTTAATTTTTTAATATGTATGCTTTTTACATATTTATTTATGTATTTTTATTAGTAAAAATACTTTGCTTACAATCGGATTTTGTTCATAAACTTACTTTAATAAAATTCATATTTATGTAGTTATATGTTAATTGTATGCTTATTGGCAGTGATAATTTTTACTCAAATTTTAATTGTTGATTATTAAAAAGTTGAAAAGTAGAAAAAGTTTTGGTGTAGCCATCCAGCCTGTTATGTAGTTAAGTAGATCCAGCACACTTTAATAATGTTTTTACAAATGACGACGGCACCTCTTCTTCTACTGTTGAAGTAATTCCACCTCATTGTACCCCATACTGTCAACCTCGTGATGTGTACTTCTTCCGTCAAGTAAAAAATTTCATTAAAAGGTTACAAAATTGTGTTGAAATCTTACAAGAAAATAGTCATTTAAACACGCGAGCAGATAGATGCTTTGAAGATCCATTCACTTATTTATAATCAACTTTCGGCGCCGATTTTCAAGAATACGTTACAGTACTCTTGGTTTGTTGCAAAGTTAACAAACGAAAGAAGCGTTTTTGAAAATGTAGATGGTATTTGTTTTCCAGATGATATTAGACAAAGAAAATCTAGTTGTTCGAATAATTCATTTATAAAATGCTCACGTTGTAGAATTTTTTTATGTTTTTATTGTTTTTATGATAATTATCATCCAAAATTGTGTACCAGTATACAATTCCGACACCTCCGATAGTGATACACAAAAAATATGTTCACGTCAGTCAGTTTTAAAATAAAATTGATTGCATTTTATAAAATAAAATGTTTCTGTATAAATAAAATGCACATAAATGAGATACACATAAAATGTTTATATGTTATAAAATAAAATTATGTTTATATGTTATAAAACAAAATGATGTTTATATGTTATAAAATAAAATTATGATGTTTATATGTTATAAAATAAAATTATGTTTATATGTTATAAAATAAAAGTAATTGTTTATAGCCATAAAATAAAATAGCGTTTATATGCTTTAAAATAAAATGGTGTTTATATGTTATAAAATAAAATATTACATACTAAAAATACATTTTTCAATAGATAAATATATTTTAAAAAAATATTAGGCGTAATAGATGCTAATAGTGAATGACTGCAAAGGCTAATAATGACAAAATAAGACGAATTAACGCAGTTTTCTTTTTTATTTAATGGAATTGTTAAAAGTTTTCAGAAAAAAATCTTTCCATCCTTAAATAAAACAAAACTGCATTATTGGTGTAATTTCATCCCTTCACAGGTTGACAATGAGTACGCAAATTTTATAAAAGTTATATTCACATAAAAACTTACAGCTAACTCCTAAACTTTTTGTACCTTTACAACTCTTCAATAAAATATTAAAATTCGTGTAAAAATTATAACTGCGAAAAATAGTAGCACAGAATTAAATATGTAAATATGAATTTTATTAAAGTAAGTTTATGAAAAAAATCCGATTGTAAGCAAAGTAAAAAATTGTAAGCAAAAAAAAAAAAGAAGTGATCGATTTCCGCAGGCATCGAACGCACTCTCAGCTCGCTGGATCGAATCGAGTCTGAATGCGAGAGTAATTATTTACTCTTTACCAGCTTATGAATTAAAAAAGGTTCGTGCTTGAATTAAAACACGTGGACTGACAAAAACTAATTTTATTATTGAATTAATCGACATCTTCTCACCCTTAAATTAGGAAATTCACAATGTAATTGCTTTGACAATAAATTGACTCCACCTATGGTTTCCCAACAACGTTCCTGAGCTGACGTTCTGTGACCTATGAGGTACGGATTTTTAAATGTTTAGTTCTTTCCGACGTCCAGTGTTTCAGTTAAACCTATTACAATAGGCCGTTCTAAACCGTGGCATCTGCGCTAATATGACAGGTGCATAGACATATTATATCATATTCTAAATACACCAAATCACGTAATACTATAACGTGTGGCGTTCCTCACGCATAGACAATAGATATTTACTACCAAGCACTATCACGATATCTATTCAATCCATCCAAATGAATCTGCCGCTGCTTGGTATTTGATTTGATGAAATATCTTGCTCAACGACCAAAATTTTCACTATTAGAGAATAAATGCACGGGATGTTGGAACCTTGGATAAATAAATACACAAAAATTTTTGTTCACACTGACGACCGATAAAGTTAAAACATCAGTGCTTTTACAATTTACGCCAGTATCGAAATAATCGTTGTTATGGGATATCTTGGTATAAGTTCATGTTGTGTGTTCATGTTAGGAGCACCCACAACAATCCATTGAGGATCACTTACTTTCATATATAAAATTATAGTGTACTATTTAATATATAGCATTGGTGCGTATAATATGTGAAATATATCTAAGATAGAATTGTTGACAGATTTCATCGCGCTACGACAATTTTAAAATAATATTTTGTGCTGCTTCGAAATAGAGTTAGAGAAAAGTTTAAAATTTTTCAAAATTTAATATACCGAATAAAAACTGGACATATTTAAATGTAGCTGGCTCGTTGTTTTAATTTATCTGCATAGCAACTGAGTTGTAAATTTACTTTTATAAGAAAAACAAACGCTGGGAATGCCTTAATGGATGCTTCCGGCCTGTAACAGCTAACGAAAAGACTTAAATTTTAATAAGATGTTCTGTTTATTTAAAAAAGAATTTAGGAAATGAAATGAGTCAAAATAATACAGAAATTTTTTAAGTACAGTACTTTTATAATAAGTTGATTGTTTCTGAATTACGGCACAAGCACACGTTTGTCACAACACGACTTTCATATTTCCAAATGATTGGAACCTCTATTATCCAGGGGATCAAAACACGGGCTATTGATCAGGAGAAAAAGTTGCAAACACTCGATACCACTTAGATCTAAACCCGGGTTTTCTGCACAATAGGCAAACGCTTTATCTTTTTCTTTATAGAGTAATTAAATAAAATGAATGAAATAAATTAGTGAAATATAGATAACACCTCAATCTCAGACACGAACCACACAACCTACAATTACAATAGTACAAATATTATTAATAATATTATATATTTATACAATATTATTTTTTTTCGTAATCCCAGGTTCAGTTCTCAAACGGAACCGGTATTTATGTTTTCGAAATTTAAAGGCACTTGAAAGTACGATTATTATAGATATTATAATATAGGAAGAGGACAGGCTAAGTCCTCATTTGCAGGTAATGACTCCTTACTTAAAATTTTTGCTAAGTAATTAATACTCTTTAAAGGGAAGTCATCCACTAATGTCTTCCCCAATCACCATTATCCTCGTGCAGTCCTTATTTTCAATCATCTACACCTATAGGTTTTCTAATTTAGGGACCAAATCAACCATCCAATGCAGGCTAGTGGTGCGTTCCTGCGTCCCATTAATCAAGCACTATGCATTTAACAGTGTTCCTAATTAAGGTCTGTTTTGCGTTACCCTGCTTGAAAGGCCATTGAGGTAAACTGAAACTAGCGCACCAAAGGTGAATTGCCGTGCCAACCGTCTTTTAATATATCACCTTCACGCGAGAGTGGAAGATCCATAATGGATACTAATCACGGATAGGCCATTCTTCCAGTTTGTACTTCGATTGTGCTTTTCCAGTTTAAGATAAATGGGCACTCATCTTACGTCTTAGTGGACCATATAAGTTGGGAAAACATTTGTAGCATTTAAGACACCTTTCCAGATAATGAGTTCCCAATTTCAATGAATTGTGAAGGAACTCTGATACTTTACCTACAAAGTTGTGGAGGTTGGGTTAAAATATTAATATATAATGTATCTCACGTCAGACTATAGGTGAATTATTCAGCGGATGGAAAAATTTCATATGGGGAAAAAGTATCGCTTCAAAATGAAAAAGGCCTCATAAAAATACCCAACAGTTCGTTGGTTCAAAACGTGGCCTGATTTTCTGGGACATGAGAAGTGTTAAAGGAAGTTGTAAATGTGGAGTTAGTATGCGGAACGTTCTGCGGCTAACTGAAGAATATTTTCGGCAAGCCAAGCGCAAATATCTCCAACGAATAGGTTGTTGGGAACAAATTCATTCAATTATGCATAAGCTCATTAAGTTCGTGTTCTAAACCAGTGTAAGTTCAGGGACCTATACAAGTTACGAGCTGCGATTGGGGCACACTAGAAACGCTACCCTTGTGGGCTTTAAACTCAATTTTTATTGGAACAGGTCTCGCACGAAAGTGAGCTGTTGAGTAGGCTTTCCCTATTCGATCGTATATTTGGCAACTCGGTTATAAGATACCTCTTCGAAAACCCGATGATGGACTCCCTCCCTCCAATGTGTGCAATATCAGCAAAAATGGATATAGACTTTCGGGTCAAGAGTAATAAAAAATAAAATTCTTCGAAGATCCACGCATTTTATCGCCCATCGTTGCCATAAAACTTGCTATAACTATAAAATTTGCTGCTCGGGATTGCTTTAAATCCTTGGTTATAAGGATACTCGCTAGAGGAATTTTCAGTTGATGCCAGATCCTTTAAATTAAATAATGTTGTTGCCAAACCAAATACGACTTCAAACACCTCACGTTCTATTATACATATTTCGTACCCAAATTTTTATAAAAAAGTGTATCCTAACAAAAGGACAGTATTTACTGAAATATTGAAGAAATCGATTAATTAAATTAACTCAATTTTAAGTAATCATTAATGCCTAGGGTACTACTCAAACGGTATTTTCCTTAAGTTCATAATAAAGCTTCATACTTTAGTCGCAAAATCTTTAAATTACGTTAAGAATAAAAGGGTTACTAAATTCAATAAATAATTTCATGAAACACAAAATTATTATTTGCAATTTTTTAAATGTCCTCAAACATATGCAATTAAAATAAATACTGTACATTTATAATACGTAAATAAATAATTGCATAAATATTTATATTTTTTTCCATTGGGAGAGAGAGAGAGAGAGAGAGAGATACTTTTCTTAGCGTACTTCTTAGCTGAAAATTTGATTACAGTTACGTATTTTGTTATTGTTTTCATGCAAAGTACATTTATAAAACTAAGTATATGAAAACAAAACAAAATTGAGGCTGAGTTATTCAAATAAGTTCGGTTCGGCATACTTATACTAACGATTCAAACATTATTGAGTTTTGTAAATGAAATTCATTACGAATTCTATGATTTTATTAAAGTATAGTATGTTTTTCTCTTCATAGCCGATGATGTGGTAATATTAGAAGATAAACTGCTAGCAAAAAAAAAAAAAAAAATGATTTCACGGTGCCTGTTGGAAACCGAAGCCACGACCTCTTAGCCAAGGGCTCTTCCAACTGAGCTACAGACGATCTATCATCCTCCCCTTTGCGAGAGAAAAAAAATTCCCGTACTTTAATATCACGCAAGTCTCGCTTTTCGGACGTTCACTTCTTCGACGTCGATTTGGTTTTTGTTTAAAAAGCAGTCCAGGCACTGCCCCATTTCAAAAACCTCGTTTATAGTGAAGCTTTATATACGCTTGCAGGGGCAAAGATGATAGGTCGCCTATAATTCAGTTGGAAGACACTTGGCCGGATACCACGAGGTCGTGGGTTCGGTTCTCACCAGGCGCCGTGGAATCATTGTTTTCTTTGAGGACAATTTATTATCTAATGTATGGTTTTTGTTTTCCCTAAAATATATTAATTAGCCAACTTAACTCTAAAGCAGACTTTTTTTATATATAGAGAAGCACTTTAATTTCTATATAATGTTATTCTTATGGCCGCTTGATTTTCATTTCTTTGCATAGTAATAATAATAATTATTATTATTTTCATGTATTGTAGAGTTACAGATTTCAACATTTCTATTTTACAATTTTACATGATGGTATATATTTGTAGCAATTCTATATTATAATGTATATTGTATATATAATATTGTTGAACAATCGAATTTTTAAATATGTTATTCGATTTACTCTTTTGAATTTTATCAACTAACATTTTACAGTATTTTATTCCCATATAGTGTATATTTTCTTGTCCTTTTGTAGTTTGATATCTCATTGGTATGTATTTATTTGAAACTCTAGTGTTATATAGTCTCTGATCTTCACTAAGTATAATAAATTCATTATTTTTACTTGGCTTAATTCTATCAAACATATATTTTAATATTTTTAATTTGTATACATCTAGCCACTTTCTATTGATCACTGTTGAAGTTAACTTTAATGGAGATGAGATTAAAACCATTCCTGTTATTTGGCTACCTACTCTAACAAAATTGTAACGCGTGAGTTTCTGTTTTTGTTTTTCTATTTCATTTTCCTCTGTTTTGGCGTTCAATTCCATATTTACAGTGTAATTTTCTATAATAATATCTTTCAGTGTAAGTAAATATTGTATCCGTGAGTTAAGTACATTTGGCAAGTTTCTTTCTTTACATATGATTTTGTTCTTTTGATGATGATCCGCATAGTTCCGACTGAAACTTCAGTTGTTGAGCAACAAAACTCGTTTTCCTAATACGCAGCTGGTTGCCTAAAGAATTGTTTTCTTATAGATTACTAAGATGTTTGCTTTTCTTTAATCATGCAACAGACAAGAAATTGGCAGCAAATAATCTACCTACGGAAATCATATTAAAGGAGATTGTCGCCTGCGAATTTTTTTCACGTTGAAAATGAAAGTGACGGAAATGATCATAATTCAATTCAGCGGGGTGTATATATCGGTACTTAGAAGAACGATGATAACCTTCGAAATCACAGAGAAGAAGGTGAGGTAAAAGTCTTTAAATCTTTTTCTAACATTGGCATAAAAGTTATTATAAACAAATATAATGAGAATGCGTTCAAACAAATTAGCAATGGGCTCGCATGCTATTTCATTAAATTCGAACGACTTGCAAACGCGAACGTAGTGAAATTTCAGTTAATGTCTGTTGTCACAAGTCATACGGAAAACATATCTTTTTTATCATTATAACGTGATGATTAAACAGTGGGTTAGCAACCACTAGACGTCGATTTAAATCCTCATAATACTCGCATTTCGTACCGTCAGAGGTACAGAGGGCACTAAAAGTTGGCGGCTTATCTGCAATGGTCTTTTGAATAGTATGGGACGTAAGAGAAAACCCTATGAAAGAAGTTAACAATCAAATCTAAATTCTGTAAATTTTATGACAAATGTTTTCTGCGTATAAAGGTGAAATCTGGGAGAGTTAAAGCAACACTTCCCCTTTTTAGCATAAAATTGATGGAAATTAAACCAGCGAGAGTTTCAACTAAATAAAATTAAATCTCCAGTTTCAAACAACGTGTCCCATCTTCCAATTAATTATTTGTATGAAGGACTAATCTCAGAGGAAATCTCCGATTTCGCTGTGACCGAATACAACTTGGAATACAGATGACAAGGGATGTCGCGTTAAAAGGCGTTAATAGCACTATCTAAAGGAATTCGAACATCGTTGCAGAACTAGGAAATTCCTCGTGAGACATCTTTTAATTCACTAAGAGGAGATAACAAATTAGCAGGACGATGTGAAAGAGAATACACATTTTCTCAGACAAAACTTTTAATAAACTATTACTTCGCTTGTGATTCAAATCTAGAATGTGCTAAGTTTCTCTCGGTACTCATGTGCAGATCAATTGATTCATGACAAAATATTACAATATTTTGCAAAACGACCTATCTTATGAGTAAATGAATAACTTAATTAACAACTGAGCTAACTATGTTTTTGGGAAATTTTTCTTATTAGTAACCGCAGTTCCTGTATTTATTTGTTTCTAGAAAATTACAAAAGAAAACTACGAAACAAAGAGCACTTCTGAGAAGAAAGAAATAATTTATAAAAAAAATATATGCTCCCAAAACCAAATCAATATTGAAGTGCCGTTCTATGGATGTAACACGTTCTCTCCACCTTTATAATCATGTTAATTAATTTTAATTTTATTATCATTGTTAATTATGATAAATTTACTCATCGACCAGAAATGAAATTTCTTTCAGTCCACCGAAACTGTTTTTCCTTTTTTCAGTCGGATAAAAATCTACTCGAGAATCCACTCGTATGTGCCACAAAATAATACTTGTTACAATACCTCATAATATTCGAAATTCGAACAAATTCAAGGTAGTGTGTTAACTGCTTGAATTTACTTCGTACGTATTTGCTCAAAATCATGCTTAGAATTGTATTCAAATTTAAATCAACAAAGAGAAAATTTCGTTTTAAAACCTGAAAAGGATAAATTGATTTGTGTATATTATGCGGTGCAGTGTGTCACCACGAAAAATAACTTGTGCGTGAATGTTCCTAAACTATTTCCCTATACATAAGAAGTCCCCTAAATAAGGTATGGCACACTTTTTATGTTTGTAGCATAACTATTATCTTGAATACAATAATAACAATAACAAATTATTCCGACTTGATTTACGCTCTATAATTCATTTGACAAAACTTGATATTACATGAAGTTTAACAGAGAATATAAATATATTGAAGGCAATATTTAATTTAAAAATGGCGGTAATTGGATATTACAGGTTTTGTTTCGTTTTAGCAGGTTTTAAAGAAAGACAATTAGAAAACCTAGACGTGTTGCAATAAGTACATACTGAAAGGAAAATTTGTTAGGTACACCGAGCTAATAAAGCAGCGTTTCACTTCTGCTCTCATACAGCTACAGTATCTAGCCGTATTGATTGTACAGAATGTTGGTTTTTAGTATTGCAGCCACGAAGCCAAAATCGCCATTTGTAAAGGAACCCAAGTTGAATTTCGGTCTACAGCAGACGATTTCAATTCTTTATTTATTCTCACAAGGGAACCTCGCGAACTGTCAGAGCTCGATTTTTCTGAATTTCGGTTTATAGGCCAATATGACCGAGTAGATGAAAGATCCAAATTCAAATTTGACCCAGTCGACCTGGGGGTCCAGCCACGGCCCACTGAGAATAGAGCTCACCCTACAATGATGCTTCGCTACACGACAGGTGAAAACAGTGTTTTGGCGTGCTGGGCAAGCATTAAGCGCCGAAAGTTTTACTGTGAGTTACTTTTATTCATGTTAGAAGTTTAGCTTTCTACGTCTTGTAGAAGTGAAGTCCTGGCGCATCGGAAAAGCTGAGGTTCCTTTGCAAATAATTTTAGAGGCACTTTCCAAAATCAATTAAAATTATTTACCGCTGCAATATTGACATATGGAACTGATTTGAATTATGAATATGGAGTATTTACATATGAAACTGATTTGAATTATGAACATGGAGTATTTATGTATGAAAATGAATTTATGTAGATATGAAAAAAAAAATTTTGAGTTACCTAACTGCTGGGGTTACCAGAGTTATAACTGCGCTCTTGGCTGTGATGAACTTAAAACGCTTTTAATGGAAATGAAAATCAATAAAAAAAATGAGAAAGCATAATAACTTTGAGCAATGACTGCAACAAATGAATGAACTGACATCACAGTCCATTTCGTGACACACTTGGTCCGTGAAATTAAAACAAATTTCTTGCACATTGAAGAATTTTTCAGGCTTTGGTATCGGGTACATTGATTTCCACCAAGCATAGATTATCATATTTCGGAATTTTGGGGAAGACAGCTGATTGTGAATGAGCGAATGCAATTTTGTGATGTTATTGCTTTCTGATAAGCTTATAAATTATGATCATAATAATGCAAAAGGCAAAATCGTGTTAAGCGTTTAGCGAAATATTTCCATTGAAGAAAAAAATATACGTCGTATGACTGTATGAGTGCTATCCCTCCAGGTGGTGTAATCATCAATTTCGATTGCTCTGAAAGACTGGCTTGACTAAATTTATCATCAACTATATTTTCGTCCATTTGACCTGTCCACGAATCCATAATTAATAGAACTTTTGATGTTACGTTCGGTTTGAGTACTTCGCTGAGGAACATCTTATGTATTTCGGTAGAGGTTTTACCACTTTTGGAACATTCCAGAATAACATTAGGAGATTAAATAACTTTTCCTGTACCCGTGGATCGAATACACCCTTTGGTTCCTGATGGATGAGCAGAAATTGTGGTAATAATTGTCCAGCAGCAGAAATGATAGGTCGGATTGTTACGGAATGGGATATGGCGTGAGAAGATTGAATGGTATTCGGAGTGTGCTTTTCCCCATTAATCGACAGAGTGCGCGTAGATGCCCGTTCTTTAGTGAATCCGCTGTGGTCAGTGTTTAAAACCTCATCAAAAGAATAGTTGCTCATTGCATCTGTAACTATGTTGACGAATTCTATAGCTCTATCTTCCAAAGCCGTTGTGTGCATAGTACGTTGTTGTACACGTACGAACTTGTTGACTCTTCTACTTGTTATGCCACGCTCTTTTATTAAAATTTTAATAGAAAAGCATCACTTGCGCTAAAGTTTGTGAGATTTTCTCTCATTGCAATGCTCAGAAACCATAACTTTAAATCGGAATCGTGAACTGTTAATAAAGCATATTCCCGGCATTTTTAAACTTCTCAAATACTTCGTCTTTCATCCGTAACAGTTTTTCACATCTTGTACCCTGGGAAGCAACATAATCCCGAAAGTGATAAATTTGTCGACGTGAAAGTGTGTTGTCTTTAAAGCGATGCTGTATGCTTTTCAATGAACGTAGTTTTCCTGACCCACTCCATGGAAATTCTTTTCATGTCTTCTAATGTGTAAGTTACGCGTGACGGCAAATTAGTTTGTTCATCCCATTCCTCATCATGTATTTCATTACCCTGTATTGCATCATACTTCATTTTCATTTAAACAAATATTAAGTGTATTCTCGTCATTCATTTCGTATGTTAACCCACTTATCAAAGTTTTGGCAAATGTAAATATTTCTTTCTCAATATCCATCTTATAATCTGATACAAAATCGGCTTGCTTTGTGTATTTTTCACAAACAACGCGAAACAAGTATGTTGATATGGTGGAAAAGGAAGACATGGTGACAAATAAGGCTTGAAATTCCACGCTTTCCAACAAAAAAATTAAAAAGGTCAAAGGTGATGAAAGCACAGGCAAGTGATGATTGCTTCTGATTTGAAAATTGAAGGATCGCGTCTTATTTATTCAAGACTGGTTTACGTACCAGGCGGCTTTTTCGAGTTCTTCGCCAAAAATGATCTCAAAATTTGTCAGTTATGCAAAAGTAAGGTAAAAACTTCAAATATTTTTTACTTTTACACCAGTATACACAATGTATAATTATTTCAGGTACAACTAAAATGGCTATTATAAATATATGCTATATTTTATTCATATGTGTTATTTTTTTCCTACGATAACGTTTGACGCCTAATGCTTACCCAGCACGCCAAAACACTGTTTTCCCCTGTCATGCAGCGAAGCGTCCTCGTATGGTAAGTTCTATTTTCAGTGGGCCGTAGCTCGACCCCCAGGTCGATTGGGCCAAATTTGATTTTGGATCTTTCATCTACTCGGTCATATTGGCCTATAAACCGAAATTCAGAAAAATCGAGCTCAGACAGTTCTCGAGGTTCCCTTGTCAGCTGGATTCAAATCGGACGCTTTGTGGCAAATTGAAAACAATACACTCAATAGAATCCACCTCCAGCCAATACGTTTCCACTCTGGGACCTACGTAGTCTGAAGCTGTCTACTTGAAAAACACCATTATTCTATGCAGGTATATAATATCATATCATTATCATAATATTATGATATCATATTCATATTAGATGGTCAGCTCGTAGGTCAATGTAAACTTGACCGGTCATGGACTTTCTTTAATTAAATCTAGTCGTTACCTAATTCACTGTGGTCACGAGCAATCGTAAGGGACAGAAAATTGGCTGTTACGTTGAGCACAAAATATTTGTTTACTTGCTACCTTTTATCCGTTAACTGGGCTTTGGCGAATTTCACAAATTCCTGGTACACACACGTGGGAGTTGTGTCTGCACAGTTCGCATTGAAGCTCCATCTGTTTCTTGCACAAATTTTCTATCTTCCCAGAATTAAATGCACGTAAGTTATTTCATCTTTTCCAACACTAATTTACTATTATTAATTACCTAGGTATGTGCAATGTAGAAATGCCTCATCACTTGCAGTATTTTTTGGCGAGATAATGCTGTTTTGTTGTTAGCTGCAAAGGTAGGTATAATAATACTTTTCCCTTTTTAGTATATATGACTTAAAAACACTTAAAATCGCTGAGTTTTTAATATATGTAAGCCAAAAACTGTGAAATGAATTTTTAAATACGCAATTAGTCTTTATTTAATATAGGCCTAAGCATATAGTTATTTCCTCCGTTGGAAAAGCTGGTAAAATCATTTAAGCTGAAAAATATCCAAATTCAATGTTTACGCATCTTCTTTCTTAGATAGATTTTTAAACGATTGACTTAAATTTTTTTGCACATTTACATTGAATTCGAATTTAACAAAAAATTATACCATTTTCGTAATTTTGCAGACGATATGCTAGCTTTTCAGAAGAAAACTTTCATGAATTTAATTTAAAAATTGATCGATTGAAGCTTACCGTGTAAGGACAACAAATTTATGCTGCGCCAAACAAAGTATATATTTTTTTAAGTATACATTTTTATCTCTATAGATAGTATAAAATGTCCCTTTGTTCATCACATCTATCTCATGGCTAAGGTTTTTAAACGGCATGACATTGCTCCTTAGGGAGTCGTGAAGTGTTCCCACTACTTAATTTTAATTATGAAGCAATCAGCATTTTGGTTATTTTCTTGATAATTTTAATTTAATTTTTTTTTCATACCCCATCTTTATAAATTTGGAATAAAAAATCATAGTCAAGTTAAATAAAATAAATAATTAGTAATTGTTCCCAATTATTGCAAAATATCTACGAAAACGTTCAAATCTAAAAATATTTATTCATATTTAAAGTTTGCTTGGAGTTCTCAGTAATCGCCTAACTTTATTTACCCTAGTGTCCTCTGGTATTGGGTATTTAAAGGGGGAGATAGTGCATTCTTAAGACATATGGGCAGTCCCTAGAGCAAGTAAAGAACGTTGGGAGAAGAATACAAGAGAATCTCGTCTGAACCACGTAAAACAAATATATATGTATAATATTTTTGAGAAGGGTAATTATATCTTCGAAACCAAATTTAGCGTTTTGTAATTAGAAGATTAGCTATTATCTCTATTATCTCTTTATTGTATAACAAGACTCGAAGATCGATTACTATGAATGAAGATTTCCTAGCAAATAATTAAGTCAAAACCGAATGCTTCTGTGCTACAAAACTTGAAAGAGACAGGTATAAATAAGCGTACGGAACTCCTTCTCTTATTGATTCTCATAAACTGCTATTTACAATACGTGATTAACAAACCATTTAAATCTTACGCTCTATACCATCAATTGTACCTGTCACTTTTGCAATGTTTTTAAATATATTTCATACTCATTCACCCCATTGCAGAAATATTACACAAAAAATTAAAACATTAATTTTATGAAAGGGCATTGAAATAGTATATATAGACGAATCAATATTTTTACAATATATTCCCACTTTTCGAAGTAAAAGTGTATTCTTGCTTTCACCACATATAATTTATTTATCCATCATGTCTTTTTATTAAAATAGTCTATAGACCTAGTTTAATTCAAATATTTATAGATACAAAACACCTTATAGACACAAGTTTCTTTGAAAACTGGCTATATGCTTTTGTCACCTAATACGGAGATTAAGTATGGTTCTAGCAAAATTTGAGAGCATTGCATACATTTGCGAAGAAATGCTTCAATATATTACCATTAGTTATGTCTAAAGCATAAAACGAGCCCCAAGAAGATCGTAATAATATGTATGATATTATGTTTTGACGGAAGTAGGGTTTTGAAAGGCCAAAAATTGAACCGCTATAAAAAGCTACTTTTATAAGCACGTTTACAGAGCTGTTCATTAGTATGCTACACAGGGATGATGGCTACGTTAAATTGACGACCAGGTGCATATTGGTCTTAAATTGTTCGTGACGGCCTGCTCAATTTAACGAGTGGTGAAATAGGGAACCACGAGAATGTACTAAGCGCTAAATAAATGCTGGATAATGAATAGAAATTCTGGTAACTACTTTTTAAAACATCCACGTGTGTGTTATGTGCCGTGGTTACTAAATTTCACTTACGGAGGTGGTTACGTTTCGTGCTATGTGTTATGAAAGTATTTTTAATGCATGTGTTTTTTGTTTTTTTTTCCGGGGAGCACGATACCAACCGTTTTGTCTCTTCGTTGTGTGGATTTAGTGTTCACAAAACATTCACTTTATGTCACAGCTTGGCAGACGCCGACTTTTAATTTTTTATCGAAATGATACGAGGCGTTTGTTGATCTGACTTCATAACAACGCTTTGCGTGTCTTTTTCTAACGGTGGCCCATTCGTGACGTGTCGTATATTATAGAGATTGAAATTTGTTGAAAGCGTGACTGCATGTCCGTTACAGTCAACGGTATGTGCCTTTCTCTGGGAAAGGAATGCCCACCACGATATCTGCATATCTCCGAAGGTCCGTTTCAGAAAACGGTATCCTTTGACTACACTGCTCAACAAAACTCACGAAAACAATCGATTTTCATCGATATTTTAATTTCAGTAATGTTTACAGGGGTCGGCATTTGTTTGTCTTGTCATTACAGTAAACACTTCTACACATTTTTTGTTTATAATATGATTTCCTCTGCGTGTACATTTTGCGTGTGTGAGTGTGTTTCCTTATTTCGCACGCGTGACTATTACAAAGCATACTATCATAAATTTTTTCCTCCTACACACTACTTAATACATTATATAAGTATAGTGTTAAGTTTGTCTATCTTGTATCGAAATTTAGATGCTGATTTAGCTGGATACAATTTTGTAATGCAAATAATAGCAATGATGTGTATTTTAATTGTTACTTGCTTGTCTGTATTTCCTACGTCTCAAGACGGCACGACGGATAGCCTGAGACACGATCGACGGTTTAACCTAATCTTCGAACCACAATAGAAACAACAATGTTTACTAGGAATCTAACTTAGTTTAGGCGGCATTTATAACTCCTTGGCCGTTCCATTATTTCAGTAAATGTACTCAGCACAGACTGTGCGGTGGCATTAACAAAACATTTTTCTCAAATGTTCTCAAAATCGGGGTTTGAAACTAGCTCCTACGAAGTCTTAGATACGGTTTTCTACAGATCCTTATTCAGGGGATGATTCACTGGGAGACACAGGTTGGGATTTCTCAGAATATTGTAGATCCTGACACAGTGCGATCTTAGTTATCCGTGAATCGTAAACAATATTCAACACAGTATAGTTGTACATTCATTCATTCATTTAATGAAAATTGTATTATCTCAAAAAATAAGACATTTCTTTATAATTCTGAACATTATTCATTTGATGCAGCTGGTTTGGACTTTTGCATTTCTAGACTTTTCTCAATTTAGGGTTGGTGGTTGTTTTATTGCTTCGGATAGTTTGAAGATTTGACACTTCTTATCCACTCGACAGCAGAAGAAAAGACATGCCTTATCGATACAGTTAAAAATAATAATAGATACTTTTAGTTAAAAAGTAACTTTTATTTAAAAAGTAACTACAAAATAAAGCGTATGGATACAGACGAGATAAATAAGGCTGCAACGGAAGCTTAACGCTAGGCCATAGAATGATTTATTGCTTTGAAAATAGAAGAGATTTTGCTGGAGAGATATCTAGATAAAAAGAAAAAATGGGGGATTTAGAAGAAACTTTATTGTCGTCATGCAAGGATACTCAGCTCATACATTCTTCAATGACAATATTTTCGGAAATCAGAATTTCAATTCTGAAACTGATCAAGACGTTAAGCCACTGAACTGAAATGGAATGAACTGCAACAACGGTAAAACTTTTGCTACTGACAAAGCTTGTCAGTTTCCTCCTCACCGAAAAAACTGAATAGGTTGAGTAGAAATGAAATAAACAAGACTAAATTTACTTTCGAAATAAATGAAAAAGTCATGGTCGCGCATTATCACCAACGGACACAAAGAATTTAAATTTCGAGAGTGAAAATGTGCTTCAATGAATATTTCCCCCGGCTGGTTTATTGATGTGCTCGCTTAGATTACAAAAGTTATATTCTAAACATGAAAATTTTTTCATTAAGATATGTATCATTTTCAAATATCGGATAATGGATTTGGAAAGGTATTTGATTTCTCCTCTATGCAGAAAAAATGTGGGTTCAATTTCGATATATTGTGAGGTATTGGACTCTTTTCTGTAACACGTATCTCAATTTCTGTAGTAGAATGAACTGGTGAACTTCGGATTCCACGTTAAAATATAGATCCTATTACATTGTAGTTAATAATTCTAGTCAAGAAAAAAAAATCGTGTTCACGGTTATAAAAAACTTTAAAGGAATGTCAGAGCCTTTAATAGACTGCAAATTTTCTCATTATTAGGGAAGAATTTTGTAACCGTAGTAACACAAGTACTATCCGAAAGCTTTGACACTTATTACGGTACTGTGTTTCGGACTTTCTGGTTTACCAAAACATTATCGTGGCCTTAAAAAATTTAGATTTTATCAAAATTTACAAAACTGACGTATGGTGCGAGAACTATGAAACACGAAATACTGTGTGTTAGTGAGTAAACGCAAAGCAAAATTTTATCTTAACAACCAGACTTAAAATAATTGAAATCAGTGCCTCGTAGAGAACACATGGGGTATGTTCGACTGCCAATTAATGAAAGAACGAGGACCCACTGGGAAAGCAAATAACTGAATATTCTCATATGGCAAATACATGAAATCGAAATAAGAGCTATTTATTATACTTTCCTCGCTTCTGATACATACTCAGCGACAGCTGCCATATATCTCTATACCTACAGTTGGACGACATCAATTCAACAATTCATCTAATGAAGATTGCATTCAGTCCCCTTGTAGTGTGTAGAAATGCAGTTCATTACTGAACTACAATTGCAATACCTCTCTGTTAAACAGAATACATTCAATGATTTCAGTGTAGAGATATACGGAGGCAATCTATTCCAGTATTTGAAGTGCTACATAAATTTATTAAATCCGAAATAAAATCGTGCAAAAGACGCGTAGTTTTCGCTCCTAACGTGCATCAAAGAAATGTTTTACGACTATGTATTCGCAATAAAAGTGAGAAATGGCGAAGAATACTGGGGGAAAACAAGCAAGTTGACTATTCAATTGGAATGCGTTGAACGGGTGATAAGGAGGTGAAATGAATTATAATAATACTTTATTTATTCTTCTTGGAACAGTCGTTGTGACAATACATGACCACACAAAGAAAGGTCCTAAGTAAATATCTATGTTGATTATAATGTGCTTGCGGACCTCAGACTGATTCAACATAACAATTCACACAAACAATAAATTCAGCCATCAGGCTATTTCCACATATTTCAACACCCCTCTCTCTTTACTAAAGCTCACACATATGTAATGCACTTCTTATGTGAATTGTTTTTATAATTTGTCTTTATTTGATTTTTTTTTTAATTTTCGATAAATTGTTAGACATTACTGACTATCCAGTATCTTTTAAGCTTTTTTTTTAAATTTTACTATATTATTTAAGCTCCTCAGTTCATCTGGTATTTCATGCCAATATTTTGGTCCTATGTAATTTATTTTGCATCTTCCCATTTATGTTCTTATTTTGGGTAATATTAATTCGTGATAGTTTCGACATCTACTTCTATCTTTTTCGTTTAATTGGATTCTTATAAGAACTGTGTGTTTATTTTTTCTCATCCTGTCAAACATTTTAATTAGCATACAGTACTTATGAATCTGTTCAATTTGTAATATATTAGAGTTCATTAAAAAAATCTTTGTCTATTCTATTATCTCTATTAATTAGTTTGATTGAATTTTTTTGTAAATTTTTTATAATATTTTTAACAATACCCAAATTATCCCAAACGCAGTTACAATATATTAGATGGCAATTAATCACAGAATTATAAAGTTCATTATTTATTTTTGGGGATAGATTTTTACTTATCCGTCTTAGAATTTCTATACCTTTACATATCTTTGTTGTTATTTTTTTTTATATGACTATTCCAATTTAATTTATTTGTAAGTTGAACTCCTAAGAAATCAATTTTATCCACTATTTCTATTTTCTTATTATTAACTGTTATAGATTTATGAATCATATCGTCATCTATTTTTTTTATTTTTACCTGAAAAATTTTTAATTTTGATTTGTCTACATTTAACTTCAGTTGATTAATAGCAAACCATTTTTCATACATTTTTATTTCATTAATATCTGTTTCCATTACCTTATTTAAACCCTTATCAGTAATAATGACACTTGTATCATCAGCAAATAATGTGATGTTTCTTGCATCAGACACGTTGAATATATCGTTAACATATAAGGAATACAATAATGGCCCCAGATTGGAGCCCTGAGGTACTCCGTAATTATTAACCAAAAATTTAGATTTCGTTCCCTTCACATATACAACTTGTTTTCTATTCTTTAAATAACTGCTTAACAAAATTTTGATTTTCCCCCTTAATCCGTAAGTTTTAATTTTATTAATTAATATTTCTCTATTTATTACGTCAAATACTTTACTCAGATAAAAAAAATGCCAATTCCATATTCCTTGTTTTTTATTGCCACCTGTATTCTATTTATTATTCTCAATAGCTCCCCTTCAGTTGATTTACCCTTTCGAAACCCGAATTGGAAATTATCCATTATATCATTATTGTCTATAAAATCAGTTATTCTTTTGTAAAGTAATTTTTCAAATACTTTCGCGAAGACGGAAGTTATTGCTATTGGTCTATAGTTTTCTTTGTTATCTTTCTTACCTTTCTTATATATAGGAACTATCTTAGCTGTTTTCATTTCTTCAGGAATTACTTCTGTATCAATTATTTCATTAAATATCACCAACAGTGGTTTAACCAATACATTAGCACATTCCTTGATTATCCTAGGGTGTATGTCATCATATCCTACACCTTTTTGTTATTAATCTTGCTTAATTAATTTAATAACTCTGAGTGACTTATTTGACTTACATATGTTACGGTGAAAGACCGAAATCTGGCGAATGTCAACATTCACATAGTCGCTTGGTGTATGTCCGAAATATTTGCTAAATATCATTATTTCTGAATTACACCGGCCAATGTCGATATTCACCATGTTGAATAAAATTAATTTTTTTGGCTTTTAAAATCATTTTTAAATCATACTGTATTATCAAAACATATTATGACATATGTCAAAATAGGAGAAAGCTGAAGTAACAGCACATATAAATAAACTGTTGAACCTTAAAACGAACAGTACATTCTAATTCTAACTGAGAAAAGAAAATAATACCAATAATAAACTTACTTAATTATATGATTAACGGTACTCAATCTTATTTATTGCAATGACTTAAACTGTTATGACACTTTAAATTGCACAAGAATCCCTTGCTTTTACAACTGCATTCAGTATTAAAACACTTCTTTTTGCAATTACAGCGTGTATAGCCTTGCCCTCCGCTTCTCGAACTAGTTGCAGCTGCTTCTCTTAGCGACATTTCTTGAGGAGAAACCTGATCTATGGAAAGTAACTTCTCTTTACAAATTACGAACTGATTATGGGTATAAAGCTGCTTGAGGGTACCATTTTTTTTGCTAATTTATAAAAGTCGGAGTCTTCTATTCCAACAACAATCACCAACATGTGTCGGGCATCTGTACGACCACAGTCGACATCAGGGATTTGTATTCGTACCGTATCACCAACTTGAGCAGGAGGAAATTTTCTTTTTGAGGTTCGTAATATTTTCGTTGCTTGCAGTAGAAGATTCTCTTTCGCGGCCGCTCTTTTCATAGAAATAAACTCGTGTTGTTCAGTCAGGGCTTGATATGAAGATGTGGTAGGTTGCAGCTCCTCTTCAATATTTTTCTTTGAAATATGATTTTCGGTATGGTCACTGCTCAAATTTTCTTCAAAAGTATTAACAATTTCTCCAAGCTGTTCTTCGGTTTCAGTATTTGTGATTTGCTCTCCAGGCAAAGATGACGATGCTATGCCTCTTTGTTGTTTAACGCCAAACAGGGCTTCATAAGAACTTTGGCTTATTCCTTCCTGATATGCTGTGTTCTTGGCAAATTGAACAAAGGGCAAACCATTGGACCATTTATTTGTATCGTTATCGTTCATCCATGTAGTTAACATATTCTGTATATCCCGATTGGCCCTTTCAACTGAGCCTTGTGCTTGACTATGACGAGGCTTTCCATGAACTACCTTAACATCCTTCCACATGGCGCATAGTTAGGATATGACTCGATTACTGAATTCCTTACCATTATCTGAATGCAATATAGCTGGGGCACCAAATGTTAAAAATATTTGAAGATGGTGAGATGCTACTTCTTCAGCTGTCGTAGTTTTCAAAGATCGTAACTCGACAAATTTCGTTAAACGGTCTTGATACACCATTATGAACTTATATTCGCCATCCCTGTGTGATCGCAGGTCTATCAGATCGACTTGATATCTTGAGTTTAACTCCGAACTGACCATTGGTTTCACAGCAATACCTTTCTAAGTGCACTATGTTTCATTTGACATTGTTTACATAAATTTAAATACAACGTCACAACTTCATATGTAATATTTTTGTATTTAACTTGCAATTCTTTAAGCATACGTGTTCTTCCTCCATGGCCTATTCTGATTTGAGTTTCGGAGAGTATACTGAAAAATTCATCGTCGGTAACATAATACTGTATATTCGTTTCTCCTGGTTTTAATGAAACAATTAACTTCTCTTCATCATTAATGTTTAAAACGTCAAAACGTTTTAACTGTCTGTCATCAAAAGGTGTACTGCAGTAATTAGTTTTAGCAGAATCACTTCGGAAAGTATTTTAGAGTACTTTTCTTGAGAAAAATAAAAACAATTATCTTATCGTTTACTCGCAATTAACGCACGCAACATTAAAAAGAAAAAAAAAAGAAAGATCACGGTTCACTGCAGTAGCCATTCAATATATAAATTAGGGTATCGGATAAAATA
>QLNU02015360.1:26388181-26422532 GCA_006491805.2 Dysdera silvatica
AACGCTTTGCGTGTCTTTTTCTAACGGTGGCCCATTCGTGACGTGTCGTATATTATAGAGATTGAAATTTGTTGAAAGCGTGACTGCATGTCCGTTACAGTCAACGGTATGTGCCTTTCTCTGGGAAAGGAATGCCCACCACGATATCTGCATATCTCCGAAGGTCCGTTTCAGAAAACGGTATCCTTTGACTACACTGCTCAACAAAACTCACGAAAACAATCGATTTTCATCGATATTTTAATTTCAGTAATGTTTACAGGGGTCGGCATTTGTTTGTCTTGTCATTACAGTAAACACTTCTACACATTTTTTGTTTATAATATGATTTCCTCTGCGTGTACATTTTGCGTGTGTGAGTGTGTTTCCTTATTTCGCACGCGTGACTATTACAAAGCATACTATCATAAATTTTTTCCTCCTACACACTACTTAATACATTATATAAGTATAGTGTTAAGTTTGTCTATCTTGTATCGAAATTTAGATGCTGATTTAGCTGGATACAATTTTGTAATGCAAATAATAGCAATGATGTGTATTTTAATTGTTACTTGCTTGTCTGTATTTCCTACGTCTCAAGACGGCACGACGGATAGCCTGAGACACGATCGACGGTTTAACCTAATCTTCGAACCACAATAGAAACAACAATGTTTACTAGGAATCTAACTTAGTTTAGGCGGCATTTATAACTCCTTGGCCGTTCCATTATTTCAGTAAATGTACTCAGCACAGACTGTGCGGTGGCATTAACAAAACATTTTTCTCAAATGTTCTCAAAATCGGGGTTTGAAACTAGCTCCTACGAAGTCTTAGATACGGTTTTCTACAGATCCTTATTCAGGGGATGATTCACTGGGAGACACAGGTTGGGATTCCTCAGAATATTGTAGATCCTGACACAGTGCGATCTTAGTTATCCGTGAATCGTAAACAATATTCAACACAGTATAGTTGTACATTCATTCATTCATTTAATGAAAATTGTATTATCTCAAAAAATAAGACATTTCTTTATAATTCTGAACATTATTCACTTGATGCAGCTGGTTTAGACTTTTGCATTTCTAGGCTTTTCTCAATTTAGGGTTGGTGGTTGTTTTATTGCTTCGGATAGTTTCCAGATTTGACACTTCTTATCCACTCGACAGCAGAAGAAAAGACATGCCTTATCGATACAGTTAAAAATAATAATAGATACTTTTAGTTAAAAAGTAACTTTTATTTAAAAAGTAACTACAAAATAAAGCGTATGGATACAGACGAGATAAATAAGGCTGCAACGGAAGCTTAACGCTAGGCCATAGAATGATTTATTGCTTTGAAAATAGAAGAGATTTTGCTGGAGAGATATCTAGATAAAAAGAAAAAATGGGGGATTTAGAAGAAACTTTATTGTCGTCATGCAAGGATACTCAGCTCATACATTCTTCAATGACAATATTTTCGGAAATCAGAATTTCAATTCTGAAACTGATCAAGACGTTAAGCCACTGAACTGAAATGGAATGAACTGCAACAACGGTAAAACTTTTGCTACTGACAAAGCTTGTCAGTTTCCTCCTCACCGAAAAAACTGAATAGGTTGAGTAGAAATGAAATAAACAAGACTAAATTTACTTTCGAAATAAATGAAAAAGTCATGGTCGCGCATTATCACCAACGGACACAAAGAATTTAAATTTCGAGAGTGAAAATGTGCTTCAATGAATATTTCCCCCGGCTGGTTTATTGATGTGCTCGCTTAGATTACAAAAGTTATATTCTAAACATGAAAATTTTTTCATTAAGATATGTATCATTTTCAAATATCGGATAATGGATTTGGAAAGGTATTTGATTTCTCCTCTATGCAGAAAAAATGTGGGTTCAATTTCGATATATTGTGAGGTATTGGACTCTTTTCTGTAACACGTATCTCAATTTCTGTAGTAGAATGAACTGGTGAACTTCGGATTCCACGTTAAAATATAGATCCTATTACATTGTAGTTAATAATTCTAGTCAAGAAAAAAAAATCGTGTTCACGGTTATAAAAAACTTTAAAGGAATGTCAGAGCCTTTAATAGACTGCAAATTTTCTCATTATTAGGGAAGAATTTTGTAACCGTAGTAACACAAGTACTATCCGAAAGCTTTGACACTTATTACGGTACTGTGTTTCGGACTTTCTGGTTTACCAAAACATTATCGTGGCCTTAAAAAATTTAGATTTTATCAAAATTTACAAAACTGACGTATGGTGCGAGAACTATGAAACACGAAATACTGTGTGTTAGTGAGTAAACGCAAAGCAAAATTTTATCTTAACAACCAGACTTAAAATAATTGAAATCAGTGCCTCGTAGAGAACACATGGGGTATGTTCGACTGCCAATTAATGAAAGAACGAGGACCCACTGGGAAAGCAAATAACTGAATATTCTCATATGGCAAATACATGAAATCGAAATAAGAGCTATTTATTATACTTTCCTCGCTTCTGATACATACTCAGCGACAGCTGCCATATATCTCTATACCTACAGTTGGACGACATCAATTCAACAATTCATCTAATGAAGATTGCATTCAGTCCCCTTGTAGTGTGTAGAAATGCAGTTCATTACTGAACTACAATTGCAATACCTCTCTGTTAAACAGAATACATTCAATGATTTCAGTGTAGAGATATACGGAGGCAATCTATTCCAGTATTTGAAGTGCTACATAAATTTATTAAATCCGAAATAAAATCGTGCAAAAGACGCGTAGTTTTCGCTCCTAACGTGCATCAAAGAAATGTTTTACGACTATGTATTCGCAATAAAAGTGAGAAATGGCGAAGAATACTGGGGGAAAACAAGCAAGTTGACTATTCAATTGGAATGCGTTGAACGGGTGATAAGGAGGTGAAATGAATTATAATAATACTTCATTTATTCTTCTTTGAACAGTCGTTGTGACAATACATGACCACACAAAGAAAGGGCCCAAGTAAATGTCTATGATGAATATAATAGGCTTGCGGACCTCAGACTGATTCAATATAACAATTCACCCAAACAATAAATTCGGCCATCAGGCTATTTCCACATATTTCAACACACCTCACTCGTTACTAAAGATCACGCATATGTAATGCACTTCTTGTGTGAGTTGTTTTTGTAATTTGTATTTAATTGATTGGTTTTTTTAATTATCGATAAATTGTTGGACATTGCTGAGTATCAAGTATTTTTTAAGTTCTTTTTTAAATTTTACTATATTATTTAACCGCTTTAGTTTATCTGGTATTCCATTCTAATATTTAGGTCCTATGTAATTTATGTTGCATCTTCCCAATTCTGTTCTTATTTTGGGTAATATTAATTCGTTATAGTTTCGATATCTACTTCTTTTTCGTTTAATTGAATTTTTATAAGATCTGTATGTTTATTTCTCTCATCCTTTCAAACATTTTAATTAGTATACAGTATTTATGAATCTGTTCAATTTGCAATATATTAGAATTTATTAAAAAATTCTTTAAGTCTATTCTATTGTCTCTATTAATCAGTTTGATTGATTTATTTTGCAACTTTTTTTTGTAATGTCATTGTTAACAATACCCAAATTACCCCAAACGCAGTTACAATATACTAGATGGCAATTAATCAGAGAATTATTCAGTTCATTATTCATTTTTGGGGATAGATTTTTACTTATCCGTCTTAGAATTTCGTACCTTTACATATCGTTTTTGTTATTTTGTTTATATGACCATTCCAATTTAATTTATTTGTAAGTTGAACTTCTAAGAAATAAATTTTATCCACTATTTCTATTTTATTAACTGTTATAGATTTATTAATCATATCGTCATCTATTTTTTTATTTTTACCTGAAAAATTATAATTTTTATTTGTCTACATTGAACTTCAGTTGATTAATAGCAAACCATTTTTCATATTTTTTTATTTCATTAATACCTTTTTCCATTACCTTATTTAAATCCTTTTCGGTAATAATGACACTTGTATCATCAGCAAATAATGTGATGTGATGTTTCATACATCAGACACGTTGAATATACCATTAACATATAAGGAATACAATAATAGCCCCGAATTGGAGCCCTGAGGTACTCCGTAATTATTAACCAATAACTTAGATTTCTTTCTCTTAATATATACAACTTGTTTTCCAGCCTTTAAATAACTGCTCAATAAATTTTTGATCTTCTCCCTTAATTCGCAAATTTTAATTTTTTTAATTAATATTTCTCTATTTATTACATCAAATGCTTTACTCCGATAAAAAAAAATGTCAATTCCATATTCCTTGTTTTCTATTGTCTTCTGTATTCTATTTGTTTTCCTCAATAGCGCCCCTGCAGTTGATTTGCCCTTTCTAAACCCAAATTAGGAATTATCTATTATATACTCATTGTCTATAAAATCAATTATTCTTTAGTAAAGTAATTTTTCAAATACTTTTGCAAATACGGAGATTATTGCTATTGATCTATAGTTTTCTTTGTTATCTTTCTTACTTTTCTGATACATAGGAACTATCTTAGTTATTTTCATTTCTTCAGGAATTACTTCTGTATCAATTATTTCATTAAATATCACCAATAGTGGTTTAGCCAATAAATCAGTACATGCCTTGATTATTCTAGGGTGTATGTCATCATATCCTACACCTTTTTGTTATTAATCTTGCTTAATTAATTTAATAACTCTGAGTGACTTATTTGACTTACATATGTTACCGTGAAAGACCGAAATCTGGCGAATGTCGACATTCACATAGTCGCTTGGTGTATGTCAGAAATATTTGCTAAATATCATTATTTCTGATTTACACCGGCCAATGTCGACATTCACCATGTTGAATAAAATTAATTTTTTTGGCTTTTAAAATCATTTTTAAATCATACTGTATTATTAAAAGATATTATGATATATATGTCAAAATAGGAGAAAGCTAAAGTAACAGCACATATAAATAAACTGTTGAACCTAAAACGAAAAGTACATTCTAAATGAGAAAAGAAAATAATACCAATAATAAACTTACTTAATTATATGATTAACGTTACTCAATCTTATTTATTGCAACAACTTAAACTTTTATGATACTTTGAACTGCACAAGAGTCCCTTGCTTTTACAACTTCATTTATTCGTGGAACCCTTCTTTTTGCAATTACAGCGTGTATAGCCTTGCTCTCCACTTCTCGAATTAGTTGCAGCTGCTTCTCTCAGCGACAGTTCTTGAGAAGAAACCTCATTTATGGAAAGTAACTTTTCTTTACAAATTACGAACTGATTACGGGTATAAAGCTGCCTGAGGGTACCATTTTTGTTTGCTAATTTATAAAAGGCGGAGTCTTCTATTCCAACAACAACCGCCAACAAGTTTCGGGCATCTGTACAACCACGATCGACATTAGGGACTTATATTCGTAGGGTATAACCAACTTGAGCAGGAGGAAATTTTCTTTTTGAGGTTCGTAACATTTTCGTTGCTTGCAGTAGAAGATTCTCTTTCGCGGCCGCTCTTTTCATAGAAATAAACTCGTGTTGTTCAGTCAGGGCTGGATATGAAGATGTGGTAGGTTGAAGCTCCTCTTCAATATTTTCCTTTGGAATATGGTTTTCGATATGGTCACTGCTCAAATTTTCTTCAAAAGTATTAACAATTTCTTCAAGCGGTTCTTCGGTTTCGATATTTGCGATTTGCTCTCCAGGCAAAGATGACGATGCTATGCCTCTTTTTGGTTTAACGCCAAACAGGGCTTCATAAGGATTTTGGCGTATTCCTTCGTGGTATGCTGTGTTCTTGGCAAATTGAACAAAGGGCAAACCATCTGACCATTTATTTGTATTGTTATCATTCATCCATGCAGTTAATATATTCTGTATATCCTGATTGGCCCTTTCAACTGATCCTTGTGTTTGACTATGGCGAGGCTTTCCGTGAACTATCCTAACATCTTTCCACATAGCGCATAGTTCGGATATGACTCGATTACTGAATTCCCTACCATTATCTGAATGCAATATAACTGGGGGTACCAAATCTAAAAAATATTTGAAGAAGGTGAGATGCTACTTCTTCAGCTGTCTTAGTTTTCAAAGATCGTAACTGGACAAATTTTGTTAAATGGCCTTGATACACCATTATGAACTTATATTCGCCATCCCTGTGTGATTTCAGGTCTCTCAGATCGACTTGATATCTTGAATTTAACTCTAAACTGACAATTGGTTTCACAACAAATCCTTTTTTAGATGCACTATTTCATTTGACATTGTTTAAATAAATTTAAATTCAACATCACAACTTCATATATAAGATTTTTGTACTTAACTTGCAATTCTTTAAGCATACGTACGTGTTCTTCCTCCATGGCCTATTCTGGTGGAAGTTTCGGAGAGTATACTGAACAATTCATCATTGGTAATATAATACTGTATATTCGTTTCTCCTGGTTTTAACGGCACAATTAATTTCTCTTCATCATTAATGTTTAAAACGTCAAAACGCTTTAACCGTCTGTACTCCAAAGGTGTACTGCAGCACTTAGTTTTAGCAGAAATCACTTCGGAAAGTATTTTAGAGCACTTTTCTTGAGAAAAATAAAAACAATTGTCTTCTCGTTTACTCGCAATTAACGCACGCAACATTTCAAAAAAAAGGTCACGGTTCACTGCAGTAGCCATTCAATATATATAAATTAGGGTATCGGATAAAATAAAAATTAAGCAAACGTTGCACACACCAGCAAACCTTGCATCAGACTGACAAACAGCAGAGTGTTCGAGAGTCTAACAAATGAATGCCACCTGACCTCAATCGCGGCAGAACAAAAGATTTGGAGTTTTTGTCGCCTCTGTCTGTCTTTTCGTTTCGACATTCATAAGAGCTTATCTGTGCTTGTCGACATACACCAGCGATAGTCCGAATGTCTAAGAATATAACCAAATATTCGGTCTTTCACCAACGAAATTGGAGAATGTCGACATTCTCCAATTTGGTCTTTCACAGTAACACATACATTGATTTACCAGTATTATGAGAAAATGCAGAAAAAAGGACATTCTTCCTATCCGTAGCGCAATTTTTTACGGTCACATAACTTCGGAGAATAAAAATTTCGAAGAAAAGAAGGCTAAATTTAATTAACTTTTTCTGAAGTGAAAACAACAGAATCAAAAGAAAACAGTCATTAGGCGCAGTTACAAAAATTAGCTTTCGTAGCAAATTAAACCGCCGCAGATTAAATAATGACAGAAGTTTGTAAATTATCCAGTACCTGAAACATTGTATAATGTCTTTAGAAATCCGTATGTTGCATATTAATCTACGTGTGTGCTTCTTTAGCATTCACGCTATGTTTACTTCGTTCTTGGAAAAATCCAAGAAAGATAATTACCTCGTTTTTCTTTGGATTTAGTAGTTTTTCAATCGATCATATAGGATAGAAAAGACAATAATTTAGTCATAAAACCTACGATTCATCGGTACTTTAAAACTTAAATTACTTTTTGTGAACGGCAGTTGTTTTCGAAAACAAATATGACTTTTTTCACGTTAGTCGTACCGTCTTTGCTTTATCGGTAAATATTTAACAATTTTAATAGACTTTGTGGATTAATAAACAGCGTTATCCATATTTTTATTGTTTTATAGTAAAATGATGTTGAAAACGCTATTTCAACATTTTTCCTAACGTGTCCCTCGAATTAGTCCAATTTTTATGTCGAGGGAATTATTCTATGATTCAACAATTATGAATTATGACAATAAATTTTATAAAGTAATCCATTTTTCTGCACATATTAGGAACCAATATTTCAAAATAGCACAAAATTAATGATATATTTGCTAAAAAAGGATTAATGTCTAGTTACATAATGTTTAATTAATTTATATAATATTATGTACATATGATTTTAAAAAAACAAGCCACATGGAAGAAATGATTTTTCGAAATATACTTATCTGAAATAATTCTAGTTAACATTGACTGAATTCATTTGCAGAGATGATCTAACTTATTTACAAGTTTAGAAATGAATTGCGTTACCATTGATAGCAAACACTCGACTTAAAAGAACTACTTTTGGTGTAACCAAACCCTGTACTTTGCATCGGGATCTAGTAAATTTTAAAATCGAGGCCTCCTTATCACGAATATGAAGTCAAGTTTCTGCTAAAATCATAATTTCATTTTTTATAAGCATTTAACCTTTTAAAATGTTCCAATTTGAGGCATAATTATAATTTTGTAGGGTTTTTATTTTTGCATATTTTCAACCCGAAAATTTTCAGAAATAAAGAATAGGGTGCGTTTAATAAAAAAAACTATGAAAGTAAATAAATTTACAGTTACAAATGAAGTTGCTTTTAAATTTTCAAGTAAAATTGAAATTTTGGCTTTGATGTTTTAAAATTTGGTAATTTTTTCTGCTATTTAAGGGACCGATTTCGGATCATTCATTATACTAGAGCTTTGTGTTCCGTTTGCTTTGGTTGTTTGGTTTATGGCACAAGGACCATAAGGGTCATTCTGCGCCAGACAAGGTTAGAACGTACGTAGGGTTTGAAGAAAGAATTAAATTAAAAATCCAAAGGAAAAATGTATTATACGTAAAGCGAAAAAGAACGATGTAGTAAGATCAGATGAGATATAAAAAACCCATATTGGATAAGAAATTAAAAATGATTTCATGATTAAAAGAATTGCATAAAATGTCACAAAGGGTAAAATTATTTTGGTTAAAAGCTAATGAATGTTGCTGATTAAAACTTGAGCAAAGGCTTAAAACATCTAAAACCTTTAGTAGTTCACCACATGTGGCGAACATCGGTGCAGTTTCTGCGTTTAAGAGAATTGGAGAAGCGAGTGCATTGGCGGATCCAGGGAGGGGCGGAGATGGCGATCGTCCCCCCACGTCAGGACTAAATAGGAAAAAATAAACACGATGAAGAATATTTTATGTGTTGTTTGTTACGACTGTAATAAATAAAAGTCTTACACTGGTGTCCAAAGTATCTAAGCCTTGGAAAAATGCGATCCAGACGTTTTTTTCACGAATCTACAAGTTTCTCGCCCTTCAAACTACGTTTTCAGTAGGTGTTGCTTCAGCAGAATGTAGTTTTTTATCGTTGAAGCGCCGTTAAACTTGGCTTCGAACGCGGATGACAGAAGAGACTTTTAATACACACCCACAAAAATATTCATATTGATGTAAATAAAGTGATTGACAAATTTTCAAAGAAACCAAGATGGCTTGACTTTGCACTTAGCTTACTAAACTACACAATAATTTTCAACACTCACGTATAAATATAATAAAAATAAGCAACGAATTACTAAACTACTCAACTTACTAAACTTAATTTTTTTTAAAAGTTGCTTGTTATAAAAAAAAAGTAAAACCATTACGAAGTTTTTGCAATTTAAATTTAAACTTGTTCTATTAATTACATTGTAAATTATCGTTTTTGGTTATTGTATATGTCTCCTTTACTAGCTTATCCTTCTGTCATACTCGACTATAATCTACCCTAAGCCATATAGTTTAATTAAAGAAAAGCCCAGCTTTAATTCATTGTCGTAAATTCAATATTTTGGTGAGTATAAAGGAAGGCTAGTAATATAACAACATTTACCTAAACTATTTAACACAGTCCGAAACTACAAATTTTCCAGGTGGGGGCCCCCGAAACCGCCCCCCCCCTTGTAACGACATCCTGGATCTGCCTTTGAGCGAGTATGCCCGATGCGAAGTCTAGCCAGAGCAACCTCTTTACGACGGTCTCTCTTATAGCTAGACTGTCACATCTTAATATGTGGTTTGATATAGTATATTTTGTTAAAAAATTGCTTGTCCCATTCCAACTGCCATTTTTTGTACAGATGGGATAAGACATGAGTGTTAAAATCTATAAAAGGAATGGTCATACACTCAAGTTCTGAAATTGCTGTTTACTCAGCAGTGTCAGACTGTTCATTTCCAGAAATTCCGACATGATATGGAATCAAACAGATTTTTACAATATACTGTATGTTTTTTTTTTATATCCACAAGTTGTTTGGGAATTCTGTGAATCCCAGAATAGTGCGAAATTTTGAACGAAGCCAGGCTCTGCAGAACGTTGAGTGAATCGAGTCTGTACAGATGACATTTGAAAATAAGGAATTATCCAAGATGTATCGTAGAGCTAGCAAAATGGCATAGATTTCTGTTGTGAAAACTGAGCAGAATATCGGCAGTTGTTGACTCTGTATGATATTTCCACAGACAACTACCGCACTGACGTATTCATCCGCTTTTGATCCATCTGTGAAAATGAAGGAGCAGCCTTCATACATATTAAACAGATCAGAGAATGCTTGAAGGTAGAAAATGTCTTGAGTATTGTCTTTTGGGTAGATGGATAAGTCCAAGCAAATGTCACTGCCAATATCAAACCATGGAGGAATGATGTTTGGCACAGATTCCACTATCATGGTTTTTGAAATGTCCAATTCACTAGCAGCACTTTCCATTCTCATGCCAAAGGTTGGAGTACATGAGGGACAAGCATTGAATAGTTAAATCAAACGAGGTTGATGAAGTGAGGAGATGCAGCATGGTCTTTGTGTGATAAGATTTTAAAGTGATAGTCGAGAGACAAACGTTAGCAACGTAAAATTAATGAGGGTTCTACGGCTTCAGCATATAAATTAGTGAATGGGGAAGTCCGAAAAGCCGCAGTGTATTGTCGTAGACCCTCATGATGTATGGGGTCAAGTTGTTTAAGTACTGAGTGTCATGAGGAGCCTTAGGAGAGCCATAATCTAATTTGGAGCGGATTAATGCTTTATACAGTCTCAGTAGTGAGCATCGGTCTGCCCCACACCCAAGAATGTGTGAGACAGGAACTTGATGATGTTAAGGGCCGTAAAACATTTGTCCTGCAGTTCTCTAATGTAGGATCGAAATGTTAGAGAGGGGTCAAAGATAATCCCAAGGAATTTTGTCTTCTGAACCACTCGGATAACGTCATTTTCCATTTGAAGCTCCAGATCTAAATGTAAGTTTTCCACGTTTGTGATAAAAGCGTATGCAAACGGTGTTTCGAGCTAAGAAATCAAATACGTTATTAGCTGTCCATTCCATTATTTTCTTTAGAGCATGCTGATATTTTCTCTCCACAAGGTTCATATTACCTACTCTTCAAGAAATTTGCAGGTCATCAACGTATATAAAACTTTAAACAGTGGCGAGGAGGTTTTTAACCACATGACCGAGTCTCAGAATGAAAAGAATAGGACTTAAAACGCATCCCTGGAGAACACCTTGTTCCTGCGGGACAGTATGTAAAAGTGCAGATCCGATACGTACTTGGGAAGTTCTGTGTTCCAGAATTTTTTTTATGAAATTTGGAATATTACCCCTAAGGCCGCATTGATGGAGGTCTTTGAGGATGCCATATTTCTAAGTCTGATCGTATGGCTTTTCTATATCGAAAAATATAGAACATGGTATTCCCTTTTAACAAAGGCCTCTCTTATGGAAGCTTCTAAGTTTAAAATGTTATGTGTTGTTGATTTCATCCGACGAAAACCATCCTGGCATGGTGGTAAATATTTTACATTTTCTAGATAATACATCAACCTATTGCAGAACATCCTTTCTAATAGTTTGCAAAAGCAACTAGTTAAGACAATAGGTCGGTAATTTAAAGGATTATTTGGATCTTAGGCTAGTTTGGGAAACGGTATAATAATGGCTTTGCACCATGCCTCTGGGAAAAACCGTTTCAATGTCATTACGCAGATAATAAACCGATAAAATTTGCTAACGTTTATGAGACATCTTTCGATGTTGGTGATTTCAATTGCGAAATCGATAATTGTACAGAATGTTCATTTTTGAAGTGCACACGTTTTTATAAACCATTATGATTTAACCATTTCTACATTCGGTATTAAAACCATAATTAATTTGTTTGGGAATATTACTGCTTTTATTTGGAATGTTCAAGTCGAGCATTTAAGTTGCCCATTATTCTTCGATTTCAGCTAAAAGTCTTCAAATATGGCGCTATTATAAAATTCTGAGTGCTTATAAAAAATGAAATTGTGAATTAAGCAAAACATTGACTTCATATTCGTGATAAGGAGGCCAATGCCCTTAAAATGTACTAGGTCTGAACACAAATTAGAGGGATACCAAAAGTAGTTTGTTGTCGTACACTAAAAAGTAGTTGGCTGCATTTAATGCATATTAAATGCATTGTTGGCATATTAAATAATGTTGGCATATTAAATGGTTCAATTTTTAAAGTTGAATAATTGGAGTTCCAACGTTGAACTGTCATACACCATTTCACTTAAAACGAGTTCCTTATTTTAATAAATAAATAATTCAAATGTGCATTTGTTTTTCCGGGGTGTAAGCAAATACTAATATAGATTTCAAAAAGGGTTGCTTACAGTGAAAAGTATAAACCTCTCCTGTACAAAATCGGAACAGTGAAGAAAATCTCGCGATATCAATATTCTCAGAAATATATTTTGGGCTAAAAATGTGAAAGTACTATAAAATGTAGAACATATCAGATAAGGTCGCAGGTTGCAAAAGTAAGGAAAAAAATCCACATCTGTTATATCTTGGTTTCTAACCTTCAAGCAAACTGGCAATAAAAAAAGAAATGGTGATTCCAAAGAACTAGGAACTAAATGTTTGTAATCCAAATTAAGAGTGTTGTCGTTTCATACAGTTTAGAACGTATTTTACATATAAACTTCTTTAGATTTCATAGAAAAGAGGGGGATTAGATAGTACGCCGAGGTACAGTGATGGTAAAATTATCGAACACTCGTTTTCTCTGTGTGTGAAGATACTTGTATATATATATTATTTCGTTTTTTAGAGTAATCTTAAACCTGTTAACTACTGACACTTTATACACATCCAACACACTAGCCTACTTAATGAATTCGGATGCTGATCTATAAGGGCCTTCCTAGACTTGAACGTAATTGCTGTTAGATCAAAAAAAGTTGGAAACTTAAGAACCCCTATGCTAAATTCCAGAACGATCTTTTCCAAAGGCGAAATTCTATTTGAAATAATAGGCACCTTAGTGATTGCTTTGAACCAAAAGATTAAATTCGCAGAATTTAAAATTTGAATTTATTTAAATAAAAAAAAAATATTTTCTACTTGAAAAATTAAACAAGAAAGATTGAGGGGGTTTCACTTCATTAAGAGAACTATCTCAGAACCTTAAGATACATGCAAGAAAAAAGAGCATTTTATACAATTTCATCGTAATACTATATTTAGAACCGTTATGAATTTTAAATCTTGCGTTATACTTTGAATCAGGTTGAAAATTTGGTTTGCAAATGTTTCATTGGCTAATTCTTAACTGAAAGTATTGCATCTTCGAACACGGTAACTAAAACTAATTTCATAACTGCGTTCAATTCACGAAAGTGCGGCAAATTCTGCAATGCGTGTTAGAAATCATCTATATCCAAAATATTGAATTCCTAATTCCTTACTCTTTCAGAATTTTTAGAATTTTATCAGCATAATTATATTGACAGCTGATCTATGTCATCCTAAACTTTTTCCATAGAATTACCGGTTCCGAAAACCCAGTCTTTTGTTTCGTACAAGCAAAATAAAGGTCAAACAATTGGTGTTTACATACCCCCTTACTTGATTCTTTACACCACACGCTCCTGAAATTCAGATTTATATGAAACGTCGTTTGTTCTAATGTAATTTTATTTTTTTTTTCGAATTTAAACCGCAAATGTAGTTAAAGTCTCATTTAATCCGCGAGAACGCACGCCGGTTAGAGGAACGCGAGCACGCGCGTGGGGTGCTTTGCACCCCATCTGATTATATAGCATTATTTCATTAAAAACGTCCAATTTTACGGGGAACAGTAACTGGAATTTTCACTTTGTCACCCTACCCCAAAAGATTGTGACTTTGAAGGCAACAGGAAAGAGTTTGGCCAGTTTCAGAAGCAAGGGCGGACGTTTCTTTTTTAGAAATTTTAAGTTATGGGATGCGAAACACCCCGCGCGGGTCCTCGTGGGTTAAAATGCATTTAAATTTCCTAAACTACCCCGTTTTCCTTCGAAAGTTACCAAAAGCCGTGACGAGACGGAACACGTTTGAGTTTGGATTTTACATAAATATTTAAGGTTTTAATACAATCTAGTTTTTATTTGTTTTTTGTTTGTTTTTTTGCTAGGTTTTATAATTTTGAGATTTAAGACAAGTTGCATATTAAATACGTTTTAGACGATTTTCCCTAAATGTTATTTACCTATATATAATATTATCCATGGAGCTACTTTAAAATTTTACTTTTTCGAAAATTATTTGAGTTGCGGCTACTATGTATCAGCGTAGTAAGGATTCTCTGTACAATAATATTAGTGTTTTACGTTTTTAGATCTGCTTGTTGTTCTAATTTTTATCAGTGTCAATATTTGACTTTTTTCTAAAGAAGAAATTGCATTTTTTATTATATTAATGCAATAGGGCCAAAAGCATGGAGTGAATTGTCACATAAAATAACAGGTTTTGAGTAGTTTGAAATCGTTCAAAAAAAAACAAAAACATTATAAATCTTTCTCTTAAATGGATGTATATATTAAATAATGAGGGATTTTTGAGAAATACCTAGTTGGTTTATAAAATTTTAGTATAAGATACATTGGGATATTGATGTTTATCGGGTTGTATATTGTTTGCTTGATTATCTCTCTACTGTTAGGAACTATGCTATTTAATTCGTTTTTATTTATTTGGAAGATCGGGATGCTTCAAGCCGATCGTGTTTGACGTTTTTCTCAATCAATTATCAAGTAACTTCTGATTTGAGTGTCTGTTTTGATTTTTGATACTTTGTGTGCAGATTATGATATTGTGTTGTAAACTGATGAATAGAATGCAAGGGAATTGATATAAAGAACCACTCTCGCTTTCGCTGCCGTCCTGAGGACAAAAATTAAGGCATGTCGTAATGAAACCAGCAAGTATTCAATAATAATTGATTTTTTTAAATGAATTTATGTCTGTCAATTGACGAATCGTCTTTGCTACACCTTCGCTTACCTATATCATTTAACAAATAACCATGCCACGAAAAAAAGGATTACAAATATCCATCCACCATACTCTCTCCGAGCATTGAACAACAGATTCGTACAGTTTTTGATGATATAATAAATTTATGTGACCAGTTAACTCGTGAACTAGTGGATTTAAAAAATCTTTACATGACGCAATTGAGAAGAACATGAGCTCTGAACTTGACAGAAGCGTTGAAACCAATAGCTATTACACTACTATTAAAGGAAAATGACTAAGTGAAATCGAGACTAAGCTGATGAAATTTGACGATAACTAGACGAATAGATTCGGTGATTTGGACCGTAGGCTAAATGATATGGTTAAGTCCATAGATAACATAATGTCTGATACCGATGACCAACAACAATATGCATGAAGATTATGACTGCTAATTTATGGACTACCTGAACAGGAGGGTGAGAATTCTTCCATAACTGTTATTGACACTCTAAATGGCAAGTTAAAATCTAGTCTCTTGTATACAGACATTGTAAGTGATCACCAATTTGGTCGTTTCACGAGAAATGGTGGTCGAAATTGTTGCTCAACCTAGATCATTGATTGTAAAATTCATTAAAATGTACCAGCGTCATTACATCTTTAAAAACAAAAAAACTTCTTAAGGGCGTTGAAGCTGCTCTTATAGAAAGTCTAATTCCCATTAGGGGACAATTTGTTAACGAACTCAGGGCCAGAGTGTTACCATGTTGGAATCACTTGGGTAGGATCAGTTTCATAAATGAAAATTCAGATCCAATCATCATCAGATCCCTCTCTAATATTAATAGATATCGATCTTGGGGCTGCTTAAATGATTTGGTTACTAAGGAATTTAATCCTCAGATATAAACATAATTCCGATTATTGTTTGAAGAGATGATGGCTAATCACAATGGTTCGCTATTTATTTTGCCACTGTCAATTAATTTCAATAATTTTTCATATTATAATGTTCTTTGGCCCTGCATCGTATGGCCTTTACTGTCCTTGCACCTTAAGCACAGTGGATTGAGGGGTTTGGCGGTTGTCAGTGAAACTAATGAAAGAAATTAATGAGAATAATATTAGTTTCTTGACAAGTTTATCCTTGCCTTAACTCCTCATTGCTGGTATATATTTATTGTTTTGCTGTATGTTTATATAGATTATATATTAGAAATTGCCTTTTGCTTGTACTATCACCAGTCTTGCTTGCCCTAGATTATGTTGTCCCAATTTGTCAAAAATTTTCCCCAAATTTCAGTTTCTTATCTTTTGTAGCCGGCCAGATTTTACTGTTAGCGGGCCGGATCTGGCTCGCTAGCCACACATTGAGAATCACTGCTGTATATGAATCAAAGTGCCCTAGTTTTAGTCAAAAACATCAGCGTCAAAGTAAATTTCTTTAAATTGCCCCACCCCCCAAAACACAAAAAACCATCCACTTTAAAAGTGCTTGAGTTTAAAATTTACAATATATACAAGCAGTTAAGGTTTTTTCAACTATGGTAGAGTTGGCAGACAGAGATCCCTTGGATATCAACCAATAAGTTTTTGCTTCGAGTCTAACCTGCCAAGAGGTCCCTGATATACATTATCCTTTGAAAATTCACTCGGGGTGAATTGCAAAACACTTTCGGGGTAACTTTATTCATAATATGGAAGATGATAATACATAACATCCATGTTGTAAGATAGTATTGCTCTTCTCAAGGTTTATACGATTGCCAAATTATAGTCAACACACAAGGCCACTAGGCGTGTTTTTGTAATTTTTTTTGTGGGGAACAATTATAGGTAACAATCTCCGACACCCACCTTTGAGCTCAAACTAGAGCTTTGAAAGTACGTCTGTATAGAAGAAAAAGAGACATCGCTCAACTCAGAGTAGAACTAGGGTCCCTCAATTAGATGCGGGGTGCCTTAAGCGCTAGACCACCAAGGCATACGAACGACGCTCCCTTTCTCCGTAGGTAAGGCTGTAAGATATTATTACTCTACTCAGGGTTGAAACAATTGCCAAATAATGGCCAGTATTTTTTGGGGAACAATCATACAAACATCTTCCATGAATTTATTCCCGAGCTCAAACTAGAGCTTTGAAAGTAATGTCTGTATAGGAAGCATAAGAAAGAGACATTGCTCAACCTAGAGCAGAATTAGGGTCCTAATTATACCAGTGCTGACTAATTGTTGGCATACGAAAACCTTTCTCCGTAGGTAAGGCTGTAAGACAGCCATTCCCATTCAGGGTTGAAACAATTGCTAAATAATGGTCAATATACAAAGCTAAACCAAAGCAGTGCTTTTTATAGTTTTTCGTGGCTATTTTATAGATGGTAATCTCCGACTCCTACGCTTGGAACTTTCTGCTTTTGAACTTTCAACGTATGAAAGAGATATCGTCCAGGCCCAGAGTCTCATGGGGTTGCTCCAGTTCCGACGTATTGACCTATTGAGTTTCCGGTACTGTTCTAACTCTGAGAAGGGTAACATCTACAACTTACATACGGAGAAAAGGAGTGTCGTTCCTGTGCCTTATGGCCTAGCGGCCAAGATTGGCCGGTTCCGCGAAGGACCTCTAGTGACTACTGTACTGGGGAACTGAGTAGTGTTACCAGCCCGATCTCCTCCTGGCCATTAAAAGCTCTAGTTTCGCCTGCGATTTCTACCAATGTACTGGTAGATCGTTCATTAATGTATTACTGGGACATTACTATTAATATACTTCTAGTAAATTACTACTAATGTACTTCTTGTAGATTACTACTAATCTACTACTGGCAGATTACTTCTAATATATTACTGGTAGATTACTACTAATTATAGTAATTTTTGTAACATACAGGACAAAGTATTCTCACTCTCTAGTTTAAGCCGAAAATGTGGGTGATGAAAATAATTTACTCAAGTAATCCCCTCCTCCATACTTGTTCTCTTGAAAAAGGCGTGGATTTAAAATTTCCACTTTTCTTCCTCATACGATAAATGAGTACCTTTTTTAATAAAAAAATATTGGTTTTAGATTTTATTTCCGTACTTTGCCACAGTTATACTTTAAATCATTTGTAGCAGTAAGTTCGCGTTTCTTTTAAAAGCGACGAATACTTTATCCTCATATCATAAGTATTCTTTTTCAAGCAGCAGGTGAAATTTGACAGGCTTATTTCTCATAAAAGGGAAAAGTTAGTTCACACGTACAAATTTGGAAATTTATACATTATCGTAAAAGGTTTCGAAATATCTATAAATTCTTTTTCCGCATTTCCAATTGTGGTTTTAAATTTTTCATGTTGAAGAAATGCATACATTTCTATAATACTGTATATGATCTCGGATTCTATATGCTGCCGTATACGAATAGCAAGTATATAAACTAAATATATAAATTAAAATTAACTGGTACATGATTAACTTTCACTTGCATATGTGTATTTTTATTTCACTTTCACGTATATTTATATTTCACTTTCATGTATATTTATATTTCACTTTCACGTATATTTATATTTCACTCGTAAATGTATTTTTATATTTCATTCGTAAATATATTTTTATATTTCACTCGTAAATGTATTTTTATATTTCACTCGTAAATGTATTTTTATATTTCACTCGTAAATGTATTTTTATATTTCAGTTATCCGTGTATTTCTATCACACCTGAATGTCCATTTCTATTTCACTTGTAAATGTATTTTTATATTTCAGTTATCCGTGTATTTCTATCACACCTGAATGTCCATTTCTATTTCACTTAAATGTCCATTTCTATTTCACTTGAATGTCCATTTCTGTTTCACTTGAACATGTATTTTATTTCACTTGTATGTGTATTTCTGCTCCACTTGCCTGTCCATTAAAAGTTTATTCACTCTCAAAGATTGATGAAATTTTCGTACGAGCAACAGATCCACTAAACCTTAATGAAAATATTCTTCTTCTAGCGTGGCAAAATTAGTTAATTTCTACAAATATGTCAATCTCAAATCAATTTTTAAAACTGTACACATTATGTTTATAATATTAGATTGGAACAGATTAAACAGTCAAATGCTTTAAATGTTTAAACGCACTAAATATATACTTTAAACTTTAAGATAGTAAAGGAAGAAATTTCTTTTTTAAATCACAAGGCGGAATAAATATTGACCTGGAATATAAAAAAAAAACAGAATTTATTTCGCGAGTGAATTAAGATCTGAGATTACGGATTGCCATTTCTGTTCCGCATTTTCAATTTATGAGACAACATGCACGGAATAGAAATTAATTCTAATTGGGCAGATAATTTTTGTTATGCAAACAAGTTATATGTACCTGCGCAAATATCCCAAATAACGTATATTCTTCAGACGTAACACATTCTCTCTCACCATTTGGTATCAAAAGTTCGAGAGACTGGAAAGTTCTGATATTTTCAACACGCGATGAGAACCTAATCATTTGCACAGTAATTTGTATCAAAACTTTATGAAAAGATATGGAAAGTATGTGCTTGAATGCAAAATGAAATGCCATACACGGAACTTTCTTTCCAGGTTTAATTTCCTTTAGTTCTCATTTTCCAGGCAGGTGTTCATTTTGCTCACGCGCGAGTCTGGAATATCGTACAGCTCGTGTGATAGTTCCTGAAATATACTCAACTGTCACAAAAACTCCTCATCCATTTAGGCAAATTCCAGGGGACAGAATCCAATACATCATTTCAGCTTTCTTTCCCACACAGAAATATACCCCATCATTTCGTGGACCAATGATTGTTCTTGAAAATTGGAAACCGAATGATTATCAATTTACTCCCTTTAAATGAGCACACGCTATCGTCCCTATCATTAGTGGATAACTGGTCTAACTATCGGCTGCCGAAATCGAACTGACCCAATTACAGCCTAATAATAAAGAATTAATGGTATAAACATTAACTGTCATCATGCGAACATCCCTTGAATAGCGATGGATTCAATCTAACCGGCGAACTTCGAAAAATTGGCTTCACTGATCAAACTTTTAACGCATACAATAGATTATGCTCAAGCTTGTCTAATAGAGGAAGCCGCTCCTTCGATCAATAGAACTCGGACTTTCAGTGAATGGAAAGCTATTGTTGATGGCGCCTTGGGGAATACCCATGACATCACTGTATCACGTAAGATCAATGACTCATTGTTGCTTAATAATAAGGGTAAAGCAGTATATATTGCCGCTGTGGGATATGCTCATTTTCCATCGCAAATGGAGTTCTACGGCCATGGAAGAAATCGCACTACATCGCTCAAAAAGATAAGGAGTGTTAACATAAATGTCAAGTTCAAGATTTCAAGAAATAACTTGATTTAACAGTAAAAGACATATACTGAAAGAAGTAGCGTACGGTTAAATACTTTGAAAATTTTTTCCATTTTACTTATGATATAGCAACCAACAACCAACCAGACTTAGTATCCATCGATCAATCCATACATGTATGAATACAGTGTGTGCGTAAAAAAAGAACTTGATGGTAAAGATTGGGAAATAGACAAGTATGACTAAACATCTTTACACTGGCCTTGATGACGTCGTTTCCCTTTCACGGTTTTCGATTACTATACCATGTATCATTTATTCAATACATAGCACCAACGTTATAAAATCCATTTTTTTATGTTGGGTCGAATGTATCAAGGCGTTTCGAGCAAACGTCGCTGTTCCTCATTAAGAACTGTCTGGAGCAACTAGACACTATGTTTCGGCGTTCAGTTGGAGCTTGCTTTCGATGTTCGACAAGAGACAAATATTTCAGTCCGAAACGAGTCTATATATTCGACCCAACACTAAAAATTACACCTTGCAACACTGATGCTAACATTTAATGTATTTTATGTGGCACTATGTCGCGTTTATGCTTATTTGTATATATTTCGTGAAAAGAGAAAAAAGAATTATGACTATATGGGACTTTAAAGTAAATACTATTTGAATCATGAAATCATCACGAAACGAGTTGTTATTAGAGCTTATATGATAGCATACTAGTACACAGAATAAATAAATAAAATAAGTCCAACATTGTAAATGTAACAAAATTTAATGAAAAAGTTTTAGTGTACGTTTTGGTTTAAATTGGCCGTCCCTTGTCAGGAATACATATGATGCAGAACAGCAGTACAATAGATACACAGGATCAGTAGCATTTCAGTGTTTCGCATTATATGCTCTCGAAAAGGAATGAATGTCTGATAGCTGTAGCTTAATGGTAAAGCACTTGACCGGAAACTGAGAGATTTTGGGTTCGTGTCCTGCTAGGGTTTGATAAATCATTTAATTTCTCTGCGAGTAATTCATCATATAATACTACCACATACATCGGCTAAGGTCAAAACTGTTCTACTTTAAGAAAATCTCAGTGCTTGTTTAGTTTTTCGGTCACATATATTCCTAACGAGGGACGGCCAAGTGAAATGTGCGTTGGAACTTGTTTAATAAATTTTACTGCCCTTACAACGTCAGACTTATGCCCCTTATTTAAATTGTTATTAAATATTTTGATGAAACGTTAGTAGAAGAATGTCGAAGCCGAAGAAAGAATCTATGGGGAAATTTGATAGAACTTAGGAAAGATTGGATATTGTTTTGAAATTATGTTTTATAAAGGTGTTCCCTTGCGTCTTTTACGGCGAAAACTCGAAAAGGGTAGCAGAAGTAATGCCATGCCTGGATCAACCGTTTTCCAATTAATCCAACCTCTTATGGCCTAGGGAACCAAACCCCGGACTACAGTGAACAGTTAATCGGTAGGAGTTTTCCTTGGCACCCTTGAGGGTCGAACCTGGGAAATCCGCGCACCAGGCGAGCACGTTAACACGTCACCATTGCTGGGCTTTACAAATCTGTTCGAATGTTTCTAACGCTTATATTTACAATGCTCGTAGATATGTTATTTTCAAAATTTCGTCCAAATCTTTTTAAATGATATAATAAAGAGCAGACTCTGATTTAACTATGGGCCAAATGAGCCAGGGGTTGGATTATCGCAATTTTGGAGACCATTCTTAGGGACTTTGATGAGGCTTGCTATCATTTAATTTTAAGAGTTTTTAAATATTGTTTATTTACAAATGTCCAAGTTCCATTACTGATAAACCTAAATATCATAATAAAATTCAGAAAAAAACTCTTGATTTATTGATTGCTTATCGCAAAAGTCACATTCATTAGGGGCCCATATAGTCCTTAATCCTACACTAATAGCTAGATGCTTTATATAGGTATTTTAAGGCTTATTTAGCTTCTAATAAAAGCGTTGTCAGGTCACATGCATTTTTATTTTCGTGTCCCAAAAAACATCAACTCCAATGAGTAAAATTGTTTAAGAAATTTTAACTGTATCAGCTTTCAATAATAAATGTCCTCTGTAGTCTTATTAAACGAAACTAAAACGCATTTCGTAGTGGATTTATTGATAAAAGTTCTATTTTAGTGTAGACATGCGTTTTGGCACGGCTTCCAAATTTTAAAACTAAAATGAATGCGTTGCAAATGGAAGCTACGTGTGACATACATCACCCCATACTATTTATAATAATTTTAGATTTAATATAAATTATAGTACTAGAAGTATGGTCTGTTTGTTCTCTGTTTCATTTGTTGTATTCATTATTTAACTATATATAGGGTGTCTTGCAAACCTCGAATGAAAACCACATAGAGGCATTCCTTCAAGAGTTTCGATATAATGAAATGGCATTGAAAATTACTACAAATTAATAACATTTGCATTAATTACAATTAAAGTTCAGCCAATCTTCACTCAGTTTGCAGATCTTAACATTTTTACGGTCAAGTTAAAATGAATTATAAGAGACTAGTTTCTGCAATTGGGGTATAAAGATGTGGTCAGTATATTCGGTGATTTTCCTTCGAAGGGTAATGAGCACGTACAAAACTCATTTTCCAACTATCTGAGCCTAAGTGACGAAATTTTATGTGACATAAACATTATATATAAGCCATAGAAAATTTATTCATCGCCAAATTAAACTAAATCAATACCATGAAGTGGATTTTTCAAATAATTTTCAAAAAATGTATTTTCTCATAGCATTTATGTAATGCAAAATTTTTACATTAAAGCTTAAGTTCGTATTACTTATGCTTGTAAAAAATGTGCACTCATGTGCAAAAGGTCCATATAAAAATATCTTTGAAGAAGAAATACGTTAAAAAATATAAATGTACCTTTACCAATACCCAAGCTTGTAATTAATTATATGGAAATATAACGAAAATATTAAATTTTAACCTAATATATAGCAATAATATTAAAATAAATGATTTCTATATATATTTGAAGGCACGCCCCAAATTATGAACAAATTACTTGGCATTGTTATTTGCATAATGCTGTCATTTATATAGGCCATTATTTTATAAATGATGTACTTTCCAAATTGATAGATTTGATTATAATTTTTGAAATATTAAGCCTTCTAAAAATGAAATATGGAAAATAGATTTTTATTCTTCGTGATAATGTGTTTAAAACATTTCTGAAATTAATTCGTTTGGTTACATTTGAAAAAATTTTCAATTGTGGTAGCCTGTATTTAATTTATATAAATAACGTAGCATATGTGAAGTTCCAGTCTTGTCACTAAATGCAGGTTGTGCTTATAAACAAGGCGATTTTTTTAAATTGATTCAGAAACTTGAATTTCCACTGCAAGAGGAGGAACAAATATCTTGATTTATAAGTACTTTTTATTAAAAAATGGGCTATCAAGTTCTTTTGTGATAGGCTAGATTTAATTACAATTAACACAAAATTACTGATTTGCCTCCATTTTCCATGTCACTTTTTATATCGCAATTCTTCAAGGGATACATACGGTTTTATTTCGAGGGCTGCAAGACGCCCTGTATATATCTTCTCACACTTAACCTTGTTCTATTCAGTACTGGATGAATGCCTCCTCAATCTTCAAATTTTTTCCATGCATGTGTATTCTTAGCAAATCTTTTCTGCGTTATTCAAATCTATTTTCTTATTTTACCCTCTCAGCTTGCCTGAGGATATTTCCTATATGTATTACGTTTGAATTAATGCTTCGAAAGAGACGTCTAAAATATGCAATCTGTACAATTATTTTGATACGTCTTCTTTTTTATACTATTACTCCGTATTCGTTGAAGTGCGGTCCGTGATATCATATCAAGTGGTCCGTAAAATCTTCAGAAAATTTCAGAAAACACAAGAATAAAATGATATAGTTAACATAAATGCTTAAAAAATATGCTCGCTCGCGACTAGTTAAATAATAATGACAAGGGCAATGCGATTTCTAAACATGAATGTTTAAGTAATTTAAAATTTTATATTGGGGTGTGGAAATTTGATATCGGATGTTTACAGTATTTTAATAGAAATGCGCGGAATCAAGTTATTTAGCTTTGCGACCGATCATGGTCTATAGGACTCAATATTATTAAGCAGAGAATTGTCAATCTTCGTCTGAGACAACAGTTCTTTCAGTTTTCACCCGAGGAAAATCTCTCGCTACATCTAACATACCTTTACGATTTTCACTCGTTTTACATTTTGTCAAAAGTAACTATGAAATTTTTTTAATATTTATATATTTGTCTTCATAATTACATAAGATTTTTGCACTAAATTAATTGCAACATTCATCTTGGGTCACCATGCCATATCAAATTATCATGCAATAGATAAACCTAAATTTTTAATAAATTTTAATTGATTGGATATCAAATAAGGTATAGTGTTTATTATTTGATGCTTGTACTGATCATATTTGATAAAAACACACCGCAATTTTGAGTGCCCTTTTTTTAGTTAATTGAAAAACATTATTTTTTTCTACCTCTGAATCTTGGAACTGGGTTTCTTTGCGGCATCGCTTGGCGCAGCCCTTACTATACTAATGTATATATAAAGTCATACGCATTTTTTCTGTCATAATTTAAATTTTTTGATCAAATTTATGGTCAAATTTCATTATGAAGAAAAGCTATCTAATTATGGTTGTAAGGGGACCAGGATGAATTTCCTGTTGTGAATAGGATTGGATATACTAAAAGTTGAAATTTTGCAAATATATAGTTGCACAGCATCTCCTAGGTGAAAGCAAATCCAAATTTTTCGGAAAAGTGATTAATTAGAGGACAAATAAAAAAATGCAAAAAGTGTCGTTCTTAAATCGAACTTTTTCCTTTGACAACTTGATTTAATAATTTTCTTTACTAATTATTATTATTAATTATTTAATTTTCTCCATCTCACAGACGACACATGATTACAATACACGTCACCAGGACGATATCAGAATACCGCGGACTCGCACAAACTATAAAACACACAGTGTCTCCGTTACGGGTTCTAAAATCTGGAATTCGGTTCCCCAAGAATTTAAATCTCTCTTTTCTCACCCTTAAAGCCAAAATCTTTGATTAGTACTTAAATCAAGTATGCTCTGCCTGCTACTTCTGCCTTCCCACTCTTTCCTTTTAGTTTTCAGTTCTTCCCCCTCCTCTGCTCTCCCTGCTCTTCCTTTTCCATTTTTCTTTTGTCTGCCTTTCCTTATAAATGTCCTTTAAAACTGCACCCGCAACGGTCAACTCAAAATTCATTTACATTTTTCTACTATTTTTGTTTCTCCTACTTCTTCTTCCGGCCTTGGCTGCAAGGAAAAACATTCTTACTCTGCAGCCCACAAAGATTCCACCTTTGGACTTCAACCTTCACTTGTAACGTCTTCGAGTCAAGACTCTGCTCATAAACTCTGTAAATGTGATACACCTGCAAATGTAAATCTCTTAATAACAATGCGGATTTGTACGCGCGAATCAATATCTTTGTTGTTTCTTGTTGAATACGAGAAATCCCTTGCTTTTTCTACCGGAAAGAGAGCCCCGTTACTAGCATCGCTACTGCTCTCTTTCCTTTTCCCAAGCAAATCGTTTGTATGGTCTCCTGATGTACATAATAATAAGGAATAAAGTATTACTATTTCTGTTTCTATAAGGGGGAGTGGTACTATCATTATAGGATATATCATATATGTATCGTTGTATGTGTACACATATACATCGTCTGACACGAGAATTGCCACTTCCTGGCAATGATGAATGCAGTACTATGCAAATTGCTGAGTGGATTCATTTGTACAAGTTATTCAAATGATTAAAATTGCTAGCCAATCAAATGAACTGCGCGCATGATATAAGTAGGCAACTAGCACGTGAAGCCATTATTAAAGATGTCGTCACGACTGCAAAACCTTATTCATCTGAACCACTTGTTGGTTTTTCACCATAAAATCCATGGTCATGGTAAACCAGGCAAATGGAAAATTTCTGTGGTGCTTCAAGAATATGCTTGTTTTGAATAATGGTTGGAGCGAAGGCATGGAGAAAGGCATAGTGCTGTTAAGTTATATTAAAGGGGGCGTGAGTTTGAAAATCAATGACGTACTTTAAGGGGGTTGCCCTCCCGACTCAATGGATGGAATATTCCCATGATAGACTCATAATTTAATTGACATATATAAACAGTTATTAAATGAATGCTTAGATCTTTTTTTGTATGATGGCATATAAAGTAGAAGTCAAACATTCTACATTATCCTCTTTCTCTGTAAATTAATAAGAAATATCATTACGTTTATTGATTGAATGTGATTCCAATAAAAGTGATGTCCAGAATGCTGTAAATATTGCTGTTCATTCCCACAATCACGCGCCATGCAACAAAAATGCTAAATACAAAAGATAAAGTTTACTGAATCATTTGTTAAGGGAAAATGCTTTTTATTAATATGTGAAAACTTGTTTTAAATACTACATATTATTGGTTTGAAGGAAAAAAATCACAATCCAGTAAACCCATTTTAAGTTTTTATGTAAAATATCTTCAAAAGGTCTTCCAGTTTTGGAGAAAAATTATTGAAATTAACAAGATTCCACCACAAGTCAGAAGTGATTATAAAATAAATTATAAAAAAAAAAAAGTAATAATAAATAAAATAATAAATAATTAAATTAAGGAATAGTTAAACTAATAAATAATTAAGATAATAAATAATTAAATAAATAAACTATTAAATTTAAAATTATATAATAAATCAACCAGAAGCTATATGTTTCGTTTACTGATATTGTAAAACAGCGTAAGAAAGAACAGAACCAGAATCTTAGTTTTCTGTGTAGTAATTCTGTGTTGAAATATTCTTTATTTTCAAAAACGTCATCGTTTCTATTCTCGCGTGTATAATATTTTATATTTACTTGCGTTCTTTTAAACTCAGATATGTTGTTTCGTTTGTATATTCTGTGTCCCAATATCTCACCAAGGGTCTGAACGCAACCACAGAAAACCGACGCATTTACATATACTTTCTAAGAGTCAAACCAAGCTCCGCTGTCCCAAAGGTGTATCCACAAGGAGCGTTAAAGTGAAATAAAAGTCCAAAAATAAAATCAGTAACTTAAAACTCAAAAAAATAGGACTTCTGTCGTGTGTATAAAAAATGTTGTACCCCCAAAGACGTTAATAATACGTTAATAAACTATACAGGGAAAATTAAAATCCCTAACACACATGTGCAGTCAAATATTGAAGAAAGCAAATTAATATATCCATCTTTCCCCTCCCACCTGCGTGTAATAAATAAATTAATACAGTAATAATATAAGCAATAGAATGAGGATATAAATGTTATGCATATTATATTATTATATATAATATATTTTGAAGATAAAATATGGAATAAAATATAAAAAATTGTGTGATTACGATAAAATGAAAAGATAATCCTTAACACAAGTATATAGTCAAATATTAAAGAAACCAAATTACTATAAACTTTACCATTTTATCCTAATCACACAATTTTTATATTTTGTTCCATATTTTATCATGACAAAATATTATATATAATAATATAATGTATAATAATTATATCATTTATATCCTTATTCTATTTCTATTTCTTATATTATTGCTATATTAAATTTCTTATTACTTATTATGAATACTTTATTTTTAGAGAACAGCTTTTAAATTTTCTGAACTAGGGCATAAATTATATGCTCTAAATAAGGATTGAAGACATGACAGAATATAGCTGATAATGCTTTCTTTTCATTAATAAATTTCCAAGCCTCAATAATTTCTGTCGTATAAGACCTTAATAATATTTTGCATAAATTTAAAATACTTTTTCTAAAGATTGAACATCTTTGACTTATGTATGGGTGTATGTATAACGGCCTTCTTTCATACTAAGAATACATAACTGACTTTAAGTGACAGTGTTTAATTTATTTTTTCTTCTGAGTCCTCATTAAAGAGCTTGAAAAAACATGGAAAGGTTCTTAAAACTTTCGGAAACCAGTAGTTTATTTATGTTTAAACAAGATGTATTTGTCGTATGATTTCAAAAACGGAAGTACCGCTTAAAGCGGCAGTTACCCAAGCATTTCCCCTCCCGGATTTTGCACCCAGTAAGTAATAGGCAAACATACGCCCTCTGTCAAAAGAACACAAAACAGAACACCAAAGAGAAAGAGATAGAGATCCTTATCCTGCACCTTCTCCCACGAATAAGTCCCAGTAGCTTTCTGATAAAATAATAAACAGACTACCTTATCATGGGTAAGACACCATGCAGTTTAGCCAGTACGCTCAATAAAACGGCTACATCTTATCACTTTACTTTATCTAAGTATTTGATTTGGCAAAGTTTTGGAAATTGCCAAATATTAAAAGGTGCCCCATGGAACAAACTCCGAGTACTAAGGACACAAATGGGATTACTGTAGAAGGAAATCTCACGTATGTTCCATAGTTTCTTTTCCCTATTCTTTCTAATTTTCGCTTGTTTCCCTCTGTCTGTTTATAAAGATAGAAAAATGGCATTTATGGCAATCTTTTCCGCCTAACCTCACAGTTTCTTTTTGTCTTCACCTTTTTGCTTTGTGCTTCTTTCTAGTAATACTTTCCTCATGATTTACTATATGTTTCTACACGTAATGCGCTTTTCGCTTCGTAATACACGATTGCAATTTATTAAAAACTATACTCCAAATACATAGATTTATTAATCATTTTAAAATTCAATAAATTACTGAAAGTTAAATTTTCCTAACTATGCATATCAGATTAATTATATATATGCAAATCATCCAATTCAACCGGTATGGTCGTGGTGTTAGGAAAAAAGTTTCTAAGCTTTTCACGTTGTACTCGATTTCTTTGGGCAGTAGTTACCAAGCTTTTATCCCCGTTGTAGGGAAGCTTTCATACACGCGGCCCTTTAAAGTATTTATACACCACGTAACTTCGGAACGAAGAGAACTACAGTTGTAGTGAGGTCTAGGTATAGTAAAGTGCCCATGTACTATCAGCTGCGGGGGCGGCAACGTCCCTGATGGCAAAATTTGGAACCTACAAATTCTAACTCGAGAACTGAGAAAGATACTGGAAAAAGCAGGTGGGGGAGTCAACTTCGGCTGCGCAGTTTACTTTCTTGTTTCTTAACTTCTGCACGTGACGTCCCATCGAGACACTCCAACATTGTTTATATGTGTGTCTTGCTATATCTGTACTCTCAGCGTTCTGCTTTAGTTTATCCAAATTGTTCTTCAGCTATTTTGTTATCGTTATCAAATTATTTAGCCTTTCTTTACAATTTTTTTTCCGTCAAGTTGTTACGTTTTCCCCGTCACGTTATTAGGTCTTTCCATCACGTTGCAATAAATTTCTGGGTCTGCTACTGTATATAAATATATATATTATGTAAATTGTTTTGACTAACTTTGTATACATACTGTGTAAAATTACATACGTTGTGTTGTGCCTACAATTTGAGAAAGAATTATTTAATAAAAGAGAAAATTTGATTCCAAAATTATAAACAATATCTTAAATAATTATTTCTACAAATAATATATCACAAAGGTTCATTTGAAAAAACTATTGCGTTATTTCACACTATCCAACTGTCCATGAAATTAGACTGAACGTTTTCGTTTTGTCCCGATGGTGACGTCATTTTCAAACCAACGGCAGTACAAGACGAAGAGGAGCCCAACCTTTACGACAGGGGTCTTTGACTCCAGGCACGTGAGCCGCATGCGGCCCTCCGACATGTTTTATGTGTCCCGCTGACTCACGAAAGAATACAAATTGCTTCACACAAAAATAACGTCCCTGCTCCCTTTGAATCTGAAATAAACATTGTATTTTATTCTGTTGTCATTTTCATATTTCATAAGAAATATCTTAAAACACTATAGAACTAAAGTAACACGAGGTTCCCCTCAATCATGTTTTACTTTAGTTTTCTAGCGTATATGGGCACTAGGTGTAGTTTTATCGATTTGCAGTGCAACAGTGATTTAAAAAAAATTCAAGTTAGGGCTCGTCAAATTCTATTTTGAATATATATATATATGGAGAAAATCGTTCTCGATGGTTTAGCTTGGAGCTTGCCCAACTAGACGAACGAGGACAAGAACAAACGCATTCTTGTCCTCGTTCGTCTAGTAGGTCAAGACACCGCGGGCTAAACGCGGGGACCCTGGTTCGAATCCAAGATGAGGACGGCGCCTCTTTTTCTCCAAATATAAAAAAGCTCTAGCTTGAGCTAAATATACGTGGGTGGCAAAAATTATTGTATAATAAATTCCCCCACGAAAAACTCACAAAAATCTCGCCCCGGAGGCTTTTCTGTGTTGACCATTATTTGGCAATTGTGTTATCCCTGTGAAGGGTAATAATATCTTACATCCTAATATACGGAGAAAAATGCGTTTGTTCTTGTTCTCATTCGTCTAGTAGGCCAAGACACCGCGGGCTCAACGCAGGGACCCTGGTTCGAATCCAGGATGAGGACGGCGCCTCTTTTTCTCCAAATATAAAAAAAGCTCTAGTTTGAGCTACTTAAACGTGGGTGGCAAAAATTATTGTATAATAAATTCCCCCACGAAAAACTCACAAAATTTGCGCCGGAGGCTTTTCTGTGTTGACCATTATTTGTCATTTGTCAATTGTCCCTGTGAATGGTAATAATATTTTACAACTTTCTAATTGTCTTTTTATCATATATAATTGCCCGTATCTCATATATGAGTAGTTCTCGAGTTAGAATTTTCAAGTTCCAAATTTCGCCTCCAAGGGCGCTGTCGTCAATACCATCTGGTAGTTCATGGGTATCTTACTATATTTAAACCTAACTTTCATAACTGTAGCTCCTTTTGTTCTAAAATTACGAGGGTGTATAAAGACTGTAGAAGACACAATGTGTATACAATCATAGCACCTATTAAATTCAAATATTGAATAATGTATATATGTTTGTGGGAAATGTTTCATCATGACCACAGTAATAGAGTTTGATACGTTTAACATTTAAGTACATTTTTTTTTAAATTTTATATAAATCGAACACTACGCAGATTAAATCAAACAACAATATAAATCAACGTTTATTGGCGTAGTGTATTTATTTTCTTTCGAACGTTTCACCATCTAATCACGTCATAACATCGGCGCTGGTATCACTACGCCAATAAACGTTGATTGATATTGTTGTTTGATTTAAGTAAAGGCCCAAAAACAGCACATCAGTCACATTAGTAATTCGCGCGTTACATTTGGTCGCTGTGACCTCTAAATATACCATGGTTAGGAAGTCACCTTAAAATCTTATCTCATATAACCCTATGCAACGTTTTTGTCTTGAAGCTCTAAATAAAATAATAAATTTAAAAGCGTATAATCCTATTGAGAAAGATTGAGCAAAAACCTCCTACCTCTATGCACTATCCGATGCAGTTGACTGGTCATAATTCTAAGCTCCGGATTTGATAAATCTCCTAGCTGGAAAAAAAAGGATACACATAAGGGAACTGATGGAAGCAGCTAACTTTTAAAGTTGATGACATCCTTTAGATGACACCAACAAAGCTCCAACATAATAACCTTAAGTATAGAGATTGAAACTCTGTGCTTTACACAGGAGCCTCTTAGTAATTATCTCCTCGTTGTGTGGCAATGTCCAAAGTCCCCAAAGCATGATGGACGCTAAATGTCATATTCGTCTTTTCCAAATCTTCGCAGCAGCGAAGAAAAAATCCACTTGTCAGCAATACATCATAACTCTCCTACATACGTGGGAACTTTCAGCCGCGGTATGGTTTCCAACTATTTGTCAACATAGCTGGTTATTAAACGAAAGTTCGGTTCCCAGATTTTCTTAAAAAGAACAAAAACTCATCCGGATCTCGCCCTAAAGACTTGAGGCTCTGTGGCTTACGGAACATACACCCGTTAATTAACTTCCCTAAACATGCTTTTTCGAAGGAGGAAAAAGATTGCGGCCGCTTTACTCCCCTCCTTGGAGGTACTATTCCTCCGCTGCTGCTGAAACATATAGTTCTCGACTACTTGTCATGGTAGATGTCAAGAGGTGTGTGCCGTGGGGAATACGACAGAGAACAGAAATTAAACTCTAAATTCCTTTTATCCAATGCTCCGATTCTAATTATCGTTTGGCAAAAAATGCATCTGACGAAACGATGGTAGAAATTCTGCCTCCGGAACAGAGCTTCTCAAAACGAATTTCAATTGAATCAAAGACGTGTGGATCCCCTCGAAGCGTGTTGACAAACTAAATAATTTAAAAAGAGAAGGCAAAAAGCATCGTTTTGTAATTGAGCAGTTTTGTGCGGTACCTCTTTGCAGCAGTGAGGTTTGGTTCGGAAAAGAAAGCGGAAAACCTTCTGTCGTCATTTCTCTGGAGGAATTTCAGTTTTTCCTTCTCTTTAAAATTAGCTCGAGGGTAATTTGATATCTTATTCTGGCGAATGTGCGAAGGAGGATAATAAACATGTATGAAGTTGCGAGTGATGTGGGTTATTTAATCCTTTGAATTAAATGGGGTTTAATATGTTTTCGTTTCTCAATGTTTCGATCTCAGTGGAAATTTATTTTGACAATGCTAACTAACTTTTGTAAAAATAGGATTTTGTTCATTGGTATTAAACAATTATAAAATGTATCTTCGGAAAAATAGGAAAACAATAGCTTAAACTTTTGAACGTTATAGGAGAGAGAGATAGTTCAGGATATATTATAAATGAAAATATCTATTTTAAAAAAACGAATAATTTTTTATAAAGCACAATAAGTAAAAGTAATTATAATTAATGGTTTGTGAAGATTGATTTACCTGTAGTAATATAGATATGCCAACAAGTCCTTGGCTTTTTTGCAGAGCCATAGCCTCTGATATATTTTGATACAGATCACTATTATAGCCGTATAATTGAAGCTAAAATTAAAAAAATGGCACATGTATACGTGAATAACATTTAATTTTAATATACAGTCATTTATACAAAATACGACTTAGATGAAAATATTAAAACACAAGGATGTTCTCAAGTTAGTTAATGGGTGTGTTCCATATATATATATATATATATATGCATATAAAATTACCCTCCTTCCAGAATAAGTAAGGGTAACAACAGAATACGTGCATCAATTAAAATTTCTAATAATGGCTTGCAGGGATGATGGTAGTAAAAAATGTGCATTAATATATTTTGTATTTTCATTTTCACCAATTTAATCATAATCGCCTTCAATGGGATGATAGTACCCCATGCCCTTTTGGCATATTTATTTCAAAGTGTATTTCTTCATTTCATACATGCCTTCTTTTTTGGATATACACATCCACATAATTATACAGGCAATAATATATAAGGCAACGTGCAAGGAGGTGCTTATGGGAGTTAGCCTCCCATCGGAGCAATATGATTTTCTGTATGTATTTATTTTATATAAATCGAACACTACGCAGATTAAATCAAACAACAATGTCAATCAATCAACGTTTATTGGCGTAGTGATACCAACGCCGATGGTATGGCGTGATTAGATGGTGAAACGTTCGAAAGAAAATAAATATTTCTGCCTTCGGTGGGACCTGAACCCACGACCTTCCACTTGCCGGGCGGAGGCTCTACCCACTGAGCTACGAAGGACAATATATAATCTCTTTACGAACGTATATATATTGTTGCCAGTTATTTCGCAGAATGGTGTAGTACATAGACTACTATTTAAACCAAATTGCAAAGAGACTGGTATTAAATTGATCGAAATGCACGTTGCAGCATACAGGTATGTATTTATTTTATATAAATCGAACACTACGCAGATTA
>QLNU02015360.1:26422632-26447953 GCA_006491805.2 Dysdera silvatica
TAATATTTGCTTTTCCTTAAACAAAAGTTATTTTCTTGTTAGAATAAGTTATCTGTTTGTGAGATACACTACACGTGCTTACTTTATGTTTTTGCTCCTTTCAAAATAAAATACTAATTAAAATACCAGTCTCTTTGCAATTTGGTTTAAATAGTAGTCCATGTACTACACCATTCTGCGAAATAACTGGCAACAATATATATACGTTCGTAAAGAGAATATGTATTGTCCTTCGTAGCTCAGTGGGTAGAGCCTCCGCCCGGCAAGTGGAAGGTCGTGGGTTCAGGTCCCACCGAAGGCAGAAATATTTATTTTCTTTCGAACGTTTCACCATCTAATCACGCCATAACATCGGCGCTGGTATCACTACGCCAATAAACGTTGATTGATTGACATTGTTGTTTGATGATTTTCTGTATTAAAGAATTTTTTTCATGAAAACTCCTCTCTTTTTCATAACAAAAAAACACTCCTCTCGTTGTGTTTTGAAATCCTTTGCCTATGATTGGTAATATACTCTTAGAAATAATTAGAGATGGAAATATTTAATCAATAGATTCTAAAATCCATGACAATAGTTGAATTAAGTGTAAAAGTTAAAAAATAAAATCACAAAATATCGGGCGAGATTTGGCCATAGATTTCAAAAGACTCTGGTAAAAACACACAACAACAATTCCGATAAAGGTCGACGCAATTGAGGCCACAACAACAGACCTAAGAAATTTCTTGGAGATATTGGGCATTACGTATATCACAATAGCAGATCTTCTAAAATATATATGGACAGTTCTCAGGTTTCTCAATAACACTTAATCTAACCCAATGGCTCCACACAAAAAAACGAAAGTGCTTGACTTTCGTTGCCATGCAAACAACATCAATGTATCAAAAGAAACAATAATATTAAGATACCTAAAAAATACCAGACATCACTATAAATTAAACATAAACTTGTTCTTTTAATGTACATCGCGAAACCTAGAGACAATACATTTAAAGGCAAAGAATTAAAAAGAATTGGAAATATTAGGACCTTTCAGTATATTAAGGTTAATAAATTTGACACCCACGTTTAAGCTCATACTAGAGTTATTTTTTTTTTCTCATAGGAGAAAAAGAGACATCGTCCCCGTCTTAGAGTCGAACTAGCGTCATTCCATAGAGCCCGGAGTGCCTTAACTTCTAGACTAACGAGGACAGGAAAAATGCTCTGTTTCTCCGTATATAAGGATGTAGGATATTGTTACCCTTCGCAGGGCTAACAGAGTTGTTAGCCCTGAGAGGGGTAATAATATCTTACACCTTTCAGTATAGCGCAACAAATTTTGCTAAAAAACACAACAGTAATTCTTACCACTGCCGGGTCTCTGAGAGCTTTCTCATTCAAACTTAGAAAATTATTTGCATAAATTAGAAATTAATTGTATTACAAAAGCGGATTCATAAAAATATTTCTTTCTTGGTACAAAACATTAACCGAGACGATATTTTTACAGTTTCTACATGATGAAAATTCTCACTCAAAGCTCTTAGACAAATTTCAACTAATTACGTGTTTTGCTATCTCTATTCTTTTATGTTTATTAATGAACTTATACACAACTTAAGTAATAATAATTTATATTCACTTGTAAAATTTTTTGTCACAATTTTAAAATATATTGAAATCAGTTTGATTTTTGTCATAAAATTAGAAGAAAGTACCTAAATATGTCAACCGAAAGTGTGGTATGTCTGGTATCTAATATTTTGATTGTCACATTTGTATATTTAAATTAAGAAAACTTTTATCTTATTATTATGTAAGACCTAGGACCTTTGTAGCAAACTAAGATCTATTGTAACAAAACTTGTTTTAAAATCCGAAAAGCAATCACTAGTGAAGTTAACAACGGGAAGATTTTTCTAGAAGCCAAATTAGGTTGATACCCTATTGTTTTTAAATAAAGACTAAAGTAAATACTAAACAACATTATTCACATAACATATCCCAAAGGTCATTGTAAATTTACGCTTCCATTGAGCCTTATAATCTGCATTCAATGAGAGCTGCTCTCTGAATAAAGTCTCCTTAAATAACTTGTAAAAAATACAATCTTTTGTACGTAACCCTATTGTGTGTATATTTTAATAGCCATCATGCGTAACAGAAATAATATCGGCAGTTTAATACTATTTCGCGCAATAGGATAGTCAAAAGAAATTGCTGATAAACTTGATAATAGGTAGTAGCTTTGAGAGGGTGCATCAATTTAAATATTTAGGAGCTACATATATATGATAACAGACGATTGTAAATCACATACAGCGATTAAAGCAAGAATAACAGCTGATAGGAGGTGCTACTTCACATTCGAGAAAGTACTAAGTTCCAAGAATGTCTCACGAAAACTAAAGCTTTCTATTCATAAAACAATAATTAGATCTGTAGTTTTATACGGAGCAGAGATATGGACATTAACAGCTAGAGACAAAGAAATGCTGAGAATACGGGAGAGGAAATTACTCCGGAAAATATTCGCGACAGTTAATTAAAATGGCTTATGGAGAATCAATTAGGAAAAACATAAAAATATACAATTTATAAATAGACACTGAGTTGCTGACAGAAATAAGGAAAAGAATTCTTAGGTGGCTCAGACATGTAGAAAGGATGGAATAATCTAAGATAGCTAGGAAAATCATCTAAATCAATCTAATAGGAAGAAGGAAAGTGGGACGTCCTATTAAAAGATGGCTTGATGGAGTGGAAGAAAATCTGCGAAGAATGGGAGTGAGAGAATGGCAAAGAAAGGTCTTGGATAGAGGAGGATGGGCGACGATCGTTAAGGAGGCCTAGGCCCTTCAGGGACTGTACAGCCGAAAAGAAAAAGAAGAAGAAGAAGAAAGAAGAAGAAAATTTGATGTGAAGTACAGAATGTACCCATATTCGTGAATTTTATACCTTAACACAATGTTATGTGTGAAAGTAGGCAAACATTACACATAATATACAAACCATGATAAGCCAGTTTAATGGGATTCGAACATAGTCCAGTGTATCTAAAGATAGTAGATGCTACCACTGGTGCTTTTAAAATATATCGAATTATAGTGATTAGTAAGGGAGATTCTGGCATAATAATGTCATCTAATTTCATGAAATACGCGCGTGAAATAATATTTATTATGAGGATAAACACTTATCTATATCGCGAAATAATGACGATTAGGGTTGCCTTGAATATTAAAATTTTTCATAAAATCCTTAAAACGAATTAACTGTGTTTTAAATGAAGCGATTTGAAATAGCTTTCGCGACTGCATCATCATAAATAGAGATGATTTTTTCTGTTATATCTTACATAGTTGACACAGTTTAGTAAGGTAAACGTTAAATAGTAGGGAGTTTGGACATAGCCTGAAAAATACTACGTCTTATAACCGAACTCGGGCGTTCACAAACAGAATCTGTCGAAGGTAATGTTTCTAGAAAAGAAAATTTTCAAGAAAGGAGATACATCTATATAACGCGAGCTATGTTTTGTAGTCCGCACTGGGACCTCAGTTGAAGAAAACCTATATCTGGATTGTGAGTTTATCTTTTTTACCTAGTTTCGCACAGAATGACCCTTGCTGTCCTTGCGCCATAAAAATACAACCAACTAATCATTTATCGTCTTTAGCAGTAAATATTCGCCCCATTGGCAATACTAAAATGAAAATACCGCCTGTGGCTACACTTTATATACTTCCTTAATGATAAATACCATGTAGCCGCAGTTAAAATTTATGAACACTGCGAGTAGTTTTTTCAGTAACCACCTACTACCTTCTTCAGAACGTAACAAACAGTTGGATGACTCAACGTTAAACTTAGTCGACTGTTCGTTACGTTTAGAAGAAAGTAACATGTGGCTACAGAAACAATTCTTTTAACACAACTATAATAAATTTCGACTGAGACTCTCTATAGTATATTTTTTATTGTTTATTAATTAATGTGTGATGTATTATGATACCATTTCTGCCGTAATGATATTTTGTATACTCTTGGTACTGTTGGTTTTGTATCTTGGTGAGCCCGAAACGTGATTTCAAGAATTGCGAAGCGACCGTCCCAGTGTTCTGGTATCCTTCTTACGAAACAACTCTGAAATGACCTAAAATATGAGACATCAATACTGTCGCATTCTCAAACTATATTAGCTGGGAACGGAAATGTGAAAAAAAAATTCCCGCTTCCTCTTATCGAAAACTCCTGGAAATTTTCCAGGAAAAACTAAGAACGAACGCGTTGTAAATCCCCTTAATAATCCTTATTGATTTCCCTAATTACTATTAATTCATTTATTCACAATCTTCAGCTATTATCGCTCTGACAAAATAGTTTTTAATTCCCTATATGTCCCTCATTTCATTTATTAGCAAATTAAGCTAGATAAAAAATATATATCGTCTTACGTAACATTTACTTAGCCTTTTATTTGAAAAAAAATTGTTTCCTCAACTCTCGTCACGTTTCAGGCCTTTACTTGTTTCAACGCCATGTCTCAAACATTGATTTGCTTCAACGCCATGTCTCAAACATTGATTTGCTTCAACGCCACTTTCAAAATATTTACTTGTTTCAACGCCATGTCTCAAACATTGATTTGCTTCAACGCCACTTTCAAAATATTTACTTGTTTCAACGCCATGTTTCCAACAATTACTTGCTTCAATTATGTGTTTCCAATATTTACTTGTTCAACGCTATGTTTTAAAGACATATTCCTTTCAACGCCATGTTTCACACACTTACTTGTTTCGACGATATGTTTCCAACAATTACTTGCTTCAATGCTATGTTTCCAACATTTACTTGTTTCAATGTTATGCTTCTAACATTTACTTGTTTCAACGCAATGTTTTCAACACTTACTTTCAACGCCATGTTTCAAATATGAAAAAAGAGGATTTGAACAAATCAAATAATAAAAATTGTATTCTTAATATTGGCAAAGATAAAAGTGACACGTTTGATAAATTTAGAAACGAAGATTATAAGAAAAGAATTCAATATTTCCACATTAAATGAGAAAATTATTAATTATAAAATAAATTCGAATCAAATTTTATTTTCTACATGTGAAATATTTGATATTAATTAGATGGATTACATAGGTTGGATTTATATAAGAAAGACCACAAGTAAATACCTAGATATAAATACTCGAGATTCATAACGAATATAAAAACCGACCGTAACTCTGTCACGTCCATCCTTGTCTCTCCCTCCATCCCTCCTCTCATCTGTCTTTTTCCCATTATTAATTCTTTCTTTATAATTTTTTAACTCTTTAAATTTTCGTCTCTTTTCCTTTTTAATTAGACAGATATTGTCAAGTATCTTTATACGATCCTCGAAATAAAAAAGTTAAAAATAAAAGGTCGACTAAGAAGCAGATGGAGAAAATAAGATCACTGTAACCAAAGTTCTAAAAGACAAAGACAATGATTAAGTTTCGTCTCATCTGATTTCTTATTTATTATCATTTCATTCACATTTCGTTAAATTAATATTGATTATTCGTTTTTCAGAGATTTTGTGTTACGCTGAGTTAATTAAAAACAAGGTTTGTTAGTACAAGTGTTTTCTGGCATCTATTAAAGTATTTTTCAGCTAAGATGCAACATGAACTATTAAACGCGATGAAACAGTTGTAAAGGACTACAAATTGGAATAGTTCAGAATAGAAGTATAATTATTATTGTGTTTAAAAAATTATTGCACACATTAAGTCAAGCTTAATTAGCAAAAGATTAGTTTATAGACATTTTAGAATAAGGTAATAATAATAGTAAACTCTCTCTCTACTATTAAATGAACTAGTTCTTTGTGCTATTGAAAATACAATTATTTAAATAAACTATATCATTTTTACCTACTAAAGACTACCAAAACCAATTTAAAACATAGAACTCAAATATCCCGCCATGTTTCTAAAAAGCTAACTTTAGTCAATAATCAATCATGATAAAATATATACTACATCCGAAAAAATACTACATCCATTGTCAAACACCAATTGACGGTATAGACCACCGAGTTTAAAATTACATTTTATTTTCTTTTACTAAAATGGGGAAGCTATTTATACTTTACCGTTACTTTTCCACTCTACCATTAACGACAAAGGCAATAACTGCCCTTTTTTCAGTTACCACTATTCAAATAGCCGGTTAAGTACCTAATGTACAGTTCCTCGCCCACAGCAACTTTAAAAGAAAAGTATTTCGCGCCTGGAAAATCTGATCCCTTCATGTCGTTTTCCTTTCCTCAGACAATCGTTTGAAAACCGTTTACAATTGCAGATTTTTAAAAAAAATAAGTGTAATAACTCGAGGGTAATTTTGCTCACAATTGACACTTACTTCTCAATTTCAAAAAGGAGGCAGTTAAAATTACATTAAATCGAGCTTATGATGCAAAAGTGGCCTTTTTGGGAAGAATATTTATTTTCATTTTATGTTCCTATGTACTTTCGTTCGCGGGAAAGTAAATGGCATAAAAGTACAGCTTCCAGATTGTTTTATGCCCTTTAAGAGATAGTTTATAAAATGGTGGTTTTCAAACGCCACGAACTCGATAAGCGTCATGTTAACATAAACGTTTTGGGATCTATCTTTCCCACCCAAAAGCAAACAATAAATAATGTCTCTTTTTTTTATTCAAGTATATATGAATGATGTTTTTTCTAGAAGTATATTATCAGATATATACTCTGTCATAAATAGGGCCAAGGCCGTGCATATGGAAAGAATTTTGAGGGTTAAACACTTCTCATCTGAACAATATAATTAGATGTAAAATAAAATTAATTATGAGGAAAAATTATTCCAGAAAAACCCTAGCTTTTCATTAAAAATATCCCTTTTTGAAATTCTCCTCAAGGGATTGAATAAATCATACGTTTAACAATATATCCAAGATTAAAAATGAATTAATATATAATTTGTAACAGATTTTAGGAAACATGGAATGATATCTCACGTCGGAACTAATAAATAGCTAAACTCATGTTTGTAAAAATTGCAACACCATGAAGGACTCGTCCGAATTGAATGAAATTTAATGTACAAACGACCTGTGTTGATACAAATAAACGATTAAAATTACAAAGCAAAAAAACAATATTACATGTCGAAAATCAGTATTTGGTGAAGCCACCACGCGCTGCAATAAGTGATGCTATGCGACGTGGCATGGAATCAAACAGATGTCGAATGTGTGCCTGAGGAAGAGCATTCCAGATTGCTTGTATGCCATCCGAAAGTTCATCTGTAGTAGCTATGGGACGAGGATCACGAGCGAGACGCCGACCAACGAAATCCCACACATGTTCAATTGGCGACATATCCGGCGAATAGGCAGGCCAAGGAAGAAGCTGTATCTGTTGTGATGAAAAGAAGTCTTGAACATTCCTGGCAATATGTGGACGGGCATTGTCATATTGAAATACAGCTCCGGGAATGCCTTGAAGGAAGGGAAAAACTTTGGGCTTCAAAACTTCATTGATGTACCGGTTGCTGTTAAGATTACCCACAATTCGTAGCAGCTGAGATCGTCCATGATACGCAATAGTACCCCAGACCATAACGCTGGTGGGTTCGTCCACTATGACGTTGGATAACGCACTCCGGAAGGTGGCGTTCACCCGTATAGCATCTAACACAGATGCAGCTATCACTGTACCCCAAATTAAAGTGGGATTCATCAGAAAACACCACTTGTTGCCAATCAGCACGCCAGTCTCTATGTCCATGAGCCAAATGTAGCCGCAGGCGCCAATGGTTTTGCATCTAGGGGATCCTGTATATAGAAACTCTTGCATGAAGTTCACGCTGCAGTACACGCCGACGAATCGAGGAAGCACAAAATGATACACCTGTGGCAGTGCACCAACCTTCTGCCAACTGTTTAGATGAACCAAATTGTCCGTCACCGCCATGCGGACCAGGTATCTATCATCCTGTGCTGACGTCACCTTTCGGCATCCACTCACGGATTTCTGAGTTGTCTGGTTCTCTTGAACCCACTGCTTCCACACTCGCATCACTGTGCTGCTGTTACGCCCCATACGAGCTGCTATTGCACGATAAGAAAACCCTCCTTCACGAAAGCCGATCATTCGTCCCCGTTCAAACTCCGTAACTTGCTGAAATGTCGCCCTCTTTCGTCGTAGAGGCATAGTGACGTCTCATGTAACGTTTACCACTAACCGATAACCATACACGCCCCGCTTCAGCCCCCTATTTATACGGATCCATCAGCAGTTCAGAGGGCGCTGCTCAGCCCACGCATGCCCGATGACTCTGAAATTCTAATCATTTGAATAGCATACCCTAATTTGCATTTCCTGAAAGTTTCAGCTCAATCAAGTGATTCCTTCATGGTGTTGCAAATTCCGTTTACATATCCGCTTACAATGCCCAAATTTGCATAACGTCATCTCTCTCTATTTCAATTGCTTTTCAGTGTATATCATATTATAAAGTACCATGCGTAATTATATACTTAATAATTGTTATTAATACATTTGTTTTGATTTATTATCCATATACATACATGGTAATTACAATTACAGTTTGACTTTGAAACACCTATGAAATAAAAACTACTGGACCAAAAAGTTAACGAACGTAGAAAGATTGTAAAGGAGGCCATGGGATTTGATATTCTGACAAACATAGTGGACACCACTAGGGGTAAAATCAAGATTTATTCCTGTCATTGACATCATAACGTGTTTTCCTAATAACAGATATGACAATACTTGTTGAACATGTTTTCCATCGTTTTCTGAAACCAAGTTAAAGCGCAAAATCACGCTCTGTACAGTAATTCGACACATATCGGCTGAAATATTACGAATATGTCGGTGAATCGCAGTTTTCAGCTCTGACAAATTTCGGATGTCATCACGAAAAGTGGGATTTTGAAATAACCTCATAGCCAAAAGTTACATGAGTTGAGGTCTGGTGACCGAGCTAGCCACGAAACGGAAAGTATCGACAAATAACCCTGTCATCTTTAAAATGTTGACTAAGTTACCGTTTAATAAATCTACTAATATGTGGTGAAGCCCCACCATAAATAGAAATCGTGCTGTCTAAGGCGTAGATCTGGTACCACGAAATTTCTTAACACGGATTCATAGCGAACGGCAGTTATTTATCATGATGGGTCCTGCCACATGGCTCTTCAAAGAAAAATGGTCCAATTCTGACACTGATTTATTATAAAGTCTAATCTCTGGTCCTGATTACAGCATGTAGGGCCATTTCCCCACATTGGTGACTTTTTTCCCCACGATATAAAATCCCATGGGTTCCTTTACAATATTGCCATTTTGGTTTAGTAGTATTCATTTTATAGGTGCTTCAAAGTGAAACTTTAATTATAACCACCCTGTATATATACTATTACTAATTAGAAAAATATATGTTTAATCGTGTTAGTAAACGCTCTTAGGAATAGGTAACGAATCGAAAAAATATATGAAAGTTTAAAATTTTAAAGCGCTCGAAAACCATAAATAATATATTATTTAAATCTAGTTTCTATTGATGTCATACGTTACAAGGGATAGATCGCTTTGTTTAAATCGACTTATTACCTCTTGACTTAATGACGTGTACAATTTTGTTCGATAATCGGAAGGCGAAAAATAAGCCAAAAAGGCAAAGGGGTAAAGAATTAATGAGACTAAGAATATCAAATTAGAAATAAAATTAAATAAAAGAGAAATTCAGAAAAACAGAAAGCGAATAATGGTAAAAAATATAGGAGGAAGTTAGGAAAAGTAAACATAAAATAAAATGGTAAAATTTACCAACTGCATAAAGTTCGGCAACGTTTCGAGGTCTACCGTTCTCTTCGTCAAACGAAACTTCCCTTATACATACGTAAAGCGTAAAGAATGGAGCTTAGAATGTGATTGTATCTGTATTCTACTCATCTACACCACCTGATAAAGTTCTAGAAACTTCGAACACATATTTACATTGGGTAGGTTATGTTCTGTACCAGATGCGATAGCCATTGTGCATAAATGGAAATACGTATAAGCGTATACGGAAAAAGCGCATTAGATGAAACACAATCACGTAGTGCGTCAAATGCAATCAGGGTAAACTATTTTCATATTCTAAGAAGAATAAAAAAATTAAGAAAACGAAGATCAATATGACCACAAGAGCAATATAACCATATTCTTCGTTTCAGCTGTGAAAAAAAAAAAAAAAGACTGCAGATAAAATCGTTCTTTTGGCAAACGCCCTGCAGGTGAAATGTTAGTTGATGGCTTTTTTGATGAAGCATTGGATGAGTGAAGGACGGCATCGTTCGGCCCTGGATGCAAATTCCACATATACCAAGACCTAACGTAATCTCTAGCGATCAGTTAGAAATAGGGTCTCTCCTTTTCCGTGGGAAAGGGTCTTTCTTTTCTTTCTAACCTTTTCTTTTTTCCTACTTTTGCACCTGCGGCAAATGAAAGAGATAGGAGATGGGAAAGGAAGTTAAAGGACATAAGAAGTAAACGACTAGTACCCTGGTGAGAGAGATACTACTATTTCGATGAGGAAGAAAGGAAAAACGTCTTTTTTCTGCTAAAATTACAGCGAGCTCCAGCAAATTGAGCAACCTATAGTATTCCTGATATTTTTTTCAGTTCCAGAATTGCAGTAAAATCTCAGGCTCCCTGACATGAAAAACGAGTTTTTAAGGATATTAATTATGGCCTGAATTAGACCTTCGAAGCGTATTAACGTTCCCTCATTTTTCGCCTATTTTGCCATAGCAGACTAATGGACCAACAAATTTGTTTTCTCATGTGAGGAGGAAGCCTTAAAAATAACCACTAAGCTATATACGATAAATGAGTCATCTTGGGCTTCCTGGAGTTTAAGTAATGATGAATAGAGAATATCTTGCCCGTAATTTATTGCATATTGAAACTATTTTGCCGTTGCATTGAAAAAATGGGGAAAAGTTTTGGATTATGTGCATTCGTTCATTTTACCGCCAAATAAAACTTCGAGGAGATGTGATATTCGGACACATTTAAAAAGAGAAAACTCAAATATTAGCCTGTGTGGATTTTTTTTTTGTTCTTGGATAATCCGCAAGTCCTTAACCGCGATGAAATTTCGCTACAAAAAGTGTATCATTTTAGAAATTAATTAGACAGGATTTTTTGGCGAAATTACTATCTTAATATCTCGAGCAGATAAATCAGAAATATGAACTTTAAAATTTCAGATTTTATAAATAAACATAGCCAAAGTGGCATTAATTAAAAATTTTAATTTGTTACCAAAATATATTAAAAATATTAATTTTTGGGAAACGTCACTCAATTCTTTGGACTATTTCTTGAATTTAAAAGATAGACTCGAAGTCTTACTGTTCTTATCATTTTTATAAGCTTTACTTCTTATTAATCCTGCTCCTGAAATCATGTGAGCATCAATTGAAATGAAAGTTTAATCCTTGTTTTCCTACGACGCAACCAATCTTATTTAAATGCAAAAAATAAGGAGTATTGTATAAAAATTCAATTTTTTGTATTAAAACATAGTATAGAGTATCTATTTACAAATTCTGTTAGTCTGGTTATAGCTGTAACCGATTTTTAAATTTTATTTCCCTGCCGAGATAAATATTTTATAGCCTTTTAAATATGTTTAGTCAGTTGTAGGGCGTTACAGTACGGGGTACAGTTAAATAAGCTTCATATTGATATTTAATGGGATACCAAATTGCTACCTTTATTCCAAAAAAATTTATTGCCTGTTTAAACAAAATCTCCATCCATGAAGCAATTCACAGAAATAAATATGGTAAATGCAATTGAAAAATCCAAAGAGTTTCTTCAATATCCTACTCTATATTCATCGCAGGATTAGTCTAATCTTTGGCTGAATCATGGAATTCATTTGATTCTAAAACATTTCACAAACTATTGATCTAAGATCGTATCACTATCCTATTGGCAGAGCTACTGTATAAACACTGCATAAGGAGATGATGCTGAAATGATGGAACGTCGAAGTGATATTCTAGAGACAAAAGAGGATTATAATTTTGCTTGAATGCGCTGAACTAGATTCTGTATCTATACTTTTCATTATAATACTTCATATTCCAAATCCTATTTTAAGATCTCAATATTCTTTGAGTTCTCCAATTTCTTGTTTCTGCTCGATTTCTTTCATATGGGTCGCGAACTAATATCAAATAAATTAAGTTCTGGTATGTTTCAATTTTTTTCCTTTCGTTTTCGTTAGTATTTCATTTTCAGATATGTAAGGAAGCAAAAAACCTTAACAGAAATGTAATTAAAACTAAAAGAAATATGTTTTTCGTATATAATATGTGCTCAATTCTGGACGAAAATCTCGTAATAAGCTTCAGCTTATATTTTCTTCCAATTTTTTCCCCAACTCTTAAAATATTAATAATATTTATACAGGTATAAAGCTTATATATTTCTTCTTCTGTATGTATATCCTATATTGCTAACAACATGCACTAAACAAAATATTAAATATTGAGTTGAATGAGTATAATTATTGAGACATCACAGAAAGCAAAATGGTTTTTAATAACAATATATAGAAAAAAAAACAACAGATATTCAAACGAGCAAATTTATTTATACTCACCAAACTGCGGTAAACAAACTTTTCTTAAATAATGGAATTTTCTCCGAAGGCTTATTTAATAATGGCGGAATAAGTAAATATGCTCTGTCATTATAGACAAATTCACAACAAATGTTTCACATCCACTATCCATGTAAACATTTTTCTTGTTCTAATTTATAATATTCTCTATTTACAAAGAAGGCCTCAATAACTATGGTTTGGAGATTTATTTACGCATATACACATTTCATTTATTACTTTTTACTTCAAACCATTAGTTATTTAAATGTACTCTCGAAGGATTATTCATAAATATTTTCTTTTTTAATATTACGGCACACACTTAAGGTTTTATTCGTAAAGTAGGATGTCCAAAGAAACCTTTGCAGATTCCAAAATGAACACTTCAAACACAAAATATTCAACAACTGTTGTAATTCATGAAACATAATTTTTATATTATTTTAAATTATATTATAACTTAAAATCGAATTTCCGAAAATGAAGGATTTGAAAGTGGCCCCTTCACGTGTCGGTTGAATAGAAAACAAAAGCCTTCTTTTTTCGTTTGTTTAGTCTTCCTTCGGAATTCTATTGGTTGTATCTTCATCCAATTAAATTCAAGTATCCCACCTGCCAAGGTAAATTCCACATGGAATCTAGCAATGAGTATTTGGGCGACATTACTAGTAAATGCGATGTTTTAAATGTCAAGATTTAACTCTATCAACCTCGGCAACAATAAAATAAATTGCCGGCCATCAGCATATTGGTTAGAAATCCAGTGACAGAAAGATTAAGATTAATTTTGAACCATAATTGAGAACGGAGTGTGTTACTTTGACGGAGTAAGGCCAAACTCGACCGGTTCATTCCTGATCGAACGAAAAACGAGTCAACCCCCGACCGAATTTTAAACAGAGGGGGGTGGGGGTGGGATGAGTTGAAAGTAAGAGTAACAAAAGACTCACGGGATGGGGGTGCTGATCATAGAGGTGACTCACAAATACCACTAAGGGTTATGAAAGGCAAAATGCATTTCTTCAGCTAAGCCATTTCAAGAAAGGTAAGTTATTTATCAGATGAGCATAAGTTTGGCCATTGCTTGGCTGTTGTGGGAACATTTTTAGTGACAATTCAACCTGACCTTCTAGTGACCTTCTCCAAATGTGATATATCAACACTGGTTCTAGCCTTTGAAACCCACATCTTTCCTGTTATGGAATGTGCCTCCCCAATCTGGAATCCACTTAAAAAACGCGATATTAAGCAGCTCGAATCCACACTCCGAAAGTTCACAAAGAATATAGACACGCTGAGAGGACTTGCCTATCGTAACCGCCTTAATACGTTGGGCTTACACTCCTCGGAATGGCGATGCCTACAAGCTGACGGCAAACTTGACTACCTGCTGATCACTGACCAATCTTCCAATAGAGGAAATTACGAAGCGATTCAATTCCTAGAGAACACATCACAGACAAGGAGCCACTCTCTTGGTGTAAGAGTACCAATAGCAAGAGGAAACGCCCGCTTTAATTTATTTACCCTTAGAACAGGAAGAATCTGGAATGCATTGTCTGAATCCCTTGTGACATGCACCACGACTTCAACCTTTACGCGTGATCTGGAGAACTATGACCTTTCACGCTTCATGAAATGTTTTCCTTACTGATGTGCACGATCTTAAGCTTTTCAAGAACCTTTCCTTGCCAACACAGCCATTACCAATGTGCATGCTCATGAACTTCCTAAGAACTTTTCTCTTGTCAATTCACCCATTTCACAATTATCTGTTACCTGTTGTTATCTATTGTCGACATGTCTATTTGTTCACAATAATGTACTACCTACTATGTCAATGTAGCAATACTATACATACAACTCCCAGCGTCAGTGTACATCCTGTTGGGTTTCAATAAATTATCTGATCTTATATTATACAATAATTTCTGCCACCCACGTATAGATTATAGCTCAAACTAGAGTGTCTTAGACCGCTAAATGAAGGAGGAAAGGAAACAACGCTCTCTTTCTCCGTATATAAGGATGTAAGGTATTATTACCCTCCGCAGGGATAACACAATTGCCAAATATGGTCAACACAAGAAAGCCTCCGGGGCGAGATTTTTGTGAGTTTTCGTGGGGGAATTTATTATACAATAATTTCTGCCACCCACGTATTAATTATAGCTCAAACTAGAGATTTATTCGTTTTGGAGAAAAAGAGACGCTTTCCCCATCCTGGATTCGAACCAGGGTCCCTCCGTATAATAAATTCCCCCACGAAAACTCACAAAATTCTCGCCCCGGAGGCTTTCTTGTGTTGACCATATTTGGCAATTGTGTTATCCCTGTGGAGGGTAATAATACCCTAGATCTTATCTTAGTTTGCGTTGTTCGGTTTCATATGCAACACTTCCAGTCTTTGGACAATTTTTAGTCGTAATAGAAAAGCTGGAAGTCATTGAAACGAATCAATTAAATGACAAGAAAGCAATTTTTAAACACGCCAGTACTAATGATACTGCCAGTCCTAAGCCTCAATAAAGAGTAAAGGAAAATTCAACAAAAAGAAAAATAATAATAACTCAAAATAACACGAGATCCTTTTGATCTCAGTAACAGTCCGAATTTTCATCTCTGCAGGTGAAACAAATAAATTGTTATCTGATGATAGAGAATACCCCCTGCTGTTACCCACTTTAAGTAAATCTTCTATCACTGTAATAAAGCTTCTTTTAGCCCTTCTCATTTAAAATTCGGTCGGCTTTGACTCTTTTTTCGTTCGGTCATGAATGAAGCGGTCTTGTTTGGCATGACACTATTTTGATTCGCTTATGTATAACTTCAAAAAATAGTTTTAACAATGGAATTGCATATACTAATTAAAAGGAGCACAATTCTTCCAAAGAATTGTACTAATTAAAAGGAGAACAATTCTTCCAAAGAACTCGGAAAATCACAACTTGCGAAGTAGAAGAAGAACTATTACATACATGCAGTAATATATATTTCTTTCGGAAAAGTGCTACGAATAAACGCATCGGAGGCAAAAGTAATTCTTCGATAGAGGAAGGCAAGGGTATCTCGTCTCCATTGACGCACGGTGATGGCCATACTCAATGGGGCGGTACTTGGTGGGAATAGGGAAGGAAAGTACGGCAGCGTACCCTCCCTGAAGTACTTAGGAGCGAAAATGAGATGTCCCTATTGACATATTTAGAACCTGATCGTAAACACGCATGCCAGCAAGGAAGGCACTTTCTTCATTTTCCAGGTCGTGACGGCAAGAAATTAGGCTTTATTACACGGCCAACTTATTAAATACTTATGAGACTGTGAAAGTCCGGTAATTAACTTCCTTGATAAATCGGTGGGGAGACTGTTCGTTTCTTCGTCATTATCAAAAGGCAGGGATCTCTTTCACCTATTACTGCCTTTGCAAAGGAAATCTGCTTTTCCCTTAACACGAGCCATTACAACAAACTTTCCGAACCCAGCGACACTGTCCAACAATTGTCTTGAAACCGTTTTCCGAGTTTATATTAGTTTAATTGCGGATCCGCATAGCTTAATGGTCTCATCAGAGAGCAATGTGGAGAACTGCTTATGTTTATGGGCATAATTGTGGGAAATAGGCGTGTAAAAACCATTGTATTATTCAAAGCTCACTACTGTTATAATGGCCAAATACCTTAGGTAGTCAACCAGAGTTTTCTTCCTACTTTTGCACTCGCATCTCATACGATTTCCAGTTTCCAAGACAATTACCAAGCTTTTGCCAACGACGGGAAGAGTCTTACTTTTTCGGATTTTTAGCTTGACATATAAAAGAGATATAAAAGTAAACTACAACGATTTAAAGGAGACTGCCCACAAGAAGAAAGTTCGTCTTGAAGATTTTGGCCATCAGGGCTTTTGGAGCAGCTACACGGATTAACATCTTGACACTTTTATTTCCTTATTTATGAAATCAAATTCCGTGGATAGTAAAAAAATCTTTTGCAGTACCGCATTTCTTTAAAAATAAGGATGGAAGAAATAAAACTTCCTGACAGCTTTAACTTTCTCTGTAAAAAAAGAAAACTTCTATTTGAGAAAATTCTTTGTCAATATTCAAGATCTAGAAGAAAAATATTTAATATATCGAATACGTGAAAATCCATACTAATGGAAGAATCCTGAAAATCAATAGCTTTATCCTTACAAAATTGAAACCGAGTATTAAAATAATCCGTATCGGAATCTTCAAGCTGAACATGAAACTTGTAAAATTTTACTTTTGCATGAGAGTCAAATGCCTTACACCTCTAAATCAAGAAGCATGAGGAGGGAGCAATTTTAAGTGTCTCAGTTTCAATTTTTTGCACAAGCAGAACAGTGTTGTATACCACATGCAAGTTATAAGCATTATAAGCATTGAGTTATCGCTGATTTAAGCTACTCAATGTACCATTGAGTACAAGCTATAATTTAACATTTAAAATTGTGGCATATTTACTGATGTTCAAACTTATTTGACTCCCCTTCCCAGCACCCTAGTACTCATTTAACAATCTTTCAAATCGGGAATAAAAATCATCAAGATATTAAGAATGCATCATAGAAGAAGTGAGTTACTTATGCACCATGATACAATGCATTAAATATTCTACATGATACAAAACACAAAATTATTTTGCATGATACGTAACCATAACGTAAGCGGTGTGGTACGTAAATGTTGTGTGATTATTTTTCTTTTTTGTTTCGAGGACGGATCTAAAGACGGGTAAGGCCTATTAAAAACTTCTAAATTTCCTATTGCCAAATAGAATAAAACTACCATTTCCATTATTGTACAGCTACTTCCAAATGTTCGATATTAATATAAAATATGTGTAATGCCACGTTGTATAACAATCCGCCTATATGGTAATTTCAAATACAAGTTTCCATTTATACATTGAACCGTGCAATGGTCTACAACACGGTTTCAGTGAAATAACGTTTCACTAACGGATAGTTTTCAGTCGTGAATCAATCAATACGTTTCATATTTAGCAGTTCCCATAAACAAAGAATAGTTTAAGTGTGAGTTAATTATTTATTTACGATAGTAAGCCACCCCTTAAAATTGTCTTGACAGCCATCTATGAGTAAAAAGGCAGTGATTAAATGTGTTGGAATCCGATGTGTCGTATAATTGTGTTACGCAAATAATAATAGTTGTCCATCCGGCAAGATACAAGAAACTGATACAGAAGTTTTCTTCGCTTCTCTGATATTAGTACATTGAACATGTGACATGTCCTAGCGATATAAATAAGCTAATAAAAACCGTCTGGTAATGATTTTTGTTCGTTAATCTGTCACGATATTAACGGATGAGCAAACAAACTGAAGAGCTGTTGCTTATCCATACGGCCTTAAATAAATATATATTTACGTAAGGCTACTACTTATTTTGTATACTTTGAGTTTTTGTGTAACGAAAAATAATAGATATAATATATTTTTAAAAATGAGTCATTGTTTTTACTTATTCTTCAAAAAATTCATAAAATCATGTTCCACTTGAAGACTTATATTACTAAATAAGAATTCAAGGTAGCGCTACATTCGGTGAAATATTGCCAATAACAGCTACTGGAAGCAAACAAATAACGGTTTATTATCCACATCGTATATAAAAGAACAAACATCTATGAAGAAGCAGTCTATCCTTTGTTATATAACAAATTCTCTCAATAGCGCCGTCCTAATTAAATATTATTTTTGTTTGAAAGTGGCGCATTTTTCAGACCCGGCAAATGCTTTATAGAATTACACATATTCTGGTTAACATCTTTTGCTTCATGGTGTTTTCTCTACATTCATTGTAAGTCATCAAAGGGAGAGATTACATGGTTCTCTAAATACACTTCCATTGAAGATGAAGACAGTATACTCAATAGTATATTGAAAAGAATTTTTGATACACCAAGAAATCAGGCATACCGCGAGTATCTATTAATGATGGACAACCGAAGCTCGTCGGGTGGTGTCGTATAACCAAACAAAGTTAAAGACATACAAGTAAAGAAAATATACAAAACAGGAAAGAACGGAAGAGAGGAAAATACCTTAGACCAGAAGTACCTGGCTAAGAACCAGAAGGCTACAATTTCAGTAGGTGTAAGTAATGTATATAGTTCACATTATATATATATATACATGGCTACAATTACGGAAACCAATTTAGTAAACACACGATATATTTTATCTACGAAAGACAAAATTTACAACGAGCTATATCTGGGCACCAAATTCCCCACTTAAAATATATCGATAACTTGCATGTTTTTCAGGCAAAATAAGTAAAGTACGAAATGCTTAATCGATACATTGAATTTAACCAAATTTTAGTTAAAAGTATGAAACACCTGATGGAAGAGCAACAATTTTTATTTTAAATTATATTAATACGTTGCTCCCTTTCGCCTCGCATTTTCAAGAATTAATGACGCTTTGAAACGGATAGCTAGCCTTCTATGGATTTTTGATCACCAAGACCTAACAAAAAGTGGTGGTGGACGAAATTTACGGCTCCTAATAATAGAAGATTAGTTTAAAACGATCCTGCAGATTAAATTCGAGTTGATTAGCGGCATTGATATGAATAAATTATATCCTTTTGATAAATGGCCCTAATTCCGAAATAAGAAGTACTTTAATAAGCTTTTCTCCATTTGTCTTTGGCCCGAGTCATGATTTCCAATTTCACATATTGGGGTGGGGAGGAGGAGAAAGAGAAGCTTACTCTCCTCTTATATCCTCCAGAAGTGGATTTAGCCCAATGTCTATTACTAAGTTTATGAAACGAGGAAGCCATCATCCGTAACCATTTCCAAAGGGTTTCGCCCATTTTCTAACGTAGTTAGTTCGACTTATTTAGCAATTGTATCGAAACGGTGTTTAGTGCCATCGAGAGAGAAATGCGCTTTCCGTATTAATTCCAAACCAAATATTTACTCGGTTTTACGCCCGGAACATAGCTGATAAAATCAGCCATCTATTCCGAGTTCGGAATAATATATTTGCGGTTGATGATATCATTAGCCTATGAATCATTCAATTATCGCAAACGCGTATTTGTTTAACACTACATGACCATCAATCACACGTGGATTCTTGTAGAGTCCCACAGAAAAAATTGATTACTCACAGGGCCCTCTTATTGCTTATCAGATTTAGTTCCATTTCCAATATTATCATTTAATACAATGTACGTGAATATTTTCATTAACTAAGAATTAATTTTCCTCATTTATCATGTCACGTTTAATTTTCAGTTTCTCCTGCCTGAAACAAGACTTCTGAAAATTTGGAAGATAGCTTTTACGCCTACCTCTCTTGGGTAGGAGACAGGTCTAAGCCTAGCTATCTACCTTGTCCTTAATCAGATGGCTACTGCATAATCTCGCCCTTCTGCTAAGGATATGCACACTTGTGGGATTTATTTTTAAACAACTATAACACAATACACTCTAATTTGAAACAAAAACACAAAGAGTATAAATTAGTATTAATACAAATGATATTTATTGTGTTATTAGCAACACAATAAATCCGAATTAAGGTAAAGCTTACTCTGAATTTTAATCATGGCGTGTTGAAGTAAGTAGCCAACCGAAGTCCGGCCTTGATTTCGGGTTTAACTTCTGAGTCAAACGGCCAGCGATTTTAACTTGTTAAGCCTTCGAACACCTTTCAAATGTCCTTACGAAGAGTTCTGGTTTTTAAATCCTTTCACTTCGATGTTTTAACTTCTACAAAATTTGTAACTTGTAATTCCGATCGTAACTGTAGATTTTAATTTCAAAAATCCGGCAAATTCAATTTCGTTCTTCAAAATATCTTTCGCACTGTACAATGTTTTTAAGACGACAATGTAAAATTTAACCAGAATATTTTATAACTTATATAACTGTAATTTCAACAACGATGTAAGATTTAGGAACAATGACTTTTAAATGTCTAAACTTGGGACTTTCACTCTCTCTCTTCATTCTGTCTTCACACGACAAAGGGGCAGTTGGTTCTCGAAACGTTGTGTTCCAGAACCTTTCATCAGTGTTAAAATAACAATTTATATCATACAATATACCAAGGTCATGTGCAACATTGAGTGTATTTATGCATTCGGAGTGATCGTAAACTGTGTTAAGAACAGGATATCGGAAACTTGGTTTTAGCTTGTTTTATCCTTCGTTGAAAAGAAATTGGGGCGCGGATAGTAGCAGAGTGTGAGAGAGGTTCCAATCCATATCTTGGAAATTCAGCCATCTTTCGATAAAAGAAAGAAAACAAAGGAAAGAGAGAAAAAGCGAGGGCAATATTTTGTTAATTCATTTAAGAAGATGAAAGCGACGAAGAAGGTGAGAAAGGCGACCTAAAAGAAAAATATATTAAAGAGAATTTACCGGGCCAAATGCCGAGCCGCGCCACACGCATTGTCTTCTATGTTGGGAGTCTCTGCTTTCTTACTTATTGAGATAAAGGTTGGCGCGTGTCCAAGACTGCCTGGCCTCGCAAGATGCAATTATCCACTCCGCCCTACGAACCCCCGGCAACTGCTGTGTTCGTTCGTAGGAAGAACGATCACTAACCTAACAATAATTTCCAATATTTCATTACGGGCCCCTTGCACACATTCTAGCTCTCATTCTCTACCATACCCGTTTGTTTACCGAAGAAACTCGGCAACGCATTTCTAATATTTTTCTAAATCTGTCCATTTGCTGCCGGAATGGCTGAAACTCCTTGGCTTTAATTACGGGATATCTCAAGGCACGCTTTAAGCTCCTTTCGTAGATTCTGATCAACATGCAAAACTCTTTATAACGAAAGGCGCCCTAATGGGTACCTACACCATTAACCCTAGAAATAGAGTAAAAAGGTGTCACTTCCCTGAAGAAGTTTGTCTCCTGCGACACACCAGAGTAGGGTCATCAGTTTCCAGAAATTTATTTAAAATACTTACAATCCTTTATTTTAATGAACATGTGATGCTAGTAACAATAACTTCTCTTTCTTGAAATTCGTGGAGAAACTTGTTCAAAAATACACGATTTATATTAAGATTTTAAGCTAGACTTTGCAAGGGTTGCTATAAAACAGAAAATTAATTGAAGCTGCTAATTGGCGACATGGTTTTCCAGCCGATCATCACGATTTCATTCACGCACAATGAGGGTATGACTCTGTTTATATTCACTTTGGATAGCCCAGAAAAGCGCTCGGGGTGTTATTTTATTTTCCTTTGTTTGAAGTGTAAAGATCCATCTCGGAATCCAGGCATTTCTACAAATAACACCACGCTAGGATACGTTTCACCTATTGCAATTAGACCATTGCCTAAAAAGTCAACGTCGCACAAATTGAGGAGAGGGTATTTAAAATTTCAGATTTTGACCTCATCGTCATTTAAAAAAACAGAAGATAAACAAAAAGAGAAGGAGGAAAAGGAAGCTAAAAAAAGCACGACTTTTGCATGTTATTACAGTCGTTCAAATAGGCCAGAGCTGGGTCAAGTGCATGCGTATCTCATTTCTCTGTCTACGTTATTTATATAGAGAATTTTTTTTTCATAATTGTGTATTTTTATTTAAGAAACCAGAGAAGTAACGTTTTTAAATACATGTAAAACAAATTGTTTCGTTAAGTTTTCTAGCGTAGGAATTTTTCTTTAAACTTACGTACTCTTTCTTGCAGACAATTCACCGGGGTTAGCAGGAAGAGTCCACAAATCCATAGGAGGGCGATGTGGTAGAGATCTCTTCTGAACAGCACGTTGCAAGGCATCCCAGATATGCTCGATAATGTTCATGTCTGGCGATTTAGGTGGCCAATGGAAGTGTCTAAAGTCAGAAGAGTGTTCCTGGAGCCACTCGGTAGCAACTCTCGATGTGTGGGGTGTCGCATTATCATGCTGAAATTGTCCAAGTCCGTCGGAATGCACAATGGACATGAATGGGTGTAGGTGATCGGACATGATGCTTACGTACCTGTCACCTGTCAGAGTTGTCTCTAGACGTATCAGGGGTCCCATATCACGCCAACTGCACACGCCCCATACCATCACAGAAGCTCCACCAGCTTGAACAGTCCCCTGTTGACATGTAGGGTCCATGGATTCATGAGGTTGTCTCCATACCCGTACACGTCCATCCGCCTGATGCAATTGGAAACGAGACTCGTCAGACCAGGCAACGTGTTTCCAGTCATCAACAGTCCAATGGCGGTGTTGGCATGCCCAGACGAGGCGTAAAGCTTTGTGCCGTGCAGTCAACAATGGTACACGAGTGGGCCTTCGGCTCTGAAAGTCCATATCAATGATGGTTCGTTGAACAGTTCGCATTGAAATCCGCGGCAATTTGAGGAAGTGTTGCACGTCTATCTCGTTTAACGATTCTCGTCAGCCGTCGAAAGTCCCGTTCTTTCAAGGTCTTTTTCCGGCCACACCGCTGTCGGAGATTTGATGTTTTACCGGATTCCTGATATTCACGGTATACCCGTGAAATGGTCGTACGCGAAAATCCAAATTTTGTCGCTATCTCGGAGATGCTATGTCCCATCTCTCTTGTGCCGACTATAACGCCACGTTCAAAATCACTTAAATCTTGATAACCTGCCATTGTAGCGGCAAGAACCGATCTAACAGCTTTGCCAGACATCTCTTGTCTTATATAGGCGCTGCCGACCGCATCGCGTTACGCTGATTGGTTGCAAAGCTCCGTTATTTGCATACGCACGCCTGTACCGGTTTTTCTGGCATTTCAGTGTACATGCAAGAAACAAATCATTTCAAAAAATTTAATGAGTGACTACTATCCAATTTACTGAGCACATATTACTGGTGATCATGACAATAGAAAGTTAATTAAAGTTAAAGTTTGAACACTATCAAAATGATTTCTAATGGGGTCTTACATCGAATACAAGTAAGTACCACATTCAACGAAGTCAAAGTATCAAGATGCAATATAAAATATCACGTTATGTAAATAGCAGATTTCACCATCAATAAAGTTAAACGAGTGGATAAAGTTTTAAGAAAAATGTATAAATTCCACTTCATGATATTAAAACATATTTCCTGCCTTAGCTGAAGAATTAAACATTACTATGAACTATGCCATAAATACAACCATGAATTGTACGTTCTCATTTTGATTAAACTTGGACTTTTAAATACTCCCAGGAAACTTTATTTTCACCCATTTTTCAGTTTAATAACGCTTAGGAGGCAGTTTAAATTTAACTGAATAGGAAAAAAACAGAAAGGAGAATATCTAAGTTCTTACATATTTTCTTACGCGGCCCTATGAAAGACATTTTGAGAACGCAGAAAATTACCCTCTTTACATCTTGAAATCTAGATACACACTGAACTAGAAGTTGACTCAGTGAGAATGAAATATGGTAGGATTTCCAGCAGGAGCGGACTTGGTCCTCTCAAAAGGCCCATACTTTGGAGTATCAAAGGGCGCTAATCCTTGTCCATTCGGAGGCGCGAGTCCTGTCACCCATGAGGGCGCCCCGGAGCCGGATTGTCGGCGGCGCAGTCGACACCTTGTTGCCAGGAACTAGACAAATGCACCATCATGTGAAATTACTTTCCTCTCCACGCCTTTGCATGGGAATAAATTTTTGATGTGCGATAAATCTGACAACTCAGATATATGGTGGGTTAACCTTAACTGCAATTTTCAAGTACTGGTTATAAATTATTGCAAATTGTACAACGATCTGGCATCAGAACTGACATCTCTCATAACGAATTCCCGTCTGATTGGCATCACACACCAGACTTATATACCCATTCATATTACCATCCACTACGTTATTGCACGCTTGGGATTTTATTGAAGGTTTCATAAAAGGAGCAGATGTGCGTTCTGTGTTTCATTGGGTATGTGATTTTTGGTTTTGCAAATGGGGCTGTTATTTTTTTTATCGGAACATAAAAAGACGTGGGAGAAGACAGAGTGTAATAAATTTTTAGGGCGTTAAAAGTTGGGTAGAAAAGGTACGTAATAAAAGAGCATAAGGATATTTTTTAGCGGCGGATTGGGCCGCCGGCCAACCAGCCCCAGGACCGGTGCGCCCCTGTGGTGCGCAATCTTTTTCAAGCCGCGACCCCATTCAGAGTAGCCAAGTAATCTGCGACCCATTTTTATAGTAACCAAAAGACCCCCCCCCATCCGCCGCCACCACATTTGCATAATAAAGGCATTTTTAACAGAGTAAAGAAGCACATTAAATAAAAATTGTGTTAACTATATTACATTGTGTATATTATATGGTTATATATATATATATATATATATATGGCCTGCAAAAGGGTTGCTGGTATCTAACTGGAAGGAGACCCACACGCTGAACGTATGTGACGATGTGTGGAACCGGCCAGGCCAGTAACCTAGTGTCCTACCCCGCCTTCAAGTGGTGCAGGCTGAGCTTTCTATTTATGTGGCAAATTAATATTTGCTGCACGGATAGAAAGGCGGAAGGGGAGGGCTAATTCACCAACCCGTCTAGCCAGCGTGGTGAAATTATGGCTAATTCCTCCATTATGTTTATAGGCCCTGGGGTGGCGCAGTGTGGTAACGCGTTC